>CM050170.1:145335461-145382961 GCA_027410445.1 Discoglossus pictus
GACGGAGTCTGCGGTCCATCAAGCATCGTTTCGACGACATCAGGGCCGTGGTGAGAAAGAAGATGGCGCAGGAGGCCGAGGGGCGGAGGGTCAAGTACCTTGCACATGAAGGGATTGCAAGGGCCATGCTTGCACCCTCCGACGCAGCTGGAGCATCAGGCCCGGTGGAGCAGCAGGACCCAGCCTCCATGGCAGGTGAATATGACATACAGCAACATGCCACCACATGTGCATCACACACACTACACATGGACATGACACTGACATGTCAGCTCCATGAAATAACAAGGGATAGATGGATGCATCATTAAATTCATGAAGCTGACAAATCACTGTCATTCCTGGTCAACACAACAGTAATCAAGCAATAGAGCAGGTGTGTCCAAACTCGGTCCTGGTGGGCCACACACATGGCTGGATTTGATAACCCTGCTGCGCACAGGTGAGTCAATCGCTTCTTCAGTCATCCTGATTGACTCACCTGTGCACAGAAAGGATATCTTCCAATCCAGGAAAGAGTTTGGGCACCCCTGTAATAGAGAGTCCATGTATTGGTGTGCCCGTTCAGCCTATGCAGTTACAGACAGCAGCCGTAATACAGATAGCGTTGTGAGCCGAGAACCATCCAGAACAGAAACCTAAGAATAGATAACAGCTAGTATAAGATAGCTTATCAGAGAATCATCCATATTCAAGGCAAGATGTCAGATAATTAGAAATGAACACATATCAATGCGCTAATCAACATACTAATGACATGTACCTTTCTTC
Organism: Discoglossus pictus; assembly: GCA_027410445.1. NCBI lineage: Eukaryota > Metazoa > Chordata > Amphibia > Anura > Alytidae > Discoglossus > Discoglossus pictus. The sequence continues at coordinate 145,336,233 of CM050170.1, forward strand.
TCTATCTCTCAGCATCCAGGAGGAGCTCTGGGTCCTGTGACCAGGGAGAGGAGGCGGGGCCATCAGCCCCGTACCAGGATCTTCCAGCACAGGGGGAGGAGGAAGGAAGATCGGAGGACTCTGGGTCAGAGGATGGGCTGGTCATTGACCTTGCAGGGTCACCTGCCACAAGCCCTGGGCCTATGCCCATCCTCGATAGACTTGCTCTGGGGCCCTCCCCCGGCCAAGGGACAGCACCTCCTTCCCCACACAGTGTGCTGGCCTGGTCACCACCGGTCACATTGTCACCAAAGGCTCCGGCTGTGGACCTCCCCGCTACACCTCACCACGCCCACCCAGCGGTGTCGTCGCCGCAGAGCCAGGCTGTGCAGGTGGAGATGCTGGCCGTCATGAAGGAGCTGCTGGCCAGCACCCAGAGAATCGAGGCCAACCAGCTCCGGATGGATGCCAGCATCTCTGCCCTCCGGTCACATATGATCCACAGACTGGCCAGGCTGTCCAGGGAGGTGAGGAGGCACCACATGACATCGGAGCACCTTCAGTTTGAGTTTGATTAAGTTTGATTTTGAGTTTGAGTTTGATTGAGTTTGAGTTTGAGTTTGATTGAGTTTGATTTTGAGTTTGATTTTGAGTTTGATTTTGAGTTTGATTGAGTTTGATTGAGTTTGATTTTGAGTTTGATTGAGTTTGATTGAGTTTGATTGAGTTTGATTTTGAGTTTGAGTTTGAGTTTGATTTTGGGTTTGATTGAGTTTGATTGAGTTTGAGTTTGAGTTTGATTGAGTTTGATTTTGAGTTTGATTGAATTTGATTGAGTTTGAGTTTGATTGAGTTTGATTTTGAGCTTGATTGAGTTTGATTTTGAGTTTGATTGAGTTTGATTGAGTTTGATTGAGTTTGATTGAGTTTGATTTTGAGTTTGATTGAGTTTGATTTTGAGTTTGATTTTTAGTTTGATTTTTAGTTTGAGTTTGATTGTGTTTGAGAGAGATTTCTACACATATTTGCAATACACAGAGGTGTTCCAAACTGCTTCTTCAATGGGGCTTGACAAGAACTTATTTTCAGCCTAGAACAGCAGGACCATGTAGTTCCTACTACCTCTGGTACAGAAGATGGCTTCAGGATAGGTACCACGCCCAGAGTATAATGCAGATAGGATATTAGAGGCCTCAGACATGGGCCACTCCCCACACATGATAGAAGCACACAGTAAATAGCCGCATACCTTGTATATATGCAAACTGTAACTGACCCTTCCACATTGTTTAGGAAAGTATTGATCTAGCGTGTTTCATCAGCGCCTCTCAGGTCCAGAGTGAGAGGTGCTGTACACCCCTCCCACTGCTGTCACAGGCACTTAAGGTTTATTACTGCAGTTAGTTACAACATTGATATCCAAGCAGAAATAGTGTTAGAGGCAATCAGAATGGGGGACGAGCGTGGAGCAGGCAAACCCACTAAAACATTTCTTTATTTCTCTTTCTTTTCTTTTCAGGTGGTGATGGAGGGAGAGGAGCAGAGGGGAGAGGAGTGGCACGGAGTCCCGGGGCGTGGAGGTGGGGAAGAGGAGGGGAGGAGTGAGGAGGAGGAGGTACTAGTTGAGGAGGGGGAGGTAGTAGAGGAGGAGGTAGTGGAGGAGGGAGGAGAGGAGGAGGAGGGAGGAGAGGATGAGGAGGGAGGAGAGGAGGAGGAGGAGGAGGAGGAGGAGGAGGGAGGAGAGGAGGAGGAAGGGAGAGGAGGAGGAAGGAGGGAGGAGAGGAGGAGGGAGGAGAGGAGGAGGGAGGAAAGGAGGAGAAGGAGGGAGAAGAGGAGGAGAAGGAGGGAGGAGAGGAGGGAAGGAGGAAGGAGGGAGGAGAGGAGAGGAAGGAGGGAGGAGAGGAGGAGGGAGAAGGGAGGAGAGTAGAGGAAGGAGGGAGGAGAGTAGAGGAAGGAGGGAGGGGAGTAGAGGAAGGAGGGAGGAGAGGAGAGGAAGGAGGGAGGAGAGGAGAGGAAGGAGGGAGGAGAGTAGAGGAAGGAGGGAGGAGAGGAGAGGAGGAGGAGGAGGAGGGAGGAGGAAAGTGGAGAGGGTCCTCATCCCCAGTCTGGAGAGCAAGAGGCTGGCGGCAGGTCCAGGGCCCACAATTATAGCCGGGAGGAGAACAGGGTCCTCCTGGAGGCCATCCGTGCCTGCCCCGTCATCACCTCGGGGGGTAGGGAAGTCAAGGCTGGGCCCAGGGCTAATGCTTGGCAGCAGGTGGTGGATCTGGTGAATGGTGTGGCGGGCCGTGGACGGAGTTTGCGGTCCATCAAGCATCGTTTCGACGACATCAGGGCCGTGGTGAGAAAGAAGATGGCGCAGGAGGCCGAGGGGCGGAGGGTTAAGTACCTTGCACATGAAGGGATTGCAAGGGCCATGCTTGCACCCTCCGACGCAGCTGGAGCATCAGGCCCGGTGGAGCAGCAGGACCCAGCCTCCATGGCAGGTGAATATGACATACAGCAACATGCCACCACATGTGCATCACACACACTACACATGGACATGACACTGACATGTCAGCTCCATGAAATAACAAGGGATAGATGGATGCATCATTAAATTCATGAAGCTGACAAATCACTGTCATTCCTGGTCAACACAACAGTAATCAAGCAATAGAGCAGGTGTGTCCAAACTCGGTCCTGGTGGGCCACACACATGGCTGGATTTGATAACCCTGCTGCGCACAGGTGAGTCAATCGCTTCTTCAGTCATCCTGATTGACTCACCTGTGCACAGAAAGGATATCTTCCAATCCAGGAAAGAGTTTGGGCACCCCTGTAATAGAGAGTCCATGTATTAGTGTGCCCGTTCAGCCTATGCAGTTACAGACAGCAGCCGTAATACAGATAGCGTTGTGAGCCGAGAACCATCCAGAACAGAAACCTAAGAATAGATAACAGCTAGTATAAGATAGAATCATCCATATTCAAGGCTAGATGTCAGATAATTAGAAATGAACACATATCAATGCGCTAATCAACATACTAATGACATGTACCTTTCTTCTCTATCTCTCAGCATCCAGGAGGAGCTCTGGGTCCTGTGACCAGGGAGAGGAGGCGGGGCCATCAGCCCCGTACCAGGATCTTCCAGCACAGGGGGAGGAGGAAGGAAGATCGGAGGACTCTGGGTCAGAGGATGGGCTGGTCATTGACTTTGCAGGGTCACCTGCCACAAGCCCTGGGCCTATGCCCATCCTCGATAGACTTGCTCTGGGGCCCTCCCCCGCCCAAGGGACAGCACCTCCTTCCCCACACAGTGTGCTGGCCTGGTCACCACCGGTCACATTGTCACCACAGGCTCCAGCTGTGGACCTCCCCGCTACACCTCACCACGCCCACCCAGCGGTGTCGTCGCCGCAGAGCCAGGCTGTGCAGGTGGAGATGCTGGCCGTCATGAAGGAGCTGCTGGCCAGCACCCAGAGGATCGAGGCCAACCAGCTCCGGATGGATGCCAGCATCTCTGCCCTCCGGTCACATATGATCCACAGACTGGCCAGGCCAGTGAGGAGGCACCACATGACATCGGAGCACCTTCAGGTCAGGCTGCTCAGACACGCGATGGTCCCCTCACCAACATCAATGGGGATCTCCCAATACCCCAGCCAAGAGCAGCCTGGCCCCTCCTCTCCTCCCATGTGTCCGCCACCGCCAAGACCACCGCTGCCTGGTAACGGCCGCCCCCCCCCCCCCCCCCCCCCCCACACACACACACCATCACCACCAGAGGGGAGACGGAGGATGGGCACAGGTGATGTGGGTCCTGGGCCCAAGCGGAGGAGGACATAGGGCCTCATTCAATTGCAATGTGGCCGATTGCTAAGGGATCAATTTGAGCACAGAGCATATTTTCTTCAGATGTTTGTAGTTAGTGAACTTCTCTCCAAAAGCAAGGTCTTCACTAACTACAAACGTCTGTAACTAAATATATGCTCTGTGCTCGGCCATATCGCAATTGAATGACGCCCATAGGGTCTGCAGACATGTTTTAGCCTTCTCAACAGCACTCCTCAGTGACCATCAATTGGTGACAGGTTAAACAGAACACAAAGGGCCTCATTAAAATGTGATTTGGGCAATTAAATAGGGCTCTATATAAGCACATAGGATATTTGGTTTACAGAAGTTTTTAGTTAGTGAAGACCTGCCTTTTGCATAGAAGTTCCCTAACTAAAAACTTGCTTTCAAAAAGATGCTGTGTGCTTATATAGAGCCCTATTCAATTTGTTACATAGCAATTTAATGAGGCTGTTAATTAGTAGTGTGACCAATACATTGTCACTAAGGAGTGCTGTTGAGAAGAGATGCTGCAAGCCCTATGATGTTTTCAGGCCTTATTTGTTAGGTTTTGTCTTTTTTTGCTTTTTTTTTTAGGTCCATGAAGGCATCTCCTGCATCTGCAAGCATTGTGGAGGAATTATGAGGTGGAGGGTTTTCCCAGTGCCTCTCAGGTAGACATGCCTTCAATGGCAGCCCCCTTAACATGTAGCTTCCACAATCTTACATCTATCATATAGCCAGATATCTCCGACATGATTGTTGGTAGCTTAAATGTAGACTAATACCGCTATGGCGGTGGACTTGCAAAGTCTCACAATGGCATGTTAATAACAGCCAGCATTAATATATGCACTAGTGACGCATGTGATCCTGACCTCAATAGCGTCTGAGAACAGATCTTTGGGTCTGATGTAAGAAACAGTGAATCTGGCTGCTGACCTTTGTGTCCTCTCCATAATAATGGCTATTTGCCCATATTTCTGATTATCCACAGACCTAGCTAATGGTTAGTAATGCTTGCAGATGGGAATCAGGTGAGTTGGTATATTGGTACAGTATTTAGAACTGTACTGTACATACATCATGATTCTAAATTGTTTTGGATCCTCCTCCGCATTTTTTGATTTGAACACTTATTTCAGATTTTTGTTTGGTCAACACACTGTATGTGTGAAACTGGATTGGATTACACAGTCCAAAGGTTGAATCATCTGTTTAATTGAGCAGATCTAGTTACAAAGTGTAAGTGCTATGCACATAAATGGTTTCTTCAGTTAAATGGAGAGATTTCTAGTTCCGGTTGCAGCATGTGACCCTGGTAGGTGCTATGCATCATGCTTATTCTAGACTATTAGATTGACCCCTGTAGGTTTCCCCTTTTTTCCAGCCTCTTGCTCTTCAAGGACCCGCCCACACCACACCCATGATATTAATGCAGTTTTGACCACTGCTGATTGTGGTCTGTCTATCAAATAAAGCTTTGTTATACTGTTATGTGAATGCACAATCTTGACCACTGCTGATTGTGGTCTGTCTATCAAATAAAGCTTCGTTATACTGTTATGTGAATGCACAATCTTGACCACTGCTGATTGTGGTCTGTCTATCAAATAAAGCTTTGTTATACTGTTATGTGAATGCACAATCTTGACCACTGCTGATTGTGGTCTGTGTGAAAAATAAAGCGTTGTTAGACCTTTCTGACTGCGTCCATGTGTTATGAATATGTTTTGTTCTGTGAAATCCACAAGCATTACATTAGTGTCACATTCCTATAAATGTAAACTGATGAGCCATAGTTAACATGCAATAGATCAATACATGTAAAACTGTTGAGGAGTCAGAATAGCTTTAGATATCATATGATCCCAAATATCATATCTACTACTAATATAGGGTTAATACCCATGACAAGTCTGATTAGCGATACTGTGGAGTAGGAACATTCCCCTGAGGGCCTACAATGAATAGGACAGGTGACACTGGAGTTCTTTTCCAGTTCCTTCTCTAGTTGATTGGGATTAGTCTGACCTCTCTGATAAGACATACCCCCCTACACTGGCCCTATGTAGGATAGCTCACAGCTTCATTGAAGTACACAAACTACTTCACCCACATCACTTAGCATATGTGTGAATACAGTTAGTTGCCCAATAATGAACATGCATTGGCTAAATATACTTTGGTTATCATATGTTGTAATGGTCATGCACATGCCAATCTGACAAACCATGCTGCAACATGCATAATATGATTGAAGCCACACTACCCAATTCAATAGCAAGAGTAAAACATGAGTCAGGTCATATGAACCCTTTGCCACGCACATGAGCTCTATTGGGATCCCTTAAATCTCTATCTAATTGCATACACATCTAGCTCATCACATCTACATTAGAGAATACAAATAGTGGCCAAATCAGACCGCCACTTGGCATATATCAAGTACCAGGGAAATATTTCATTATATGTGGTTAAGTTCTTCAGTTATGTCCGACTCTCTGTGACCCTATGGACTGCAGCACATTCAGCTAGGTCTCTGCCTGTGCTGTTATCCACGGTTTCCAAGCTAAATATACTGGTGTGGTTTGTCAGTTCCTTCTCAAGTGGATTGGACCTTGTCTGATCTCTCTGCTATGATGTGCCCACCTACAGTGGCCCTACATGTTATAGCTCCCAGCTTCATTCAGGTACACAAGCCCCTTCACACCACTTAGCAATGCTGAAGGTGACCAGGGGAACATGCACCACACATATCTACTCTGACCCATCAGGAAGGGCCGCAAGCTCCGGGATCGACAGCAAACTCACCGCCATCAGGCATAATCTCTGCTACGCCCATCCTGGTGGGAGCCATGTGCCAGGTGTCTAGTTATTCCCATTTGGTGAACTTCCAAACTGTTCTGCTATTTATCAATTTACATGGGTGAGGCTTGCTAAGTGGTGGTGGTGGTGAAGCAGCTTGTGTACCTGAATGAAGCTGTGAGCTACTGTAGGTGGGCAGGTCATAGCAGAGAGATCCGACAAATCCCAATCCACTAGAGGAGGAACTGACAACCCACTCCAATCTCTTTGGCCTTCAAACTTTGGATAACAGCACAGGCAGAGACCTAGCTGAATGTGCTGCAGTCCATAGGGTCACGGAGAGTCGGACACAACTGAAGAACTTAACCCCATATAATGAAATATTCCCCTGGTACTTGATATATGCCAAGTGGCGGTCTGATTTGGCCACTATTTGTATTCTCTAATGTAGATGGGATGAGCGAGATGTGTATTCTATCGTTGATCAACCATATAGCGTGCATCGAATGTGCGCTGTCATCTGCGCACCGACACATGCAGCATCAACAACAGCAGGCCCGACAGGAGGCTAGCGGATCTAATGATTAGGATTAGGCTGTGGGGTGTAAGGGTTATGATTAGGCTGCGGCTACAAGGGTTAGAAGGGTTTATGGCATTAGGTCATATCACTTGCGCCCTTTCATCAACGCGCACTAGTCAAAAATATTAGAACTGCGCAATGATGTGGGACCACTCATGTCAGCTACATGTTGTCAAAACACATTTGCTGTGCGTTCCAATGTTGGGGTGACATATTCTATTATAGGGCTGTTTTAGAGGCTACATGTAGGATATGTGTGCTGACCAATCAAACATATGAGGAATATTAAACTAATTTGAACTATTGTTCATTTGGAGGCTGTAATGCTTGGGCCTCCATTTTAGGGTTACAGGCTTAAACCATGCAGACTGCAAAAACCGTAACAAAATGGATACCTGGAGGACAGCCCGCACGGGCTTGAATACGGAGCTACGGGCTTGGTCAGTGAAGTCCGTGGGACTTGTACGGATTTTGAAATCAAAGTACAATTTGGCGATGTGCAAGCTTGAGAAGGTTTGGCTAGTAATCCTCATGCCCCCCCCCCCCCCCCCCCATTATGTTCCCCATCATTTACAGTGCTTTGCAGTGCTGGATTGAATATATATTGGCTAGTACAATGCAACAAGGACCAGCCCGCGGAACTACGGGACGTAAAGTAATCCGTAAATAATATATCGTATTTGGGCTGATGTGCAAGCTTGAGAGGGTGTTGCTATTAATCCTCGTGTCCCCCATTATGATGCCTAGCATTTACGGAGATTTACAGTGTATTCTCGATTTTATATTTGCATTTTCAGTTTTAGGACTTTGCGGCCAGAAAACAAGATTTACGGGCACTGGGAAAAAGCTTCCGGCATGATATGCGGCCGGCCGGAAGGGGATATCCTTGCGGCGCCGTATAATTGAATTGCAAGGTAAAAGTAGCTCTACACGGGGCCGTAAGACGGCCGCAAGGAATCGCAGCTTTGCGGCCGTTTTACGGCCGATAATTGAATGAGGCCCCATGTTCTAAATAATTACATTTACACAAAATTTATATTCTATTAGACCCGCAAATAAAGTCTAACCCACAACTGAAAAAAGTATCAAATTTCTGTAAAAAAAATAGGATTCGCAACAACTTTTTCAAGCACTTATTAGAGCTGTAGCAGCAATTAAACACACATTACAGTATTTTAAAAGGATGGTGAGGCATGAAACAACATTAGAATTAATTGCAGAACAGTTTAAAACCCACAAATATGCAATTCAAAAATATTACTTTTAAATGTTATATATATATATATAATATCGATCCCAGGACTCTTCATATGTAGCAGTCTCAGGTCTGGGAGGGGCTATGACATACTTTTTTTGGAAAATAGTTCAGTGATGAATACATTCAATTAGTATTGCTGGGATAAGTATCAACAACCTCAGATACACGGATGATACTACTCTGATGGCTGAAAACAAGGATGAAGGACTGAAGGGCCTATTGATAAGAGCAAGAGAGGAGAGTGCAAAAGCTGGCCTGCTGCTCAACGTTAAAATGATGAAGATCATGGCAAACAACAATCTAATTTCCTGGCAATTAGTTAGGAAAGAAGTAGAGGCAGTGACGGATTTTATTTTCCTGGGCTCCAAGATCTGTTCAAATAGTGCCTGCAGCCATATAACTAAAAGATGTTTGCTTCTAGGGAGGAAAGCTTTTGTATCAAACTAAAGAATGATATGACTCCAATTTTGCTTTCCACTCCCATACACCTACCAAACTGAGGCAGTGTGCGGTACCTGGAATGTAATGCTCAAGAGGACTGATATTGTAATATCCTGATTTCTTCTACAATGATTTTTAATACTTTGTTACCCATAATCTCTATGATTTCATCACATATTTTTGAAGATAAATATGAAGCTTTTGCTCATCCTTGATTACAATATTTTGCTATATGAGAACTAAGAAAAGGATCATATTCATCAAGCAATTCAAGAATCCTAAGGAAGTTGCCATTCTGGTGAGAATGGCCATGAAAAGCAAATCCATGGGATATTAGAAACTATTCTTTGTGGTACTTTTGTCCAGTATTCCTTTCTGAAATCAATTTCCAATATTGAATCAATTCTTCCAAAATCTTTACCCCTAGAAATTCATGTCATTATAGAGGCTCTATGACTATAACTGTTTTCATGTTATGAAATTTGTGTAGATGTTTCCAATCTGAAAATCCACTGATTCCGGCCCATGCACACCAGAAAACAAGCAAAGCAATATACATTCCCTGTTAAGGGAGAAAACACTAGCCATTCCCTTTTAAGTTGATATTCAATTGCATGAACAATGTCAGAATCAATCCCTGTTTCGTCATTATTATCAGAGACAAAGGGCCTCATTCAATTGTGATTTGGCCAATTAAATAGGGCTCTATATAAGCACAGAGCATTTTTTTTTACAGAAGTTTTTAGTTCATGAAGACCTTGCTTTTGGATAGAAGATCACAAACTAAAAACGCCTGTAAAAAAAATATGCTATGTACTTATATAGAGCCATATTCAAATGGCCAAATTGCAATTGAACAAGGCCAAATGTGAACCTTTAATAACTCAGTTATAGAGAGGAGTTTACAGTAAATGTTAAACAATGGTTTCAATAATTAGTTTTTCTCATTTCATTTTGATTCCAACCTTAAAAGAGTTTTCAACTCACCCACTGCACTATGCATGCTGCGAATGCCAAAACACTGTATGAACACTTGGTTTCATTGGCCACAATCATGAGCAACATTTGCTCACTGTATGCACTTGTGGCAACTGCCGGCTATGGATTATCACACCAACTGCTCGGGATGCAGCTACAGTCGACTGTCCCCTCAATGATACTCAAAACTCGATTGTAAGGGATGCATTTTCTTTTGTGCTGCAACCCCTTTCTCCACAGTCCAACAGTAGACTCTGACGAAAGACTTATCATTCCCTACCAGGCATCAGGTGTGTCACTGCGTGTCCTGGCTCCGGTTCCCTACAGAACTTAGGCGAAAGGCTCTTTATGCTAAATTTTTAATGTATTTTCCCTGCCCATTTAGTTATATGAAAAAAGGAGAGGGAAACATAGTGCAACATTGTGCAATAATACAATAATTAATTATATCAATGTATGAGAGGACTACACAATTCTGTTGAAGCTTTATACTTTTAGTAACTGGGAGAATTCTGAGTTCCTTGTAAACAAGCATATATTCACAGAGAATCCTTTGTAAGATCAAATCTTGTTTCTCTCTACTTTTGCACATGGCAAAACATCTATAGCAGATGTACAATGGCTTACCATATTTAAGCCAGAAAATTCCTGTGGAACCTTGGCATTTGACACTTTGCGTGACTTTTATTGTACAATATTCTCTTTGTCGAATGATACACAGAAGATCATGGCTATTTATCTTTTAATTACATTAGTTACTATATAATTTGCAATTTTTATTTTTCGCTATTGAACATATTTTATTATATATATATATTTTTTTTACAAACATTGAATAATTTTAATATTTATAACATTGACCATGTTTGATATAGTATTTTGATTAAAGACGCCTATAATTCCAAAAGGGGATATATTGAACCCGAGCAAAATATTTATATTTGGGTACCACTATGTATTGAGAGTGTTGTAATATTCCCCATGCTCTGAAAAGTACACATATACATTACCCCAATACCCACACTCTATTGGAGGAATATAAGATAAGACGTTCACGAAGGAAAGCAGTACCTACCTACAAGACAATTTGTTTTGGGAAGTCTATAATATACTGTACCTCATAGACTGAGGTTAGAAAAGGTGAGAGCTTTACCTACTGATCTCTGTGAACAAGGGTTTAGGATTACAATATCTTGGTTATTTACACCAGGAATTGGTGCGCTATCTCTCCCCACCTCTCTTCTCTTTGTTGCATACCATACAGATACATCAGTGAACCATGTTCCGAGAGAAGCAGCACACCTAGCTATAACCATCACATTGGACTTGAGAATAAACTAACTTAATTAAGAGACAAACGAGAGCAATCTAAATCTAAATTGAAAATATTGGATTAATAACTAATCCCCCTAAGAACTAGACCACCAAGACCACCTGAGGAGCGCTACAGAGTATTACAGGGTCATATCACAGTGTCATTTTTTTTATCACAGCCATTGATGTTTCGGAAACTAAAATGTTTTCATTTTTGTGTAATGTTTCCAAAGGCTTTGATAATAATCAGCCTCATTAAATTGGAGGTCAGTTACTTCAACGTGAGGCTACATCAATGGCTATGGGTTTGAAATACCCCCTTGTTACGGGGCTATTAAAGTGGAAGGGGCTGTGAGCTATGGGCCAGAGAAACTAAACCGCAATGCAGTCTGTCGCACATTGGATGTGCGGCCATGAATAGGACCAATTAGTCTAACCTGTAGTAACCCTCTAACCCATCGTGCTGTCAGGGTTTTTACCAATTAAATATATAAATGAGTATACTCCTATATATATATACCATTTTAATTATATATTTCTGATTAAATATATCCTCTTAATATTTTAATTAATACACATATAGAAATTCCTCAAACATAACGGTGTTTGATATCATCGGATAGGAAATATCTTAAGCTTTTCATATCTATGTGTTATGTTATACCTGTATTGCACATCATCCTTTTATTTTGAGTTTTTAATTTTATACACATATTCCATTTTTCTGAGCTTCGCTAAATGTCTACATTGTAATGAGAATGTAAACAGTGAAACTACCAAAAGGCTAGTCATTAGTATTCATACTAGATTCTTTTGATCCTCAAATGTCATGAAATAGTCACACCTCAATTGGAGACGAGAATCCACCATTTGGCTCTGGTACTGACAATATTTGTTTGACTGTGCATTTGATATTCATGTATCCCCACTTAACACAATAGTGAGAAATAATTCCAGGATGTGATAAATGTGAAATCTAGATAAGAATGGCTATTTAAAATAGGCCTAGGACAAAAAAGAAAAAAAAAAGGGAAAACAGAGAAAGAGAGGGAGGCTGACTGACACACATGCAAGATATTGAGAAAGAGAGGACATATTTTTGATTCCTGATATATTTCATTTTTCATATAATAATCGATTTGGGATTATCCAGGCTGACTCTACGTGATATTGGGTTGATACTGGTATCTAGTAATGTATAGATTTAATTTCAAACTTCTGTGATATAAAAGATAAATTGATCTTAATTATTCCACTAAATCAATTATATCACAGAAGCCCCCAATATATCTACTGTAGGTATTATTCAAATTGTGATATATTTTCCTTTGTTCCAATAGTATTTTTGTTATTCAATATATGGTTATTATTATAGCATCACCCCATTATTAGTTATATAGGTCTATTGGGGTATATTATATATTCTGCCAACAATATTATTGTGATTTACTATATTAATAAGATTGATTTTCGTGTTTATTATAAATAGCTAAAATAAGAAATATTGATTAATAGTAATTTATTGTTATTTTCTATTACCCTAGAAGATTTTGTTGATAAAGAAGTTCTTGTTTTATTAACATTTTATCGTATTAATATTGCAGTAGACTTAATTGGGTTATTGACATCTGAAAATCATATAGTACTGTTTAGAACTTTTTATTTACTTTAGAATTCGATTGTGATATTAATAATAAACGCTGTTTTGTTTAAAAAGTGATATTTACCTATGAATTGACGTTATACTCGGACAATAAGTTAAATTGACTATTTCAAATATCATTTACTATAAATACCACGACAGTGCCCCCCCTAGCACCTAAATGAACCCCATCACTCATGGGGGTCTATATAGATGCTTATGAGCCTTTAATTAAGCCCATCAGTCCCATATGGGTCTATACAGACCCTTATGGGGCAATACTTAACCCTCACCATTAAAACTATAAATGCCATGAGGGTCATCCAGGACCCTCATGACACAAAGTCTAAACACTACTCTATTAACCCTTTCTTACCCTATATCATTTTATTAACCCCTTCTAACTAAATAACCCCCATTCTACTCTATCCTATTAATCCCCTTCTACCCTATTCTAATTTCCCCCCTTTACCTTGCCCTTTTACCCCCCCCCCTCTACCCTATGCTATTAACCCCTACACTACCTACCTAACTCCTAAAAAAATCCCTAGCACTCCACTAATTACACAAAATAAAAAACCACGATTGGCTGCAATCTGGTGGCAGTAACATCAGCCAATCAGAAGGTGCAGATGCTTGGAGCCAATCAGAATGGGATATAAGGGTATATCCCATTTTGATTGGCTCACACATTTGCACTTCTGATTGGCTGAAATATGATTGACAGCAATTTCAACCAATCAGAAGGGCCATTTCGATTTTTTGAGCAGAGCATGCACAGGAAACTCCATTTGCAATTTTTTGGAGGGGCCCTGCCTGTGATGACTGGATGAGGACCAGGGCATCGCAGGAGGGGCATTTTGGACAGGTGGAATATTTATAATTTATTATATTACATGTTGTATGTGTTTTTGTATTAACTATAATGTTTCTTTTTTTTGTAGGTGTGACAGGACCTGTGGACATTTATGCAGGGCCCTGTCTGGGCTGAAGAACTGAAGACCAACATCGCTGGAGGGACATTTTGGCAAGGCAAGTGGTCTAATTTACCCTATTCTATTTTTAGTAAGGATGTTTTCTTTTAGTTGTGATGTACATTTGATTATTTGCTGTAATGTAGTGTTTTTTTATTTTCAGTAATTTATATATTTTTTATTTTGTGTACTGTAGTTTTTTTTATTTTGTGTAATTAGTGGGGTGCTAGGGATTTTATTAGGGAGTTAGGTAGGTAGTGTAAGGGTTAATAGGGTAGGGTAGAGGGGGGTTAATAAGGTAGGGTAGAGGGGGTTAATAGGGTAGGGAAAGGGAGGGGATAATAGGATAGGGTAGGGGGGTTAATTAGTTGGAGGAGGTTAATAGAATGGGATAGGGTAGGGTTAATAGTGTAGTGTTTTGACTTTGTGTCATGAGGGTCCTGGAGGACCCTCATGGCACTTATATTAATTAGAGGCTCATGAGTGTCTATATAAACCCCCATGAGTGATGGGCTTAACTTTAGGTGTCCTCAGGGGCACTTATAGTACCCTCGTGGCAGGGGTTAATTTTTTGCTTATTGCGGGACCCCCGCTGCAAGGGGTAATATGGGGACACTGCGGGGGTCCCAATGGGGCCCCCCAGCATAGGGGGGTTAATTTTAGGTGCCACGTGGGTACTTGAAGTACTTCTGCTGCAGGGGTTAACAATTTTCAACTGTCGCGGGGGTCCCAATCGGGACCCCCGCAACAAGGGTTAACATTGGGTGCCATTTGCGTGTTACGGGGACTTTGTTGCAATTTAATAGCAGGATTGGTACATAGCGGGTACAGGCTTGACAAATCAAAGGGTTGCGGTCTGCAGAGTTCCACTTTCCATGTCCTGTAGGCATTTTTCAACCGTCCTGCGTTTTAACCGTGTGGAGGTTTTCAAGGCTAATTTAATAGCCTTCAGTCCTACTTTTTTAGATATGGGCTACATTTTAAAAAGTAGACCGAACTTAATGAGGCTAAAAATATGTATGGATCTGGTTTATCTGGAGACATCCTGCAATTAAATTCCTCTTTTGAATCCAGAATCTTTGCTCCTTGGGGCACATCCACCAGATGTGGTATTATGTACCTATTTGTCCACGTCATCTCCAACAGATTTGATTGGGGATTTTACCTATTTTGTATAATGTACCATATGAATAAGCTTTTAGAACCTGGTTCCTGATAACAAATATACAGCTTAATATGTATTTCTAAGATATTTTGCCATTCGTCTATTTCATGCCCAATGTATATTTCCCACTTTATCATCTAGGGAAGTTTTAGTGGTTGTATCTTGCCATATAATATATTGTAGCATGTAGAGATTGAGTGTTAATGGTTTCTGTTATCATTACATAGCTTTTCAACATCTGTCAGTGGATGTATACCTGATTTTCTTATCCCCTGATCTTCAGGAAAACCAATGGTTTGCATGTATGTGAAAAGGTCATGTATGCTTAGCTGATTTCTTTGCTGCAGGTCTTAGAATTCTATTTCTTACATCATTTTTGTAATTTTCCATGCCAGCTTGCTCTATGTTTTTTAAAATGTTGCAAGTGCAGTTCTGGTGGAAATGATTTATTTTGGAGAATTGGTGTCAATGAGGAGGTTGTAGATCTTAGCTTATATTTGTTCCCAAGTTTTTAAAGACCATGAAAATGTGTCAGTACATTGTACAAGCTATTTTCTCAAAAGTAAATAATTCCTGATAGAGAACCACATTCAATTCGAAGCCCACAACTCGATCACAGAAGGCCGAATGTCTGCGGTTGTGTTGCGGGCTCCCGTTGGTCTCCAATTGCAATGCTATTCAATTGCCGCAAGTTACAGGCCCCAAGCAAAAACCTTAAACCATGCACTGGTTCGGAGCAGTTCATGGCAGGAACATGATCAATTAAGCAAGCATGTTACTTCCCATTTCTAATCAGCCAATAGAAAATGAGACTGTCATTATTTCAGCAGTAAAACATGTAGGTTAAATGTCAATCAATGAGGTTTGGGGGTCCGATATGCGTTCAGACTCGCAAAACAAAAAAAAAAGAATTATGAAAAAGAATGCCAATACTGTTCTCATCCATATGGGTGGCCTGATATGTATTAACTCATTGATACTCGAGATCGATTTACCCCCAAAATTAAATATAACAAAAAATGTAAAATCTTGCCAATTTGCAGGCTTGAGACTGTTAATTAATTGCACATTAATTCTAATGACTTTCATTGCTTTCCCAGTTATTTACAGTGCAGTAGTAATTTTTTATTTGCATTTACAGTGCTATGAATAGGTGTTTAATCCCCATGTGGGTCCTGTCTAGCACTCGTTGCATTTTCTCCTTCATTTGCCATTTACAGGTGTGAAAACATTAGCAGGCTTGGGGAAATTGAGCAATTGAATAGCAATTTGCGATTTTTAGCCTTGCGAAAGATCAAAGGCTTCTGGAGGCTGTAAGTTACAAGTTTAACCATCGCCATTTTCTCAAGCCCGTAACTCGGAAGCCATTTGGAGCCTGCAAAAAGACCGCAATTGAATAGCGAATTAGCTTGCAACCTCACTTACAGGCTCCCGGATCTCCCGAAAGCTAAATTGAATGTGGCTCATAGTCATTGTGATTTGTGCTGTGTTATTATGCAAATAAGTATGTCCCAAAACCTAATCAGGTGCTTTGATGTGCTAATTAATGTTGTCATATGCTCACACACATGTATCAAATCAGATAAATTAGCACAATAGACAACAAATTAACATAATGCCCATCCACTGTAGGATTCTTTAGCTTGGACTTTTGATCACTGTGACATGGGGTATGATAAGAGCCTATTGTCCAAACCTCTCCCCACAGGTGGGCCCAGTTCGTTTTACCTCTGTAAAGCAGGAAGAATTTTCAGCCCTTGGGTCAGACTGAGAGATGTATGTGGTCTTGTGTAGTATAAATATCTTTCTAAGTTCTGAGAAAAACTTACTCCAGCAATTAGGCTTGCAGCATCAATAACAAAATCCACACGTTAATTATGTGAACCAGTTATAGCAACTTCATTACTGAAACAACAGACATATTTATACCGCATTCTTAGCAACAAAAGGCCAATCAATTCAACTTGGCATCCATAGTTACCACAATCACCTTCTAGCTCGTGTTATCACCCATGCCTGAAAGTCTACGAGAATCACCCATTGTTTTCCCTTTCCACAGCTGTATTCTTGGTAGGGGTAATTACACACAATATGCATAGAGACACCAGGCTAAGGACTTTTCATAATAGAGAGAGAGACTTGTGTTATGTGACTCCTAGGAGTCAGTTATCTCCCTAATCTCGTTAATAGAAATTAGTCCAGTACTAAGAAATATTGGGCATATACAATATTCCCCTTGTAATTGCGAGCTCCCCCCCCCCGCAAAGCACAATATAGACATACATCCCATATTACTCCTATCATGTTCTTATGCACACCCCAACTATAAACATGGGTATCATAGTATGGGCCTAGTGGTACCCAGGCAATTTCCACTATCCTATGCTTTTAACAGGCATAACAAGGAATAACGCACAAATCACAATGTCCCCAATGTTAACACATATCTCAGTGAGCCCCTTTCCCCTGACACAATACACATACCTATAAGGCTGAGGGCATCAGTCTTTAAGGTATTGCCCAGCTTGTACCTTGGCATGCTACAGGCATGACAATCACATTATTGAAAATACTAGCAATGTGGCAGTAAGTTAATCATTTATCTATCTAAAGTATTTTTTTTTCTCTATATTATTTATTGTTGTACTATGTTTAAATTATAACCCTTCACTTTTTTAGTTTGTGTAACCGATCAACATAAACTTAATATAAGTTAAATAACTACTGTAGATGGTGAAAAACTTAAAAGGTTTGTGAAATTTGTAACACATTAATATTGGCAACTCTATAAGCCATGGCCATATAAGCAATTGAAGTAAAATCTTAATTTTAATGAACACTGCTTGTGCCAAAATGAAGACATGTTTATGTCTTCCACACTCACGGCTGCCTTTCAGAATAAGTGGGATGTTCTCCTAATATAGAGCCATATTAAATTCCAGCCTTGTAAGTCCAACTTGAAGCACGTAATGGCTACAGGATTGAAATTTGGCCGAGTTACGTTGCTATTAAATTGGAAGGGGCTGCGAGCTATTGGTTTGAGACAAAAATCGTAGCTCGTTCATAGAACAAAGGATTTGCGGCCATGCGGACAATCAATTAGTGTAGACCGTAGTTACGGGTTTAGACGGAGCCAAAGGAAAAAGAGATTGTTAGTGTTACATCACTGAAAAAAGAGAGGGTAGATTTTAAAGTCCTACGAGCTTGACAGATCAAAGGATTTACAGGCACAAAGTTCAATGTTGCTCAGCACGTAGGCTTTTCTCTGCCTTGCTGTGTTTTAACCCACAAGTCATCTGCGGGCTGCGTTATGGGGCTAATTTAATAGCCATAACCTGTAAAATTGGAGTTACGTGCTACGTTTTAAAACATAGCCCGAATTTAATGGGGCTGTTAGATGGGAGTGAATAGAGAGAGGAATAATTGCTGGATTCAGATAAGATTTCAACATAGGACAACTTTTCCCTCGCTACCACAGACTGAGCACTGGCAGCTTGCAAGTACATTTGTTGGTCATGTTTGCCTTGCTCTCTAACCAGCTCTTGTAAATGGACAGTTAATTCAGCACAACTTGGAGCACACCTCTGTAAGTTTGTGCTAAAAACATGTTGAAATTATTTTTGAAATAGGCGCCTTTTTCACAGAAAAATTCATAAATGAAGTGTCTGTTTACATGAGACGCTGAGACTCACAGCAAAAGCTGCGTGCAGAGAGCAGAAGCATAAAGAGATGTAACCCTTCACAAATTCATCTGTGCATATAAATGACTGCTGGGATCAGCTAAAGAGTATAGTTAGGGTTAACTTCTCCTCCTGCATTCCTGACGTTCAGTGAAAAACTATAAATCTTGTGTTCATAGAGTCTACACCGGCATCAGCATGTGTTGTTAACCATGGAACAGTCAGAAGTGTGTTTGTAACCAGACTGCAGATTTTTAGCTGTTATTAGTGTAATAAAAAATAAAAAAACAATAGGTCATTTTAATATATAATCTCATGCTCTTTCAGATCATGAAGAGCACTTACAGTGAGATAAATGGCCCTTTAACTAGATGAGCCCACTAAAATAAAAAGTTTCTGTGCCCATGTCTTATACAGCTGCTAAAATTGCAAGTTTATTGTATGCGCACTGTGCCGGTCGCACACATGCGCGTTGCGCCGGTCGTGCGCGTTGCGCACGGCAAGGGAGGAAGGCACACAGGAGAAGGTGAGACACACAGGGGAGGAGGGGAGAAACAGACAGGGGAGGAGGGGAGAGACAGACAGGAGAAGAGGGTAGAGACAGACAGGGGAAGATGGGAGAGACAGACAGGGGAAGAGGGGAGAGGCACACAGAGGAGGAGGGGAGAGAGAGACACACAAAGGAGGAGGGGAGAGACATACAGGGGAGGAGGGGGGATAGACACAGGGGAGTGAGAGAAGGAGGAAGAATCACAGGGGAGTGAGAGAAGGGGGAAGAGACACAGAGGAGTAAGAGGAGGGGGAAGAAATACAGTGGAGGGAGACTAAGAAGGAAAAGGCACAGGGGAGGGGGAAAAGACACAGGGGAAGAAAATGGGGGGAGAGACACAAATGAGGGAGAAGAGACAGGGGGGGAAAGAGACACAGGGGAGGGGGAAAAGACACAGAGGAGGGAGAGGGGGTAAGAGACACAGGGATGGAGGGGGGAAAAGACACATGGGAGGGGGGAGAGACACAGGGGACGAAGGGGGGAAGAGACACAGGGGAGGGGGAAAGAGACACAGGGAGGGAGGGGGGAAGAGACACAGGGGAGGGGGAAAGAGACACAGGGAGGAGGAAAGAGACAAATGGGAGGGAGAGGGTAAGGAGACATGGGGAGGGGGGAACAGACACAGGAAATGGCATGGTGGGGAAGAAACACAGGAGGGAAAGAGACACAGGGGAGGGAGAGGAGGGGGGAAAGAGACACAGGGGAGGGGGGAAGAGACACATGGGAGGGAGAGGGGGAAGAGACAAAGGATAGGGGGGGGAGACAAACGGGAGGGAGGGGGGAAGAGACACAGAGGAGTGAGAGGAGGGGGAAGAAATACAGGGGAGGGAGAGGAAGAGGGAAAATACTCAGGGGAGGGGGGGGAAACACAGGGGAGGGAAATGGGGGGGAGACACAAACGAGGGAGAAGAGACACAGAGGAAAGAGACACAGGGGAGGGAGAGGAGGGGGGAAGAGACACAGGGGAGGGGGAAAGACACATGGGAGGGAGAGGGGGAAGTGACACAGGGGAAGAGGGAACAGACACAGGGGAGGGGGGAAAGACACAGGGGAGGGAAATGGGGGGGGGGAGACACAAAAGAGGGAGAAGAGACACAGAGGAAAGAGACACAGGGGAGGGAGAGGAGGGGGGGAAGAGACACAGGGGAGGGGGAAAGACACATGGGAGGGAGAGGTGGGGAAGAGACACAGGGGAGGGAGAGGGGGAAGAGACTCAGGGGAGGGGAAAGAGACACAGGGGTGGGAGAGGGGGGAAGAGACACAGGGGATGAGGGAACAGACACAGGGAAGGGAGAGGTGGGGAAGAGACACAGGGGAGGGTGGGGGGAAGAGACACAGGGGAGGGGGTAATAGACACAGGGGAGGGAGAGGGTGGAACAGACACAGAGGAGGGAGAGGTGGGGAAGAGACACAGGAAGAGAAGAGACACGGGGGGGAGACACAGGGGAGTGAGAGGAGGGGGAAGAAACAGGGAAGAGACAGGAGAGTGAGAGGAGGGGGAAGAGACACAGGGGAGGGAGAGGAGGGGGAAGATACACAGGGGAGGGTAATGGGGGAAACAAGGGAGGGGGGGGAAAGACAGAGGGGGACAGGGGGGGAAGAGACAAAGGGGAGGGGAGATAAAGCACAGGGGATTAAGAGGGGGGAAGACACAGGGGAGGGGGGAAGAGACACATAGGAGGGAGGGGGGTTAAAAACACATTGGGGAAGGAGACACAAGGGAGGAAAGGAGGACAGGGGGAGAGACTCGCAAAAGGCACCAAAGGCGCTCATTGCAAGGCCCGTGATGAGCGCCAAAGGCGTTCATCGCGAAGCCAACAAAGTAGAGGGTGGGAGAGGTAGAGGGAGGGAGGCTCACAATGAAGGCGCTCATTGCGAGGCCCGTGATGAGCGCCAAAGGCGCTCCTTGCGAGGCCCGTGATTAGAGCCAAAGGCACTCCTTGCGAGGACCGTGATGAGCGCCGAAGGCTCTCATTGCGAGGCCTGTGATGAGCGCCAAAGGCGCTCATCGCGAGGCCAGTAAAGTAGAGGGGGAGACTCCCATTGTGTGACAAACAGCATTGCCAGGCTTAACTTTTTATTGCCGTCATTTTTGACAGGCAAGTAGCTAGTTACTAATAATTCTTAAAAATGGAATGGCTTTCCTGCTACACCCAGTTCCATCTACATAATATGTTAATTTTCATAATCCTTCTACATTAACAATTCTAATTATTCTAATTATTTCAAACACACCAGGAACTCTTCATCATAATCCAATATTGTAAACTGTAAAAAATATATTCAAAAGATAGTCAACAAACAGTAATAGATAGATAGATAGTACATTAGTTTACCTTCATTTCAAGATAATTTCTGTTGAAATAAAATCACATCATCAGTGATATAGGAGATTGTGATACCGCACACTTAGCACAAAGTCTGTTTATACTATATACATTTTTAAATGCATTTATCACTACTGCACCTCCTCCACCCCTATAACCTGTTCGATTATAAGTCTTGCACCAAAATCTCTTTTACAAATTTAGGGACTTCCAGCACTCTCATAGAGAAGAACCTTTGAATTCTGCAATTTTCTCTGTTTCTGTTCAGCAAAAGAGGATGTAAATGTACACTGATATATCATATTGCCAGTAAATAGAGCAATGGTCACTTACAGTAAAGAAAAAATAATCAGTTACATGTGTAAGCTATTTGCATTTTTTGACTTGGCTACATCTCTGTTTAAAGAAAAACTGCAGTTCAGAAAAACAGAGCTTATAAGCATTTCTTAATTAAAAAAAAAAAAACCTTAATAAAATAAAGTGCATAAAAGTAAATAGATTCACAGGTATATTATATTCCTAGTGAAATCCAGAACCCTTTCATGAAACTAACTTTTCTAGGTCTCCCTCCATAAACAATCTTCCTTCTTCCATCATTTGGTATCATATTAAAATATGTCTGTTCCTATCTGTAAAAAGATCAGTTTTCTGGACTTTTACTTCATTTTCAAAAATGCATTTGGTCCTACGTAAATACTGTGAAAAATATTTGACCAATGTGGTATTGCGTGGTTCTTACCAACTATCTTTGCCTGTAGGGAGACTGCAACTGTACTCTAAGTACTGCAATATATCCAAAATAACCCAGTAGTTTGTCAAGTATTTAGAAAGCATTTATTTGAAGATCAGAGGACTTTTCTTCAGTAAAATTTAAGTAATCTAAGCTATCATTAAAAACAACTATTATCACTGTTGTGGTTCTCCTGAAGATGACATCAAATGTATTGTTTTGCTCCAAACCCTGACCCAAAGTGGTAATATTATAACCAAAGGACTCATAAGAATGTTTCCAAAAGTGGCTAGTCCACTGGAGCCCAATTCACAATTTTCCCCTCTGATGTGGTTTCTGTTATGTGTATAATTAAAATGTAGGGGTAGTATCCCTTTAATACAGTAGTCAATCACGATACCTAGTACAGAGATCTGGCTAGGTTTTTTAGCTCGCTGAACAAGCCGTACCACCGGTTTAGGCTTCATAGACTTTAATGGCACTGCCTGCAAAGCAGATTAAGAAGCTAGGTATAGTTAACTAGTTTGGCAGATAACAATGTAAGCACTTTGTTTGAATAGACAAAGGTCAAGCGATGTCAAGTATCGTGTGGTTAATGATTATTTTGTATAAACTTCAATCCGTCAAGCAGCCCAAGCCCAAATACACTCAATGGAAGCCCGACTTGTTAGAAAATTGTATGCAATTGTGTTCAGTCATTGGTGATCTTGTCTCAAACTCACAAAATAATACCATTTGTAGTGCCAGATTCAAGGCTCACCCCTCTATGGTTATACCAGAAGTCTACACCGATTAATAGGCTGTCACAATCTAAATGGTGGTTAGATAATGATTCAACTATAACTGCTGATCTCCTAAGGGAGAATCAGAAATGGTCCCCCACAAAATTCAGAGACCAACATCACCTACTTTTAAAGGAATGGCTCAATCTTGGCTCAATGTTTCTAAAGTACTCAAACCTAATACTCTAGCTAGGTCCACACCCTTTGAAAAAATGCAGTATATTTAATCCTAATAGTAATGGTAATATATACACTATATACAATTTCCAATTAGACCAGTCCATACCGTCTAAACTCCACCATCAGCACTCTTGGGAATCAGAACTTGCCATTACCTTGACTGATGCGCAGTGGAAGAAAATTCATAAGCAAGCTGCTGGCTCCTCACTAAACACTATTCTGAGGGAAAATGCGCACAAAACTATCATTAGGTAGTGATTAACCCCTGCCAGAATGAAACTTTCCAAACCCTCTTGAGATGGCAACTGCTTCAGAGGTTGTAACGACTTACAACCCTATTAAATTCGAAGACAGTAAATCCAACGTCAAGCTTGCAATGGGTGCAGGCTTGAAATGTGGCCGAGTTACTATGCTATTAAATTCGAACGGGCTGCGCGCTACGAGCTGGAGACGCAAACCCATAAACCATTTATTGGCCGTCGGATTTGCGGTCTTGAACGTAATCAATTAGTCAAACCTGTAGTTCCGGGTTTAGATGGAGCCAATGAAAACAGAGATCATCATCATTGCTTCACAGAAAAATGGAGGTTGGATTTCAAAGTCTTACGCGGTTCAATTACGAGTTACGATCTTACCTATATTCCAGTTATAGTGCAATATTAATAAATCAGTAAATATGATATTCTATCACATGCGAGTTACAGTATATGTATTAACACATTGATTCCCGGGATCGATATAACACAAAAATTATACATGAAATAAAGTATTTTTCTGGGCCGATTTTGCGGGCTTGAGAATGTTGTGCTATTAATTCTAAGACCTAACATCACTTTTCCTTTTAATATCAGTACAGTAGTGTGTTTTTATTTGCATTTCAAGTGCTACGTATTGGACCTTACCCCCCCTGTGAGTCCTCTCCAGCACACGTTGGCCTTTGAAAATATATATATATATATTCTTTACTTAATATTCTTTTTTTCCCCTTGATTAAGGATGCTCTTACACATATACGTGAATACGCAATATACTGAACATACGTGAATATGCAATATATACATAATTCAAAAAGGTAATATCTAAAAAAAAGAAAAAAAAAGACTCAAACAAGATTAAAAAGTTATTATGATATGTTTTACTTCCCTACTGTTCATGTTTTCGCTTTTGATGCTTTTGGGTTAATATATTAACCTTGTTTTCTCAATAATAATTATTTTAAAAAAAAGAAAGTTGAATGGAAGTCATGGCCGGATAAGAAGTCTAATTATCTCTGTCCCTAAGCTTCTTTCCCTAGCCGATCTCTCTCTGATATCATGAGGCTTTTCCTACAGTAAATTAACATTGAAGTCTGAGCTGTCAGTCAGCTTTTCTGACCCACCTGCAAAGATCCATATATTTTGTTAATAAGAGATCATTGCCATTAACCGACCTAGCAGTCTTGCGGTGTAAGTGCCACCAAGTGTTCAAGCGGTACACTCGTGGGTGCTGAAGTGGCCAGACCGCCTGGCTCTGCCCCCCTGCGTCGTTACGCTCGCAGGGATGTGGGCGTCGGAGTGTGACTTGGGGGTTGCTGCTTTAGGTAATGAAAATTAGCCCTGAGCCACGCTCAGGATTACCACTAAGGAGTAGCATCTGAGACAATGGGTCTATTGAGTGCAGTCACCCGCACAAAAAACTAGGCAGAAAATGGATTTGATGCCTGAGGGCTAACCAGTAATTAATGGAAATGAACTCTCATTGACAAAATATATGAATCTCTTTACACATGCATCAGAAAGGCTGAAAATGTCTGCATATGGTGGATCAGAAAGTTTGACTGACCGCATCAATGTTGGCTTACTGTTGATAATTTACGGTTATTACTTTTAGTTTTAAATTATACAATATTTGGAACTTCAGTAATTTCCTTGACAGTGCATAACAGAATTATTGGCCAAAATTCATTGCATTCCAACCATTTGTAACTGACCTGAGTGTCAGATTTTTTAAAGGAAGGGAAATCCCCTGAAACAAATGTTATTGCTGAAAGATTTAACATTTTTGGGAAAACATGAGATTCATTTAATAGCTTGGTGCCAGCTGTTAATATGAAAATATTTAACTTCTTTCAAAGCCGAATTTTGTAACTTTATCTACTAAACAGTATTTAATAGTATTACTTATTTTTGTGTAACAGAAAAATGAATTGAAAACTACATTATGAAAATAAATTGTAGGTAATTAAAAATATTTAATAGGTCAAAACTTAGGCTAAACGTGTTTGTTTATGCCTATGAATCAGCAACTTTAAATCAGCTCCTACTTCAGCATTTTTTTATTTTGCTGGTTGGCAGTCCAAGAAAATATTCATAACTATTTAGGCAGTTGCATGTCAAAAGCAATTGTTTCAATTATTATGGGCATGAACTAAAACCCCTATTAAATTCCAAGCCAGTAACTCCAACGTGAAGCTTGCAACAGCTGCAGGCTTCAAATTTGGCCAAGTTACAATGCTATTAAATTAGAAAGGCTGCGAGCTACGAGCTGGAGACGCAAAACCGTAAACAATTTGTTGAGTAATTGGATTTGCGGGCTAGAATGTAATCAATTAAGCAAGCCTGCAGGAAAAAAAAAAAGAGGAGCTCCTCTGAGAGAACTTTTTGTTCAGTTAGCGCTAAAAGAGCTAGAAAATAAAATACAGCAATCAGATGATAAGTCTAAGAACTGAGTAAAATCCAAGTCCAAATTAAAAAAAATCTACAATCTAAAGTTGATAATTGTATATGGAGATTGCAGCAAAGATTGTACCACTTAAACAACAAGATGGGAAAATTGTTAGCAAATAAATGAAAACCTAAAAATGTTAATAAAAGATTTGAGGAATTTATTATTGAAGATCATAATAAGATTGCGAAATCCATTACAAACCCCAGGAAACAGTCCATTTGTTAAACCCAAAACAGAAGAAATCAATAACTTTTTAGAAAAGATCACATTACCAAAAATGAGTAATGAACAATTAGAAATACTTAATAGAGAAATGAATATCAAAGAAATAAAGGAAGTGATTTCAAGCTGTAAGTTGAACTCTGCACCGGGGCCGGATGGTTTTGTAAACTATTATTATAAAACCATTAAAACTTTGCTCTCTAAGCACTTAGCAGTAATCTTTAATGAAACCAAAATAGAAGGCAAAGCCCCAAAGGAAATGTTGGAGGCAACAATAGTAAATATTCTGAAGCCTGATAAGCATTGTAGATATTGTAAATATATCTTGGATAAATACTGGTATTAAGATATATTCAAAGATATTGTCAAAAAGACTGAGCTGCTGGCTCCCGAATTTAGTTAACTTGGATCAAACAGGCTTTGTACAGGGTCGTCAGGGCACAGATAACACTGACAGACTTAATTTCATATTGTAATTGCAAATAAATGCCTTATATAATATCAACTGTAGATGCTGAAAAGGTCTTTGATAGACTAAATTGGAACTATATGTTTTTAGTCTTAAAAAGCTTTGTTCTAGCTTCAGAACAAAGGAAATAGGAGCAATTACAAATGGAACTCACCAGGGGTGTCCCTTATCACCTCTTGTTTTTGTATTGATGATGGAGCCTTTGGCAGAGGCTGTGAGAAAGTCTACAGACATAGGAGGGATAAGTATAGATTGACAAATACAGAAAATTATGTTATTTGTTGATGACGTAATTTTAACTATTACAGATCTGATTAATTCTCTTCCTTATGTCTTAAAAATGGATGACAATTTTGGCAATATCTTGTATTATAAAATGAATAAGACTAAAACCGAGACCTTATTTGCAAATATGTACAGGGAGGATATTGTGGGTGTAAACAAATTATGGGAGGCTAAGGAGAATTTGGAATCAATTACTTACTTGGGAATTAAATAGATAGAAAGTTGGAAGACCATCCCCATGTCCTGGCTGGGTAGAGTCGCGGCTATAAACATGTCGATACTACCAAAAAATAATTATATATATTTTTTTGAATAAACTCCAATCTCTTATTGATACATTCATATATAGTTGAGAAAAATCAAGGTTACAACAGGCGGTGGTGAAAATACATTTTAGAAAGGGAGGGATTGCATCCCCTTACATAAAAGCATGTTATACAACAGTAATGCTGTCTCACTCTATTAAGTGGTCTGCAAAAATTAAAAAAATGGTCTGGTGTCTGGTGGCAGATTGAAGATGCGATGATAGGTAATAATCAAACTAAAATTTGGCTATGGCAAGATAATACCACCTATGATTTAAAAAAAATGCCAATTTATTGTAATAAAAACGGGATTGGAGAATTGGTTTAAATGGAATAAGAAACATCATTTAGTAGAACAGCCCTCACCAAGCTTACCAATGAGCTGGCTAACTCAGATCTTGACGCTAGCGTTAAACTAGATGGAATATCAACCGATTGGGTAAACTATACAACAATGGGAATTTCAAATCTTTTGAGAAGCTCAGGTTGAAGTTTGGATTACCCTACACAAAATGGCTGTAATAGGAAATATAAAAAAATAGGATTAATGAATCTAAATACAGATTAGTTCAAGATAGGGATTTATCAAAATTTTAAAAGTTAGCTTTATTTTTCTGACGGTAAACATTTAATATCGAAATGCTACAATATTCTAAAAGAGGAAGACAAGATGGATAAAACCAGAGGAATTATTAAATGGGAAAAAGAGTTTAATATTTCAATTCTACTGGAAAAATGGTTTAACACCTTCGATTTGACATATAAAATTATTAAACATCAATCATTTTGAGAAAACTATTTTAAAGTATTTCAGAGATAGCACTTAATGCCAGCTAAAATTTCAATTAATAAAGAAGGATGCAAATCTAGGAATATGATGGAGACTATGCGACCAACAGGCATCCTACAAACATATTTGGTGGGAATGTCCCTTTATTAAAAACTTATGCAATAGCTGTTTCACATTAATATCAAAGATTTGTAAAAAAATAACTATTTGTCCAATCTATGAGATTAAGTGATGTCCCGAACAGTTCGCCGGAGAACTATTCGCGGCGATTTTCGCATGTTCGCGTCTGCCGCGAACGGCGAACACATGCGCTTTTCGGTTTGCCCCCTATACTTTATCATTGAGGAAACTTTGAACATCATTTATTTATTTTTTATTTTTTTGTGTAATCGATGTCTGCCTGCCAGCGTGTGTGTATGACAGGCTAACACCTAACAGCTTATATTGTGCCTATTTTCACTACTCATACCTGGTGGTGTAACATACATTGAAAACAAACATTTTTTCCCTGTAATCTAATTTCAGTTGCCTGCCTGTGTCAGGCTCACAGCTTATATTGTGCTCAGTGACATAAAACAACACTTTTTTGACTGTAATAGATTGAATAGCAATTGCCTGCCTACAGGCGTGTGTGTGAAGCCTATTCCATCTACTCTGCCAACTTTTGCCAGTGCACAGTGACATTCATATCTGGTGGCACCTTAGATTGCACGCGCTGTGCCCCAAATTTGAAGTGGGAGGACCCACCAAGCATCTTTTTCCATCTCCCGCTTCCAAAAATCCATGCCATATTTACGTCCCCTGATAGTGGACGTAACAGGGATTAAACCGATAGGAATAGTACTACTTAACAGTACACACCTTATAATAACGCAGACAGAGGCAACGTGTATAATCTTTCATGCTGTGCAGTGGGAGCCCCCAGACTCTGACCTGTGTATAATCTTCCATGCTGGGCAGTGGAAGCCCCCAGACTCTGACCTGTGCATAATCTTCCATGCTGGGCAGTGGAAGCCCCCAGACTCTGACCTGTGTATAATCTTCCATGCTGGGCAGTGGAAGCCCCCAGACTCTGGGAGTCTGAAGAAGAGGAGTCAGAGGAGGAAGGTGGCTTTGAGAAGGTGGAAGACCAAACACAGCAGGTGTCCCAGGGGGCTTGTTGTCACCTTTCGGGGACCCTTGGTGGCTGGGTGGAGGAAGAGACCTTCAATGACATCAGTGAGGACAAGGAACGGGACATGGCTAGCTTGGTATCCAACCTTGTGCAAATGGGGAGTTTGCGGTTGTGCTAAGGGACTGTTTGCAGTTGTTTGCGGTGCATTAAACGGGGAGATTGGTCTGTTACTGTGAAGCGGGTGTAACCCTTACACTACCTGATCGATACAACATCATACCTGATGTTTTAAAGCATGTTATTCCAAACTATTTAGGAATGTTAGGTGATTTATGTCCTTTATGGCCTAAAACCAGACTCTGCATAAACTATGTAATTTTCCGTGGGAGTTTTGCCATGGATCCCCCTCCGGCATGCCACAGTCCAGGTGTTAGTCCCCTTGAAACAACTTTCCCTTCACTATTGTGGCCAGAAAGAGTCCCTGTAGGTTTTGAAATTCGCCTGCCCATTGAAGTCTATGGCCGTTCACCGGGTTCGCCCGTTCGCGTACATTTGATGGAAGTTCGGGTCATCTGTTCGCGAACCGAAAATTTGATGTTCACAACATCACTAATGAGATTGCTTTATTCCATATTTTTCCAGAAAAGTGGAATTTGAAAGAGAAAGCTCTTATCATTCACATGGTATTGGCGACCAAATGGTTCATTGTTAAATACTGGAAACAAGCAAGGGTCCCCTCTCTAGGTGAAATTGTTGCAGTGGTTAGTAGAAACAGAGAGCTGGAAAAATATATAGAGAATTTGGGTATAGAGATTTCGGTCTCGGATGGAGTATCTGGGACCAATATTGTACAAATGAATCCATATGAGAGGCTGAAACTCTTTGATTTATTACCAGGGAAACATCATTAGGCAGAGCTGAATTATCAGCAAAAACAAGATCAACTCTCCTTATTACTCCTCCTTTTTTGAATGTTAATGAAATGTGTATTATGTATGATTGCTGTACAATTTTACATTTATATACAGGGTTTTTTGTATGTTTGTACAACTAAAATAAAAAAATAAAATACAAAAAAAATAGTTGAAATAGCTTAAAAGAAATAGTTTTAACAAAATAAAGTCATTATGAGTATAAAAACCTATTAACTTTTCTAAAAACTGGTTAATATAATATATTTAGGAATAATTACACCATGAATATTAATTTTTATACATTTGCTCTGCAGTGTTTGCACTTTAAATATTGGAGGAAATAAATGTGCTGATTTAAAAATATATATTATACTGATTGCAAGTTCTCACAGTATTTTCCAGGAAACATTAAGTGCCTAACCACAGTCTTTCCAAAAGTAAATAATTTTTTTTCTTCCTGGCATAATTTATCTTTGTGCAGACTTGTATATTGTAAAAGTATTGTTTATGCTGCTGGGCATTAAACAGAAAAAAATAGACACACGTTTCTCATGCAGCAAGGTTTTATACAGAATCCTTATCTAAAAAAGGACATCAGAAACAGGAAGATTGCATCTCATCAAACCTCGATATAAAACCCTCATCTTAATACCAAGTAAGGTGACTCCCATAGAAACTCCCTTAAGGCTGCTTCGGTCCTACAAGAGTTTTCCTCTGAATTATTACATTGTCAGCAAAAATTGCAATGTGAAATTTTGCACAATAATGTGTTATATTATTTTGATAAAAATAATATGGAAACATGGGGCCATATCTTCAATGTGAGACAAAACTATAGTTGAATATAATTCTGAGACCAAACCATGGGTACGTAAGCAAGATCACTCACATGTCTTGGTTATAATACGATTAAAACAGTTCAGAAAAACACCTAATGGTATCAGTTCAACAAATACCAAAAAGATAATTATTTATTTAAATGAAAATGTAATTTTGATGGTGCACTCTTTTGCCTGCAATGGCTTCTTAAAAAAAGCTATTGTATGTGAAATGCGTCAAAGAGATGCAGAGCCCAGTTTCTTAGTAGTTTCTCTGCATCCTAAGCAGCCTGGTTCTTATCAATCAATTTTCACAATAGGGAAACAGGGACAGTATAAAAGCCAAAATTATACAAATATAGATGCTGGGTCAACTTTGTGACTATTGTAATCATAAATCTATATAGGGAAATCTAGCAATACATTTCTATATTTTATTTTAAAGTCCCAAATTTTACTTTACAATAATTAATACTTCATACAAGGCTATAACAGCTAATATTCAAAGATTTTATTTGAACTGTGGAAATTATATATTTACTATTAAGGGCATATCCCTTTTTTAATTTTCATAAATGGCACTGATTAAGTTAAGAGGATAATGTGGGTACCCAAACACATTTAAAAAGATTACAAACACAACACTTCTTGCCTTCAACTTATCAATAATATATAAAAAAAAATATTCAGTGCCGACGATAACAATCACAGATCTATATACTTTGGTTTTAAGGATTAATAAGAAAATAAATATTTTTTTGCTGCAATTTAGTTCAAGAGTGCACTGTCAGAGTTAACTATTTCTTTTTTCAAGAGGTCAAAATAGTTTATGCCGATCCCCATACCCATGACAAAGGAACTCATTGATATTAATATTGTCAAGATATCTCCAAATATGTGTCTATGTAACACAAAATTTAAAACGTAACATATAATATGACAATTTGAATCTAAATATTTGTTATTCTTTTTCTACAGCCCCTCAACAATTCAGCAGCCAAAGCAGGAAGACATTGCCCAGAAGGATGGTATAATATTTGGCTCATACAAAGGAATTTTTCTTAACATTATTACCTTAATAAGATTAAATGTTCTTGTGTAAATCTCTAGTGATACACATTGGCTACTGCAATAGCTAGTTTATGTATCTCTTTCAATACATTTTGAAAGATACCTCATATATTGAATAATAGGCCCACAAATGCATTCCACTCCAGTAACTTTTCCAAGATATGCTCATAAAGATATATATGACCTTATAATGAATTAGAACTTTTATAACCTAAGGTGTCAAGTTCTATATAAATTGGTAGTCCCAAATTGTTAGACAATTCAAAAAAAAAAAGGAACACCTTTTTGTGGAATATTCTGTTAGCCACAAATTAATTATTTTAAAAACAATAACTTTTATTAAACTCTTAAAATATCTTGGATTAAAAATCGTTCGCTGTAAAAACTGAGTTAGAATTATACTCAGTGAAAGATGTCACTCCATCAAATGTATTATATTCATGTTTATATTGTATTATATTGCTAAGTCTTACTTAATTGGTTATTGTAGATTTATATTTTTAATACTACTCTTTGGGATTTTCAAAGTGATTATGTGCAAAAGTGACTTATTTAAGACTGATTTAGTTTGCCTAAATTGCAAACTGTGTGCAAAAGCTAAATAATTAGTATTGTAATCGTGTTTTTGTGCTATAAAGGTCCTTAGTGCATCATTGAAATTCAGTGTTTTATTAATAAATAAAGTAATTCGTGCAACACCACAATTACTTTTATTAATTGAGAGTGACTGTGAATAATCTAATACAACGTTTTTAAAGTGACTTGTGCGTGACTTTTTTTATATTGGACTTACAGTATTTCTTGATTTATCTGTATTAGATTGAACAGTTCATTTTCTCAAATAATTGAATATTTTCATATATAATATTTATGGGACCCCCTCGGTTGTGTATTACAACTGGTTCCTAAGCAATTGTGCCCAAAAAGAGATGTATATTCAATGGTTATATAAAATGAAAGATTCTCTCTTGTTTTTGTCATATATTAAGTCTTTGTTTCTGAAAAAATAACATAAGAGCCTGTTGTATTCACTGGCGTGTAAACCACTGTTTGCTTGGAACTAGTATAGGATCCGACGCTTAGGAGTGACGTCACTTTTCCAAGATAACCTTACAGATAAGCACAACCAGAGACATAATGATATGGAACCGGAAGATAAGCTCCTCAGGTACCACATTTGTAGAGAGGGTGAGTACTAGTAATACCAGATCTAATGAAACTTTTGGGCTAAAGTTGAGAGGATGTCCTGTTGCGGATGTGTCAGGAAAGGAAAGTCCACTGCTGCAAAGAACAATTCAGAATAGGAACCTAGAGCATTATTATTATTATTATTATAGTTTATTTATAATGCGCCGACATATTGCGTAGCGCTGTACATAAATTAACTTCAGACAAAGATAAATACAGATTAACATAAAGCAAAGCAAGGAGGGTCCTGTTGTGAAATCCAATGTCCATGGTGAATTCCCAAAGTAGTTAGGATAGAACATTAGAGCTATAAACCAAGGCAAAATGAATGTGGTGAAACATGAGATGACAAGATTAAATATTGACATCCTGGAATTAGTGAACTAATGGACTGGAATTGGACATTTCATCAGACAACCACCAGATATTCTACTGTGGTCAAGAATCCCCCAGGAAAAATAGAGTAGCCCTCAATCAAAGGGTGGCCAAAATAGTGCTCAGTTACAACCCAATAAATAACAAAATAATTTCAATAGAAATTGAACAAGCAATTTAGCACCACAGTGATCCAAGTCTATGTTCCACTCATGGATGCTGAAAAGGCTGGAGTTATCCAATTCTACAAGATTATTCAACACGTCATAGATATAACACCAAGAAAACAAGGCTGTAGGAGTTGCTGGAGTACCAACTGAACTAAAGTGTTTCAAATTTGGAAGACTCAACAGTGGCCAGTAGATAGGAAAAGGTCAGTCTACATTCCAAAAGGTAGTGCCAAAGAGTGCTCCAATTATTGAACAATTGTGCTCATTTCACACTAGTTCTTATTTCTATTACATGCTAACAGCCTTATTAAATTGTGATTGGGCCAATTAAATAGGGCTCTATATGAGCACATAGCATATGTTTTTTACAGAAGTTAGTGAACTTCTAGCCAAAAGCAAGGTCTTCACTAACTAAAAACTTCTGTCACAAAAATATGCTATGTGCTTATATAGAGCCCTATTCAATTGGCCAAATCGCAATTTAATAAGGCTTTAAGTTAGCATAAAATAATTTACAGGGAATATGTATAATTATTTATTTCCTCCTCTATACATTTCCTTTTCATATTTCCTTTCTTCCATGCTTTTTTATCTTCTTTAAAACTACTAGCCTGAGTGAATATTCAAAATCTACAATATTATTCCTGATCAGGTACAGCATTATCTCTCTTTTGTTAGTTTTATTGGTGTGGTCCCAATATGAAGAACAATTTCTCAGGCACATCACAGTATAAATAACTGTTGATTTATTTGCATAATAAAATATGTTTAATTAAGTTAATCATATAATTATCTGGTGTCAGCTTCCTGACACATTTAGCTCTCTGCTGCCTTAAGCCTAATGTATTATGCAGAACTAAGAACATCGAAGGTCATCAGAAGGTGACTGCAGAAGTGCCACTCACTTCCAGTTGGAATGTTTTAAGGAAGTGATGTAAGAAACATGAGTGATGTAAATAGTTACAAAATACTTCATTCTAAAACTATAGGATTTCCTATACATTATTGTTTTGTAATAATCAATTGCTATAATTAGTTTTATTCTCATATAAAATGATTATGGTTAAAGGTTGGCTGAACTTCCATTTTCATTCTATGCTGTTTTGAAATTTTGATAGAAGACAAAATATTTGTAAAAATTTAGTGCACTAAAAAAACACGCAGGATAAATAAGAATATCATCTTTATTACAATGTGTGAGAACAAGTGCCTTAACCAGGGCAAGAAACTATATATATATATATATATATATATATATATATATATATATACACTTTTTTAATTATTTATATTTATTCAAATTAATTATATGTAACAGTTGTATTTATAGATGTAATATATATATAATTGTGTTTTTTTGTGTATAAATGTGTATAAATGTTAATATGTGAATATGTATATATATATAGTAAACTAGTTACTTGCCCGTCTCAAATGACAGGATAATATGTTATTTCTCTTTTCCCCCTCTCCCTACCCTGTGTCTCTTCCACCCTCTCCTTTGTCTCTTCCCAGTTCTCCCTCCCCTGTGTCTTCCCCAAATTTTACCTGCATCCTGGTCTCAGTATGCCTCACTGGTTAAGCTGATTTCTGTCCCTTCCATTCCCTTTAGATTGTAAGTGGCGAGTTTTCAGTCTTCTAGGGTGCTTTGGGAAAAAAACACTTTCTGCAAAGATTCTAAGCTCAAAACAGGGTCCTCCATTTTTGGAAGGTTGTTAATGCTGTATTTTTCCTTGTTTTTTATCCCCTGTATTGCACTACCGAATATGTTGGCGCGTTACAAATAAAAGTTAATAATAATAAAGTAGATAATGCTCAATTTTCCATTATCACTTATTTAAAATAAAATAAATGCCAAAATATCACAATTTCTGTCAGGGTATTCAAACTTTTGATCACAACTATAAGAGTCTCTGTGTACAGCGCATTCACACTTGCATTCACACTTACCATCCCTACAGGTTGTCCATTCCCTGCCTCAGCTACTACTGCTGCTGGTGTGTTTTTGTTATCTTTCTGTCTGTGCAGCACATTTATACTTGACTATCATCCCTGCAGGTTGTCAGTTCCCTTCATCAACTGCTATTGCTGCTGGTGTGTTTTTTTATCTCTCTCACCTCCCTCCTTCTCTCCCTCTCCCTGTCTCTCTCTCTCCCTCTCTATCTCTCTATCTCTATCCTTGTGGCCTGATTTAGCTAGGAGCCTAGACCCCTCCCAATCATGCAATTCCATCTGCACCAATACTTCCTGTAGTCTCTACCAAAAAGGTCAAACTCAGTACTTGGCTGCCTTCCTCTGCATGCTTGGGTTATGTAACCTCCCTGTGGGTGTGCAAAGCCACATTTTACTCTTTTGCCTATAACTTTCTAAGTACACTGAATTTATCTATACAACACATTTTTTTTATAATCTTACCAAACATTTGAAACCCAGGAAACTTAAAATACCTTTAAGTACAAAACACCAACTATGCGATTAGAAAGGATCCTATTATTCTAACTAATCAGAAAGAGATTCTAACTTGGGGCCTCATGTAAATCTCAGAAAAAGCCATTGTGAAAAGTAAACCTAGCTATGTTAATTACCCACCGCTAAAATTTTGCAAGACCACTGCTAAGAGTCACTGCAGCAAGCTGCAATTTCTAATTACGGATAACTTTTCCATTACTCCGAGAGACCATCACCACCAACAGCCATGCTAATCAAAAATTACGGATAGCTCGGAAAAGAGCACTGCCGTAATGGTCAAAAACGGAACAAATTATTACCGTACCAAACACCACTCGCAATGACTTTGAAAACTACCCCAAAACCTCTTAGAGGGATAGGAAAACAATACAAAACAATGCAAAAGCATGCTAAATCATCACAACTGAAGGATTCACACTGCTAGTGGCTCATAGGAGCCATGGAAATGAATTAATAATCACATTACAATGAGACTCAAATGTAAAAAAGTACAATCACTTATATACATCAATAAGTGTCACCAACTAATGGAAAGATCACATCTCCACATCACATATCCCAATGTACAGGTGAACATAGGCACAGTACTCAACAGGTTCATAACAATCACCAAACACACATGGACTACAGTAGATGCTATCAATAACTCACCATTAAAGGGATACACACACCACAAACAATATGCAGCAACTGTAAAGATCAGCACCATAGCACAGTATTTACAGAGATCATCTAAAGGAAGGTATTGTACCTACATATTAACATGGGGTCCTATACACTCAGGTGGAGGTGGAAAGATATATCAACATGGGCAGCAGGAGGCCTGAAACAGAGGACTGTCTGACAATGATGGTGGATGAATGGGGGAGGTCATCCTCAGAGGTAGATCAATAGATGGCACAGGCAAAGCACTGGATCTTCACATGGAGCACCTGAGGAACAGGAACTCATAGGCAATCTATATATTAACCATATATTACTAGTGTCATATGTTTAACAATCCTTCAGTGGAAGGGTGAGGCCCAGCAGTGTCACACTGTATACGTATGACAGTAAGCAATATTCATGTTATTCAGACATTTTTTAGAAAAAGTGATAATAACATAGTAAGAAGAAGTGTTAGAACACATGTTTGACATATTAATACATGACAACACTCGTAAGTCACACTTGTGTCACTGGGATATTCATGAATGCTCACAGAATAATGCTACAGTATGTAATGAAAGGATATATATGTCATCATCATGTCACACGCCATGCAGAAATCAGGTAATGTGTGCACCAATATGGGATTTGTTGATAAACTTTTTTTTTTTTAATATTTTTATTGTGAAAACAGAGAATACAAATAAACAACACCAGTGTTGTAAATTTGCTTCAGTATAAATGATAACAGTAAATAAAAACATAATTACATTTTTATAACATAACATTTTCCTATTATTATATATATTTACTGTAATTATAATTATTTTCTACTTGTTTCTTTGTTTCTTATTTCCTTAATTCTAACAATAACAAATCTATGATTATAAACATTTTATATAGTGAAAGAATAATATTTCTCAAAACCATATTTATCTTTTCCTTCTGCATTTTATGTCGGATATTTTATGTAGCAAAACAAAATATTAACTCTAACACTGTAAACATTTTATATAGTAAGTAAATAACATATTACTCATAAACCTTATTTATTTCTCCTTTTACTTAACTACTTCTATTTATAACCATTTTTACAGTTATTACACTCTCTGATTTACTTTAGGATAGTTTTAGAATATTAAAATAATAACATCAGTTGAGAGGAGAGCAATCGCTGTCCTCTTTTTTTATGGTAAGCGGATTATATCCTAAAATTGGATACAGAGGCGGTTCACCCAATTAGCACATGGAGCAATTAGTGCTTCGAAAATATTCTGGGGGAAGTAAAAATAAAATGGAATGTTTTCAACAGTTTTACAGAGGAGGCGCATGGCTCAGCTTATCACTTATAAGAGTCCATGAGAATTTCTGCACACTCTATTTTGATAATTGTGTGGATCTTTCTTCTTCTTGGTCTGCTTTGAATTAGGGAATTTTAATTTTGTCCCAGGTTGTTTGTAGTTGGTAAGTTCCACAAATGGAGCATCGCTTCACCTTCCTCAGGAGTATGGATTGTGTGATGTCTACCTTCTTTTGCTATGTTCAGTCTAAAAGAAAAACAGCAAGTATACTTGTATCCATGCTTTGTAATAACCCCTAGAAAGGGTTTCAGGAGTTTCCTTTTGTATAAGTTAGTGGGTGACAAGTCTGATAAGATAGCTGGTTGACTTCCTTCAATTTCAGGAACACCATATCTAGCTGCTTTCATGAATAAGACTTTTGTAGAAAACTAATGGAATCTAACGATCACATCTCTTGGTCTCTCATTGGAGGATTGTGGCGCTCTTAGGACTCTATGAATCCTATCCATTCTAAGTTCTTCTTTACTTAAACCTGGTAAGAACTTGGCACATAAATCTTTCATGTACAGAGATAGGTCTTGTACTGACTTCGTTAAATTACGTATGCGAACGTTTGATATACCAGATCTATTTTCTAGATCCTCCTGTATGATTTTAAGTTGTTTTTGTTCCTCTTTAATCTCAATCAGATCCTTTTTCATTTCTGTGTGTGACTTAAGAAGTTTATTATATTTTCCCTCCAATTCAAGAACTTCAGTGTTCAATGCTGTTAGTTCTGTTGTTAGTTCCACAGGGATTCTTTGTATCTCAGCTGTAAATTCTAATCTGAAAGAGGAGATTAATTATTTCAAGTCTTGAATATCTGCTTTAGTGCTGGGTGTAGAAGTCTTTGTTCCACTGTTCTTGTAATTGTTTATCTGGAGTAGCGATGTGTTGGAAAGAATGCACATTTTGTTTTATAGACGCATGATGCTTTTTCTTATTTGAGGAATGCCTACCAGCCATCTTTTTTTTTCATACCCTAGCAGGATCCTACAGAGTCCCTCAGTACCTCCCAGCAGCCATCCAGGAGAACAGGAGCAAAATAAGAGACATTCAATTTCTATCCTCAAAAGTGAACTGTTTTATTTTGAAAAGTCAAACAATATTTATAAATGATAGATACAGAGGGCTGTATACAGAACAACAATGACAGGGAGTGGCGGACAAAAACAAGAGATAAACTCCACATGGGGTCTAGCAGTACCCATTCTGCCATCTCCAGCTGCCTAGCACATGGGAGCAATACAGGATGATAACTATTATCCTAGAAATAAACAGTTAAACATCATGTATGTTTATGTCTACAATCTCTTACCTTGACAAACACACAGAAACATGGATAATGGTATAACAATAACATCCTTTATTGAATACACAGGGCACTGTCGTTAACATATCGTATCATGCATCAATATCATGGGTATGGTGTGGGTGGATCAAAGAGGACAAGAAGCTGGAAAAACTGGCAAAACCTAATGGGGTCAAGGTAATACTGTATAAGAAGAATGATGTGTAGCATCTACTATGCATAGCATCTACTAGGGTCACATGTGGTCATTACACCACTGTAACCACAATTAGATTAATCAAAACATCCTCATGTAAAATCTCCATATAGTGGAAGTAACTACTAATGTACATAGCACATACATCGTGACTTCATCTGCTACATTACACAGATGATGGAAATCAAGGATTATATCATCCATTTCAGAAACGCATATACAGTGTGTTCCAAAAAAGCAAAAATCAAAAACAAAAAGGTGTTCCTAAGCTAAAAAAGCCAGAGGAAGAGAAAAAAAATGAACTATAAAATCCAGTATGTACAGTACAGTGGTAAATACTGTAACTGTAACAATAAAACAGCTTACCTGAATTTCATCCACAAGCAGTGCAAACTCTATCTGTCATGACAAATCACTCGCCATCACCATGAGTTATGATGTGGCATTTCACAAGGAATGCTTAGTTGGGACCACAGTCAGTGGGGCCTGACTAATAGCAACATCTCTCTAGGAGATTCCAGCAGCATGGATATCCCATTCCTCCTGTATACAAGTGTCATCAGATTTTAACACATTTTTAGGATATCACAAGGTATATTCATAATACTCGGAGTAGACCATAATGTCTGTTACTTCCTTCAGACTAAAGTTTGTGTTCTCAGATTAATGAGGGGATGACAAGGTTAACTAACACATGTATCCATACTGGCTACAATATAATGGCCCCTTTGGCAACTGGATAGTCCCATATCTGCAGTCGGATGAGTTAAACAGAGCCACAGAAATGTGTTATTGAACATGCTATATGATTAGATAATGGAGCAGTAGATCATTCTGCTGGGGGGATGTCATCGATGGAATGGCTATCTGATATCCGCTTTGTATATATGTCACTCACATTATTTTGTAGCACAGCTTGAAGATGAAGTGGATGCCTTTATGGACCTGAATTGGGCCTAAAGAAATAAGAAAATGAAAAAACATCATAATGGGAAAAACAAAAATTGGAACTGCACCATCTCTTCACAACAGCATTCCTCTGTGATCTTCAGTTGGTGAGATGCTAAACATAACCTTGCATGTCCAAAGAAGAGGATGATGGACCAGGTAGCCACCTGCTAACAAAACATCATATCACATAGGCCATGATCCAATAATCTGTAGCCAGGCTAGATCATGTTAACACCTGGACCAATAGATTGTCACTGAGGAGTGCTGTTGAGACAGTAAAGCCCTATGTCCAGCCCCTATTTCCTCCTCCTCGCCAAAGGGCCCCCACCTCTGTGCCACTACACCAACTACCTGGTTGAGGGGGGCATGGAGAGGGAGGTATTCTCTCTGGAGGCAGCTGCACAGGTGGTGGAGGCATGGAGAGCTGCAAGGACGGGCCAGGTTGTGGGTGGAGGAGGTGATGCTGGCAACCAGAGCACTCTGGGCCATATCCAGACTGAGTTGGCTTATTGCTTTCTGGTTAAGCACTGCCTGTAGCAGCCTGGCCAGATATGACTCCACCTGATTGTGATGTGTTCTTGCATCCCTCAGTATGCTCCGGAGGCTGCGGCAGACAAATGCCTGATGGGGGAGATGCTGGCCTTAATCCCACGCATAGGTCCCAACACTCTCTGAGCAGGGCCAGCATCTCTCCCATGTTGCCTCCGAAGCTGGACAAGGTGACGGAGGTCTGTCATGGCCGCGTAGGTCTGTGGGAGGAGGTGGTGGCCCAGTGGGGAGGTGCTGAGGGCCAGGTGCTGGTGGTGGGCCTGTTGGTGTGGGGGGCCTGGATGTGCATGTGGTGGAAGGAGAAGCAGATGGTGGTGGTGTCTGTCCAGTATGTGGGCCCCGGTGGCGAATTGATCTGTGGAAGGAAGGTGCAGTGGGATCAAAAGCCACAGGTGAGGCGCATGGTCCCTGAAGTCCCCCCCCCCCCCCCCCTGGCCACATGAAAATGTCCCTCTCCTCATCTTCTGGGCCCTGGGCTCCTCTGCTGGGCTCCTCCTCCAGGCTTGGATCACTCCCAGAGGTCTGTGGCTCTTATTGAGCTGAGGCCAGCCTCTGAAGTAGACCCAGACCTTCTGGAAGCTGTAATGAGAGAAGAATGGTATATGGTTAACACTGATGTATGATCATATGACTGATGTGTGCTCCTACCTATCTGCCATGAACCTGGATGAGTCACTTAGTAGCTAATATTTGAAGCTATCTATTGATTGATCTGATTGTTGCTCTGTAAACTGACCTTGTGTTCTATTTAATCATCAGAATATCTTTATTGTTGCTGCGGGCTGGCCTCAGCAGCGCATACATATACTGTACATTCTCTGCATGAGTTGCTGCGCATTGTGTCATACTGACCTACCTGATGGGTATTCCAGTCTTGATTTTTCCTTATGGAAGTTCCCCTATTTTTCACTTTTTCTAATCTCATACTGCTTATATCAGAAACACATGTTACATTGAGCCATTCTATACAGATATAGATTTATTTTATTTTATTAAATACATTTGGTTTCCACACCACCAGAGGTGCCTACATAGGCACCAGGTACCCAACAATAGAAACACTGCATTTGGGTACTGTTTTTAACTCTATACTAACCTTCAAGGCAACAGAGGCACAATGCAGAGATCTACAGAGCAATGTCTGACTCATTCTTGCTTCATTGGTAGGAGACAACAGGACTACAAATGATGCTTTGCTACA
The DNA here is from genome assembly GCA_027410445.1 of Discoglossus pictus. NCBI lineage: Eukaryota > Metazoa > Chordata > Amphibia > Anura > Alytidae > Discoglossus > Discoglossus pictus. The sequence continues at coordinate 145,378,536 of CM050170.1, forward strand.
AACTACTGTAACTTCCCAGTTATTGAAAGAAATGTTATAGCTGCCTGTGATTGGCCAAATCAAATTATGAATTTCATGCTAATTTAGTTAAGGTTTTAATGGGCATTCCTTCTCAAAATCAAATGGCAGAAAACAGTTTTTTTTGTTTGTTTTTTCTCATGCAAAATAAAACACTTCTGATTCTCCTCTATCAAATGCATTCATAATCCATGAAACTTAAGTATGCCTTTAAGAAAGTGTCTTTCAAAAATGTGGTATGTTATCTTTTTTCAGAGATAGAAAAACATTTTACAAGGATTCATGTGGGCTGCTAGAGCTGTACTCTTATCAGGCCTTGCAGTGTGAGTAATATTCTTTGGATCTGAACTTGTTTTTGATTGCCAGGAGGTGCACAGTTTCTCCTTTTGTACATCATACATCGTGTCATATTGTTGTGCAATTGACATTTGTTCATACATATTTCTTATGACCCATCTGCTTCTTGATTTGGGGTACACAAGCTTTGTTCTCCTGGTATCTGTAGGGTTTGTCCACTTTTGCTTTGCTTGAATAAAGGCTTGTTTATGATCAATGTTATTATAACCACTGCCATGGGCATAGAAGCCCCAAAAAATGGGGGGAGATTTTTCAACTCTACTCCCAGGACGAGAAGCAGGGGCAGATCTACCACCGGTGCACCCATTAAAATGCACTGGGGCACTGCTCTGGTGGGCCCATTGCTGTAGTGCCCTTCAAAAACTTTTTTTTTCAATTTCTTTGTTTAAATTCTCAATATATATATATATATATATATATATATATATATATATATATATATATATACACATTATGGGTCAAAGCTTTCATATCTCTCTAGTGGCCAAATCTGTCAATGCATGATAACGTTTAATTTTGTTATTTTATATATTTATATTCATTGAATCTGGGGGGTGTTTGTCCCCCACAGTTCCTACGCCCTTGACCACTGCCACCTTTGTACAAGTCTCCTTTGAATTCAGTTCTAAATGAATACTCTTTGTGGGATATTATAACATGAGACTGTGGAAAATCTTGATATCACCTGTATGACAGTAGTTGACTACATGTACAAGATCATAACTGGTCATTTACAACCAGAATTATTATTATTATTATTATCTTTAATTGTAATGCGCAAACATATACCATAGCGCTAAACAGGGGTTAAGTACAAGTCAACAAAAGTTTAAAGCATTGCAAAAGAATGGAGGGCCTGTCTTTGAGCTTATAATCAAAAGAAACAAGTGCTTTCCCTAAAGCACCAATCAAGACAGACTGGTGATGGGGAGGCTAGTAAGTAGAAAGTTGAAATAGTCAAGGCAAGATATGATGAGACAGTTGACCACCATCTTCAACTTCGACTCTTCAACTTTTTTTTAAAGTATTTTCTCATGCAAAAGAATGTTTTCAAACACTACTGATTCTCCTCTATCAGATGCATTCATAATCCATGAAACGTAAGTATGCCTTTAAGAAAGTGTCTTTCAAAAATGAGGTATAGTATCTTTTTTCAGAGATAGAAAAACATTTTACAAGGAATTATGTGTGCTGCAAGAGCTTCACTCCTATCAGGCCTTGCAGTGTGAGTAATATTCTGTGGAACTGAACTTGTTTTTAATTGCCAGGAGGTGCACAGTTTCACCTTATATAACTTTTGTACATCGTACATCATGTCATATTGATGAGCAATTGACATTTGTACATACATATTTCTTATGACCGATCTACTTCTTGATTTGAGGTACACAAGCTTTGTTCTCTTGGTGTCTTTCAGGACTGTCCCTTTTTGCTCTGTTGAATAAAGGCTTGTTTATGATCAATGTTATTATAACCACTGCCATGGGCATAGGTGCCCAAAAAAATCTGGTGGGTGGGGTGACAATGTCATCATCACTCCCACCTCCCAAGCCGTTGTCTTGTGGTTCTACTGGACCCTGCCTTCTATTTTATTCCTCACATACAGTCACTAACACAATCCTGCCTTCTTCATCTAAAAAACATATCGAAAAGATGTCACTATCTCACACAAGACACAACTAGGATTCTAAAACCCAAAAGGACCACTTTGAGAGGAGAGTTCATTATGGATATTTTCAATTTTATTTTTAAAGTGGATAGTTAAGAAAATTTTACCAACACATAATCTTTTGAAATGTGGCTGGCTTTCTCATTATAGAAATCAACTACCATTTTCACATTATGCTGTAACAGAAAGAAAAGTTCCAACAACGATCTTTTCTAGATTTTGTACAGGATTAGTAAAGTCCTGCCAATAAAATGTTTTGTAGAACAGTTTATCAAGCCAGGAGTAAAAAAACTATTAAAAATGTATTTCTTCAAACAAAGTTTTTTCCTCGCTTTCTGGTTCTTCCTCTCATTTTTCAATACAGATATCAGCTTCTTCTAACATTGATTTTCTAACTTTAAAATCATCATCAACAGTTTGATTTTGCCCTGTTATTGTGGATTTCAAAAAACTAGATTCAAAACTCTTTCCTTGACCCTTATCAATTTTGAGAGGTTCCACAAATGACTGAAGACCACACGTATTGACTAATTGTGCTTCTGAAGGATTTTCTTCAAAAACAATTTCAACTCTACTGTGCAATGAATGACTTAGTGTTATGGTAGTTATTTTCTTCTGCAATGTAGAGCTTTTTAATGGTGTAGACTGGTGGTCATAGGGATAATCTAGAGTTTTGCCTCTTAACTCCAGCTCAAATGTTCTGGACATCTCAACAGAACAAATACATTTGTATGCCCACATCATCTGTGAAGATACAGAATTGTTATCCAAAAGTACTGGGCTGGTTTCTTCTGAACGTACCACTTGTATGGGCACTTGAGTTTCTGCAGCCGGTTTGATCAATTGATATCTATTGTTATTTCACCTTCAACTGAGAAAATGTATGGAAAAGGATCAGGCTTTAGAATTGTTTTATTATCATCTGTCAAAAAATAGTTGTTTTCTGAGAAATGATCAGAACAAATTCTGAAGGTGCTGTTTCTTTTATCTTCTGCAATCCTTGCAACAACCATATCCATATGATCATATTGCTCACCTGTCTACTGCAACCATATCTTTACTCTTTCAGGAAAAACATACATTATCATGACGGGTTTCTCTTTCTCTGTCCAGTTTTGTTATTACACCCCATTCATAATGCAAGATGGCATGGTTTGTGAAATTATGGGAAACACTGTATTGAAATTCTATTGACAAATATTTTTACAAGCTTATAACCCAGTTCAACCGTTCAAAGCTTGCAATGTGAAAGAAACAATATGAATTATGCAATGTTTGAAATAATTATTCATGCAATAAATTACACTTCCTATTCAACAAAATGTTTTTGCTTAAGCAATAAATGTTTAAAATAGCAGATAGAATGTTAATTAACATTTTTAGACTAAAATTAAATGTATTATTCTTTATTCATATAAAACTTTTGCTAATACTGTTTAATGAAAAAGAACAAGGGTAATCAAGTTATTGTTTTGCTGTTCATTCTTAAATAGCTGGGGAAAATGGCTTTGTTATGATATTCATTTTTAGCAGAGGTGAATGAATCTTTAGAAATTCAATGTAATTTTGGTTATTTTATTTATATGCAAATAACAAGCTATTGCATAATAATTTTATGCTCTGATAATTAGAATTACAATCTGCTGGTCTGTCTCAGCTGTGTCCAGAATAAGACCTCAACAGCCTTATTAAATTGCGATTCGGTAAATTTAAAAGGGCTTTATTTACAGAAGTTTTTAGTCAGCGAAGACCTTGTTTTTGGATAGAAGTTCACTAACTAAAAACTTCTGTAAAAAAAATATGTTGTGTGCTGAAATAGAGCCCTTTTAAATTTACTGAATCGCAATTTAATAAGGCTGTAAATATTTTTTGGGCATTTTGACCCCTATCCCTTCTTCTTGAGCATTCAGAGGTGCTCATTATCATACAGAGGCCCATATTTGGACTTTTGTGCCTTTCCAACTTCAACTAATATGTGGTACTATTTATCTACTAATATTTCTATATTTTCTCTTGTATTACACACAGACTGTATGAATATAGTTGAATCTTTATATCATATCATCCCTCTCCTTTTTTCATCATAACAAATGTAACAGTCTGGTCCCACTCACTAGAGTGATCCAGCCCCAGAAATACCAGGCAATTCTACCCTGAACAGGAGAAACAGCAAATCCCAGACGTAAGTTTCGGCCTTCATTGGGCTTCGTCAATAAGGTGTAGCTGAACTCCCTAAGGCAAAGTGAGCAAGGGGTCCACATATGGAGTCCCCTATCACCCTTAGGGAAACTAATCCCCTATCACAATTAGGGAGACTCATCCATAAGGGTAATTTGCATAAACAAAACAACAAAATTAGAGCTGTTCAATTAATCCCTATGG
>CM050170.1:145387961-145682961 GCA_027410445.1 Discoglossus pictus
AGACTCTGTGGTAGGTCTAGTAACATAAATAACACCAAAAAAAAAGAGATAAAGAGCAACAAATAACCTATCAGGCACAACCCCATAGAGACATTATAAACATAACATACAGGAGACCTGGATACATAAAACTTAACTTTTATAAATAAGACCATAAAAGTAACAAACATAAAAACAAAAAAGGGTTCCCATGAATGATGATGCCGCAATTTAAAGAAAATGTCTCAATAATGATAATCCCAAAGTTAATGTGTAATCGTCTCAGTGGCGAAAAACCAAATATACTCAGAATACAGTACTATATGAAAAAATCATAAAATAGTGACAAAAAATGAGTACTATCAATACATCAGTGTAACAATGTCAATCAAATGTATGCCAATTCACACATCGGCCAGCGTCATTACATGGTCCCATTTTCATGACGGCATTGATGCGTCCAGTCGCGGTCCCGCTTAAGATCGCTACACATTGGCATTCAGGATACGTATTGTATTACTATGCTGCCCTACCTTGATATATGTAATGTATAGGGTTCCTATGTATTATATGTATGCCCATTTTTACTTGTGGTTATTGCACTTTATAGGTTTTAGGATGTGGGAGTTGTAGCTTCACAGTTGTAGGATAGGGGATAAGTGGCAGATCCCCACCAGCCACTGTAGACTTTAGTTTTTTTTTGTTTTTCCAGAGGATTGTAGTGTAGATAGATTATTCTTGTAATAAGGGAGTAAACAGTGGCCACCACAAGCTGCTGCACCATTATTTGTAGGGTTTTTCTAAAATAGGTTTTTGTGTTTTTTGTTTTGCACCAGTCATTTTATTGTTGCTGCTCATCATTTCATAGCAGTGGTTTTGTATTAATTGGCATACATTTGATTGACGTTGTTATACGAATGTATTGATAGTACTAATTTTTTGTCACTATTTATTTTATGATTTTTTCATATAGTACCGTATTCTGAGTACGGTATATTTGTTTTTTCGCCACTGAGACGCTTGAACTTTAACTTTGAGATTATCATTATTAAGACGTTTGTATAAAATTTTGGCTTTATCATTTATGGGAAGCATTTTTTTGTTTTTATGTTTGTTACTTTTATGGTTTTCTTAATAAAAGTTAGGTTTTATGTATCCAGGTCTCCTGTATGTTATGTTTATAATGTCTCTATGGGGTTGTGCCTGATAGTTTATTTGGTGCTCTTTTTCTCTCTTTTTGTGTAATTTCAATTACACCTACTATTAGGACTTTGGGGTCACATTGGATTGGTTTGGATTGAAATAGTATTACCATATTTACACATAAACTGTGAAAAATTATATGTAACTCTTCATGGACCCTGGTTTGACCGATTTCGATCATTTTCTGTTTTTCTAGTAACATAAATGGTTGTACATTCCAGTGAGAGAGGAAAACATGCCCTACAAGGTAATATGAGCAAGGGTTTGGACTTTGAAGATGAATGGTTGATGTAATATTGACTTTCAAGTGAGTTTGGTTAGTAAATTGCTCTACCTTGATGGAGACTATATGTGGCGTAATTCAGGTGTCCTAGTAAATGATTTACCTTTGGCAAATGGAGGGGGGAAAGTGATGGGGAGGATATTGCTTGTGAAGGGAAGTTCTTAGCATCTGACGGTGCTTAGTCGAATGTGTAAGATCTTGAATAGTATCTGAAAAGGGATACAATTAATAATCTTGGAATATACGTGTGAAATTGATTGTCTCTATGTGAGATCTGTGCGGCTATGAAGCTTCTATGGTAGAGTGGTGGCTGATGGTGAGAGACTGAAAATGATTGATGGTTAGCGACTTGGAAGATGGTATTGAAGCCCCAGTAGTAATGTAAAGTGGTACATTTGGAATGTGGGCCAGGAAGCTTGCTTTTTTGTATGACTGATGCAGCTATGTAAGGCTGGCGTATCTTAAATGAACTTGGTTTCATATAGATTGATTGATACTAGTCATACTTTATTAGTGAATTGCGGTGACTGGGTTAGAGATATTAAATGGGGCTCAGTGTCTGATGAAAACTGGCCAAAAATCGTTGAATGTTGAGTTTGTCAGAGGAAGTGTAAAGAAGGTGAAAATACCAGAAGCAGCAAAAAATGGAGGGAGACAAGTAGGAAACATAAAGGGGGAACTGAGGTATCCTTAAAGCAGTATGCAAAATACGCACAGTATGGTGCAGAAGACTGGTGTTTTATTGTGCCAGTCAAAATAAAAACAACGACATTTGCAGCAACTTGGCTAAAGAAAATCAATATCTACTTTAACGGGATTACTGACTTGCCGGAACACCCTGATTAGCCAGAGCCGCTATTCGGCCTCAGGAAAACACAAAACAGGATTAATTAGAATATAAGTAATTTCTTCCACAGGCTTGCCGCAAACAGTCCTATAGTCACTGGTATCCTTTTTCCCTTAGTGACCACTGTATATAATCGCCACTTAGTGGTTAGGGCCCCAAATAGTCTTTGTTTTAGCAGAAGTCTTTTTCACGTCTTAAAATAAGTAACAGCGGATGAAGCATAGCGCCGCCCGTCTCTCCCATATGCTTCACCCCAGGGACCCTTTGATATTGCAATATTAACTTACTGCAGACTAACAGGTACAGCACTCAGCCTTTTCCCTGGGGTATAATAAGTCTGGTACCTTCATTCAGTGCCTCTGACAGCCTTGACAGCTCCACACTCGCCTAGGCCATGTCTTCCTAAGCAACTCTGCCTGGGAATCCTCAGTATTCTCTTCCCTTACTTGGTGCCTTTGTAGTTTCACCTCCTGAGTCTGTGGTCACTCTTTCTGTCAGCTCTGTTAGTCCAGCGACTGCAAAAAGCACACACTCCTTTCTGTTGTCCAAAACTCGAAGCCCCAGTAAACAAGGTGATCTCCTTCAGGTTTGCTTTCAAAAGTTCAGAATGTAGATCCACACAGGACCAGCCAGCAAGCTCCTCTATGGCTTGCATTGGCTGCTTAGCAGCAGCCCACAACCTGGGCCAGAGCCTAGTCAGCAGCCCTTCCCATGATGCTTTCCAGGCTTTAAAGTGAAGCTGCAGCTGGACTAACTAGGAGTTCTCCAGGAGTTTAACTCTGTCACTCCTGTCAAGAACTCTTCACACTCTGTACCTGGCACCATCCTCTAGGGGGCAAACGGTCACAAAGGATAGAGTGGTAGAGCGAAAAGGCCAAGCATGTCACAGTGAGAGCAGATGGCAGCAAGATGGGAGGCAAGAAGGGAGCAAGCAATAATGGTAATGCACGCCGATCATCAAGATAGAGGAACATGTGGGAAAGACAGAGAAAGCTGAATGCTGAGTAAGCGAACAACGTGGTTCACACAAAACAGGGGGCATGAACACAGTAGCAGCAGAGTGGTGACACAAATATACACTGCACAGTATAGGTAACCTTGGATAGTAACAGGAGAGATGAGGGAAAAGCCCAGAAGCAGGGAACATTGCAACAATTGAGAGAATAAGTGCTATGACGGAGTGTACCAGAATGTACAGGCATAAATGAGCACACACAAATTCCATAAACAGACACAGAATATTTCTATGAGCTCACGTATAGTTCTTGGACCAACCACATCTGATAGGGGGAGTTAAATACAGCAATGGAGGGAGAACTAGCGGTCAATGATGCACATCTGGAGGTGGTTGGTGGTTAGCGACTTAGATTTGGTACTGAAGTCCTAATAGTCGGATGAAAATTACAGGGTTAATCAGAAAATATAAGATTGGAGTTGGTTATCTCAATATGAGACTTAGAGCCCTTACCAATCCTGTGGGTCTTGTAAATAGCCTTGCGGGTGCTGGTAGACAGTGACTCTAGGAGGTAAATGATTAGTGACTTAGAATACGAAACTGAAGCTTAAATGATATATGGGAGTACGATTTAAACATTTGGGGGATGGTGAATGATGAGTGACTGAGACAACAGGTGTGAGGTTGGCGTACATTAAATGTACCTCTATTCTTATATTTTGATTGGTATAGGTTGTATGATTGTGAAGCGTTAAATCAAGTGGTGATAGAGTAATGGTATAAGGTTTCAGTGTTGGGATTCTGCAACTAATTAGTGGAAATGCTGGAAAAGGTGAAAAAAGGACAGAAATAACTAAGATGGGGTCTGAGAAGAATCAAATAATCCAGACTGTATCCAAAACGTGTGAGTACTAGAAAGACTGAACATATAACCAAATAGAACAGAACAGTCGGGGTGGACAGGAAGTAGGAGCCAAAGCTAGGGTGGCAAAGTGCAGGTGAGAAACCAAATATACATAATGTCAGGGTAAAAACTGATTGAATCAGGTTAGATGTCTGAAGTTAGGTGGTCTCCATGGGTGGCATGAATCAAGCAATGCAAATTTGGTGCTTCGGGCAAAATATACAATAAAATTGCCTAATAAGGGGGGAGATGGAAAAGCCACATTCTGGGGTGTAGGGTGTGCACAGGGGAGGGTGTGAACATATCAGAGAGTGGGAACTGAAAATCTGACAATAAAATCTGTACAATAAGCAAAGCACATGGTGCATCAGGAATCACATGCAAAGGTGGATAATGTAGCTAAAATATATAGAACAGTGGTATGGAACCAACTGAACAAGAGCCCTGAAGGTATAATTAATTAAATCCCCACGTAAATGGACTATACTATAATGCATGAGAAATATCCTTGTAGTACATACGTACATTGGGAGTCACATGTTATGGAACATTACGCACTAAAATGTGGTGAAATAGAGGAATATGGATGTGACAAACAATATCAACATGCTATGAAGAAGTGGCACAATAGTGGCTTGCAAGCAGTATTCATAAAAATTATCACATAAATGGACAATACATACAAGGTAATGCATGTGGAAGATGCAAAATATAGAGAGCTAAAATCCTGCATATACTGTATGCTTGCAGGGTATTCCAAGCCAACCATATGGGAAGGAAATGCAGCTAAATACTACCCCAAGAGATAAGGGGAGCTAGGTGTTTAATATGAAAACAACATAGATACTCCCCTGGTGTAGTATAACAAGAAATGGTATCATGGTAGGCTAGAGAAATGATGGAAAACTCACAGACGGGTATCCACTGCTAAAATGCTTGTTGAGAAATAGCAACATAAATAAGATCTATATGCAGAGAAGTAAACATCTTAGATAAATGTAAACATAAATAAGACATTTAGGGGAAAAATACACATCTGAGGCCAATAGAATAGGTAGCTTGAACTCAGAAACAAAACTATATAGTGTGAAGCCCTTACCAATCCTGTGGGCAGGCCGAAGCCACCAACACACTATGGTTGGGCAGTAGAGGATCCTTTAGCAAAAAACAAAAATCCCAAACACTGATACCAACCATGGCCAGGGAAGGAAGTGGAAGGCAGTAGGACACTGAGAGGCATTGCAAGGAGGGAGCAGAAGCGGCCACCGCATAGGAAGACAACCGCTATTAGGGGGCGGTCCCGGATGTGATGTCCAACCGGCTGTGACACGAACAACACTGCAAGGAGGACCAAAGGGAGCCAGCATCTTAATAAGGACGAAACAGTGGGGATATTCCAACAATGGGGAGGGGAGCAGAAACCATAACTAACAGCAGTTAGCAGGAAACATGGAGGGTTTGAAAACTGCAGCGAGAGAATGCTGTGACAGAGTGGCCAATGTGAGTTGTAAGCAGGAGAGAGTGGGGGGGGCATAGGTGAAAAGGCTGCGGTGGTAGGGGTTTGATAGCTGAGGAGCTGAATGAGGTTTCAAATGAGCTTGAGGGAGGAGTGAGAGGCATATGGATGAGTAAGGATAGCAAATTCTTAGCTAGACAAAATGGTTGAAAATGGAAAAAAGTATTGGGGGGAGGACACAAACCTTGGAGAAAAAGAAACAAATGGAAGGCAATCCAATAGTAACGGATCATACAGGCTGTGCACGGCACTCCAAGGTAATTGATTCAACATGTGTTCACATGATTTCCAGGTGAGTGTGGTTTAAGTAGGGGAGAAGGCTCCTCCCGCAACTCCAGGTTTACACCTGTACATATATACAAGGGCCCTCATTCAATTGCGATTTCTCCAATTGAATAAGGCTCTAAATAAGCACATAACATATATTTTTTTAAGAAGTTTTTAGTTAGTGAAGACCTTGCTTTGGATAGATGCTTACTAACTAAAAACTTCTTAAAAAATATATGTTATGTGCTTATTTAGAGCCCTATTCAATTGGCCAAATCGCAATTGAATGAGGGCCAAGAAGTCTGAGCACTGTAGAATTGACGCCTTTGAATTGTGGTGTTGGAGAAGACTGCTTAGTGTCCCTTGGACTGCAAGAAGAAGCAATAAATCGCTACTTCAGGACATCAAGACAAACTGTTCACTAGAAGGTTTGATAATGAGGCTGAAGCTCAAATATTTTGGCCATATCATGAGACGGCAGGATTCCTTAGAAAAGACTCTGATGCTGGGAAAGATTGAAGGCACAACACAAATGGGACAACAGAAGAGGAGATGGATAGATGAAGTCACTGAAGCAATGAACATGAACTTGATGAAATTCAGAGGCGCAGTGACTGAGAGATGCACCTGGAGTGCTGAGGTCCTTAGAGTCACAGAGAGTGGAACGCAATATACACATAATAAGCTGTCATATAGACATACATATTACATATTTTTATGTTTCGGGGGCAGGGGCATTCAAAATTGAAACAAGGACATTTTTTGAGGGGCACTGCAGCAATGCCCCCCCCCCCCCCAGAGCAGGGCCCCAGTGCATTGCATCAGGTGCCCCTGCCATAGGTTTGCCCCGGCTTCCTGTCCTGGGAGTAGAGTTAAATTACCCCCCTCCCGCCATATTTTTTTGGTCTCTTATGCCCATGGATGGTGGGATAAATTCTGTGATAAGTTTATAGTTTATATTTCTGCTTAAAGGGATATCTACGTTTGCTGGATTAATACATTTCTGCTCTCTATAGGTAAAAAGCAGCTTATATGTATGCAGCACATTTCATAAAACATTTTATTTTTTATTAATATCTAAAAATCCCTAATGATTGTGTTGATACCCCCAGGGGGTGTCTACACAACTTCCTGATCCCCACCCAATCAGCATGCAGCATTGGGGAGGCAATATTAACCCACTATTTACCTGCTCTTGCTTGCTCAGCCAATAGTAGAGCAGTGTTGTCAGCCTCCCAGTCTTTGCTGGGATATGACTCATCCCTGCTTCCTGTATATGCTGTGTGGTGCTGGCATAGCAACTAACATAGTGCTATGTCTCAAATCTTTCATCTAACCTGATTGGCCAAAACAAATTATGGAGGGGGTGTTAACCTGAATCTTAAACTGTCAGAAATTACAATAGATATTGCTAACTTCAAGATAAGTGTTTAAATGTTTATTTTGATATTTTTTCATGCAAACATTTTTTTTCATAAACTATCAATTCTCCTCTGTCAGATGCATTCATCATCCAGAAATCTTACATATGCCTTTAAGTGTTTCTGACAAAGCTGCTTCACTCCATTCACTATTAAGTGTCCAGTGAGTGAGAGAGGATCTGTCTAGAATAACTCATCACTATTATAGTCTCACATTTTCTGCAGGTCAGGATCAAGAGTTGAGGGTTTTGATTTTAACATTTTGGCTATTGATTAATTGGTCCTTCACTCTTCACCATTGCAAAATCTGTCAACTGCAGTTCCGCCTCCGGCCGACATTTAGGGTTAGGGTAGTGGCAGATGATAAGCTTTACATAGTAAAGTAGTGGTGCGCTGTGTAATTCTAAACCCAAAATCTAACACTCACCCTAGAAACAAAGTCTCGAAAGGAACCATCCTGCTACCTAGTGGCTGCTGCACTCCACAGTCATCATGCACAAAACAGGAAAGATCAGGTGACATATTTTGTTTTTGATTTTAAAGGATTAGAAATCTTAGAGAAACCGCAAATTCAGATAACATATATATTCTGTTCTATTTAAATACTGTCAGTTCAATGGAAGAGTAAGCCCCTATAGGATAAGCCTCCCCCTCAAGCTATACAAAGATTAGTCATCTAAGATGGGCTCTCCCATGACACAATCAAAGCCACAAATAAGATTTGCTTTCATGTTCCTGTCTTGCATATCTGCTTATGTTGTTACATACATTCATGTGACGTCTGTACCAGACTACATTGGTGTTTCAAGGATGTGACGTACAGGAAGACGAAAGATTGTGTAAAACACAGCAACTTGAATGTTCGGTCCTGGAGAGTCCCACACAGGCCAGGATTTGAGGATATCCCTATTGCGTACATGAGAGATTATTATTATTATCCATTATTTGTAATGCACCAACATATTCTGAAGAGCTTTATAGGGGATAAGTACAATGAAAACCACAATACAGTCGACTCTCAGTTATCTGGCACCCACCAGGATTGGTAGATGCCGGATAAATGTAGTTTCTGGTTTCTTGATAGTTACCATTAAAAGAGGTCTAGATTAGCTGCACATAGGATGCTCTGCTAAGTATATTTGTCAGTGATGGCTGTTCTAGCAGCAGCGGCTTTCACTCCTCACTTACACACAGGTACGTTCGGCTGGAGGGTGCAGTGCTGAACCCGGGGAATGTAACGCCAACACTGCCCTGGCTCAGTCACGCATGCCTGTCTGCTTCCAGGTAACATTGAATTGCAGAGTCATACAGTGGATGATATCTAGGTGCCTGTAAGCATTTTGTGGCATGACAACCTGGCTCCTGGCATTTGTTGAGCCCTGTAAAATGTATTTTTTTTATTTAAAGTACAGTATTCAATATGTTTCTGGTTGCTTGAGAGTTCTGGTTATTTGAGTTCTGGTTATCTGAGAGTCTACTGTATTTAAACATTGTAAAAATGAAAGGCCCTGTGTTTGAGTTTAAAACCTTAAGTACATGGTGCTTTTTCACAAAGCTCCTTACATGACTGAAAGGTTGTAGACATACAATCTAAAGCAGGGACAGAGCTGCCAGTAGGGCAGGGGGTGCAATGCATCAGAGCCCCCACAATCAACGCGAATGCGCTGCCGCGAGCACCACCTTTCACTCTCAATACTACACTACAATTTAAAATAGATTGCTCTAGAGCAGGGGTGGGCAAGATGGTCCACATACATGCCTGAATTTGATTATATCTCTGCTGCACACAGGTTAGTCAAGCACTTCTTCAGTCATCCTGATTGACTTATCTGTGCACAGAAAGGAAATCTTCAAATCCAGGCATGTATGCCACACTCCAGGACTGAACTTGCCCACTCCTGTTTTCCAGGAGCAATCTATTTTAAAATGGATTGATGTAGGGGAGAGGAGTTAGGCATAGGGTTATGCATAGGCTTGGAGGTTAAGGTTAGGGGTTAAGCATAGGGTTAGGGTTAGGCATAGGCGTTAGGGGATAGGCATAGGGGTTAGGATTACACATGGCTTAAGGCAGGGGTCACCAAACTCGGTCCTGGAGGGCCGCACCCAGGCCTGGATTTGAGGATTTCCTTTCTGTGCACAGGTGAGTCAATCAGGATGACTGAAGAAGCAATAGTCTCACCTGTTTGCAGCAAGGATATCCACAAATCCAGGCCTGGGTGCGGCCCTCCAGGACCAAATTTGGTGACTCCTGGCTTAGGGTTAGGCATAGGGTTAGGATTTTGCCATTAATGGTCTTATTTTTAATGTGTGACTTGCAATGCTACATTCTTCAGGCGCAATCGGTGATGTGGCGCATTGATTATAGGAAAGATCCAAGCCCTCCTCTGGGAGCCAGTGCTGTGTCCAGCAGGGGGGCTTTGGAAGGAGCAGCTTTGAAAAAGGGTCTTGGGGAAGGGTGCTGCTATGTGAAGGGGTCTTGGGGCATTAAGTGAGTTGATATGGGGGGCCCAAAATTATTATTGCACCAGGACATCCATTTTCTAGCTCCACCACTGATCTAAATGGCGTGAAAGACTTTTTCCATTTAGTAGGAGAGAGTAGGAAGGTACCCATGCGTGCTGCAGTTATGTGTAAGTGAGATTACACAGAAACAGGAATGAGAGAGTGAAGTTACCAAGAGCAGGGGAGGATGAGATATGTCAGGAGAGTAAAGAGTTAATTAAAGATAATGTGTCTGTAGCAGCTGTGGGAAATGCAGGTGATAGTGCAAAGACCTGATTCTTCAGTCATCCTGATTGACTTACCTGTGCACAGAAAGTAAATCCTCAAATCCAGGCCTGAATGTGGCTCTTTTGAACTGAACTTGCCTATCACTGGTCTAGCACAGTGTTTCCCAAACCTGTCCTCAGAGACCATCAACATGCCAGGGTTTGTGGATAACCAAGCATCCAAGATAATTGTTCTACTAATAATGATAGCTATAGTTAGATAGAGATATTCACAAACCAAGGCCTGTTGGTGGTCCCTGAGGATATGAACTCAAAGAATCATATAAGTAATTCTTGCAAGTTTGAATTTCCCATATGATGAGATATGTGGAGTAATACTTTACCCTTACCTAGCCAGAGTTTTGTAATGGTGAGTTGTGCCATATATTCCATTTGCAACACATGGTGGAAGAAACAACTTTATGCTCGTGAGAAATACCATATAAAAAAAAAACTTTTACACAAACAGTCTCACTCTGGCTCCTCACTGAGAAAGATAAGGACATCGCAATTCCAATATCTTGGTTTCACGTTGAAGACTTTGACCATCACAATTCACTTTTGGTAAGAAACACTAAGCCTATCAATGAAAAGGGTTTTTAGACTTTTGGACATTATACTGTTTGTATCTTTTTACTTATCGGTTAATTAATATTCTATCCCTAACCCTATATGGCCTATAGTGGCTCCAGGGTACACTATTGTATTCTTTTTTGAGAGATCTAGATTTAAGCAGTGCTGATCTGTGTAAGGGGGGAACTGTTAAATGCAATTTCTCGTAGAGCTAAAAAAATATATGAAAAACATAAATAAATTGCAGCTCTTTTGAATGAATATCTTCCCCTTGGACTATCAAAAGAAGGCAGTGTATTTTCTGGTAGGATATCTCTGCAACTGTTACAATGTTGATCCCATCTGATTTGCCCATTTTAAGATTAAAGAGCCATTTACCTTTTTTTTTTATTATGCTAATAACAGCTAAACATTTGCAGTCTTAGGCCTGTTTAAGACACTCTCCTAACTGTTCTATGATTAACAGTATCTGCCGACACCAGCCATTGCAAGTTCTGTGAACAGAAAGACTTATGGTTTTATTCTGCTTTCAGGAATGTAATCAGACATCAGTTAACCCACAAGTAGCATATTTAGGAGTTTCTAGAAGACATTTCCCTGCACAGATGAATTTGAATAGGGTTAACCCACTTTATTCTCTGCTCTCTGCACACAGCTCTTGCTGTCAGTCTCTCTGGTGGCATGCCAATTTCTCATGTAAACAGAGCTTTATTTATTTTTCTGTGAAAAAGGCACCTATTTCAAAAAGTATTTCAACATGTTTCCAGGAGTACTTTACAGTCGTGGGATCTATCCCATTGTAATTTCGCCAGCACTGACAGCTGCAGTGCCAGCAAGTAGTCGCTAGATCCTTTTCAGGGATCTGTCCGGTTTCAGGGAGGGCCCCAATTATAACCTCCTCCGACGTGGCGTAACTCAATGGCACAGAATCAATAGTGAGGCCATCGCATTGTTCAGTGCGGGCAGTACTAGTGGGAAAATCTAGCGGTTGGTGGGCGGCGCTGCTGCTGCCACTGCTGGTGAATCTTTGGTGAATGTGAAGAGGGAAAGGACCCAGTCTTGTGCTTCGAGTTGTGCTGAATGAACTAGCCCTTTGAATGCACAACAAAGTCATGCACCCAAAGTATTGCATTACAGTATTTGGTCCTTTCCCTCTTCACCATCGCAAAATCTGACAGCTGCAGTCCTGCCTCCGGCTGACAGATGGCACTGTCGCTTTTTAGCCTACAAGGCGCACCGACAGAAGAGGCCTTGTGCTATGAGAGGCACGCCCGAGGCCCTGGGGGGCCGAGTGCCCGCGCCGAATATAGCAATGGCCTCGCTGTTGATTCATCTCCGTCGAGTTGCGCCATGTCGGAGGGGAGAATAGTTCTTTGCCTTCCCTGGAACTTGATGGTGCCCGAAAACTCACAGCGCCCTCTGGCGGATGGCACCTGTAACTGCAGCTGTCGAAAATGCTGCTGAAATGCGCAGGCAAAGAACTATAGATCCCAGTATTTACAATATCCAATTTCCATATTAAAGTAATTCATTGCAGTGGTGTGTTATGCCATTCTATATGTAATTATTGCCAATAGTGGTTTATTACCCTTAGGGTTCTGGCTCTATTGAATACATTCTGCGTAACCTTAAAATCTTGCGATGCTTGTGGTACCCAAAATTGTCCCACTTCTAGAAAAATTAGAAGTGATCGTAAATAGAATAGTTAAAGGGCAACTATATTGTCATATCTTTAAGCCCTACTGCTTTGAAGAATGTAAAAAGATAACAGAATATTTCCTGTTTGGTTCTGCCAGCAGTGTCCTGCAGCAACCAGGAGGTGGCGTTACAGTAGAGAGCCGAGACATTGTTCAATTTGTTCTTGGAGGGAGGGCTAAAGTTAGGGTTCATGGTTAAAGTAGATGCAGATGATAAGCTTTACATGGTAACATAGAGATGTGTACAGCACACCACTATTTAGTACAGCACACCACTACTTTACATTATGAAGCTTATCATTTATCACTACCCTAAACAATATACCTTAACGCTAAACCTTGCCCTAAGAACAGATTTCACAAAGTCTCAGCGCCCCACCTACTGGCTGACGTACACCACTGCTAGCGGGAACAAAACAGGAAAGGTCCATAATACAGCCTGGAAATAACTTTTTTTTTTATAAGCAGTTATGCTCCAGGGCAGTCTACCATGATGGTTTTTGCTCATCAACTTACTGTGGCGGGAATATGCTTTGAAGACGTTTATATCTACACAACTGGGATTGTGGCAGCTATAACCAGTACTTTCAACAGAACTCATGGAAAGATTTAGTTTACAAGGACACAGAATCAGCCGAAAAGAGCAAATAGAGCAACACAGTAAAATAATATTTATAACTAAAGTTAAACATGTACATTTTGTGTTCATTTATTTTTTCATTTCTAAAATCATGATCAATTTTAGTTATTTAAAAAATAGTTGACCACAGTGGCCTTTTAATGCTAATAGTACTTTGTTTATCCCAGATTGCCAATGACAATCTTTTGGAAAACAATAGTACTTTTAAAGGAAATTCCCAGCGTCTATTTTTGAAAGGAAAGTCCGACTTGGGAAAATCCTGCACCCCACAGAGAAGCACTTCTGGTGGTCATTATTTGAATTTTGAGGATAGAAGATTCAAAAGGAATTTGTTAGGCTTTTATTTAAAAAAAAAAAAAAAAGTGAAGCAGTAAAATGGACACAGAAAAGGTGCAGATATAGGAATGATAATATGTGAAGTTGTTGGCAGAAATGTAACTTAGAAAATGTCACCATACTAGCAATACGATGTAGGAGTAGCGTTGGTAAGAATTACCTTACAGAAAGAAATGCTGGTAAATGGAGTAGCCTCCAGGCACAGAAAAACAAAGTAAAGGAATCTAAGCATGCCTGGATATGTATAACCTTTGGATTTATTAAATCATAGTTGTCTTGGTAAAAATAATAAGCAGACATATCTGCTGTCAAGCCTATGCTAATGAGGAAGAGAATGTATAAAATACTTTTTTTTTTTTTTTTCTTTTTTGCGTTGTTTCCGACTCTCTGAGACCTCATAGACCATAACACACCAGGACATATTTATGTCCATGGTCATGCTGATCCACTTGGTATTCATGGCAGAGATACTGGAGTGAATGGCCTGGTCCTTCTCCAGTGGGCCACATCATACAGCTCCTGGTATTCCTAGGTGGTCTCCCATCCAAGTACTGAGCAGGCCCAATCCTGCTTGGCTTCAGGGTGTTGTGACCTTTTGGTTCCCTGGCTGGAATCGAACCCAGGTCGCAGTGGTGAAACTGCTGAATCCTAATGGACCCCATACAATACTTAGCATCTGACAGTTAACTAGTAATTAAGACTAAATAAATAGAAAGTATACTGGACCATTCCTGTTATCTGCCCACCAACAGCCAATTTTGTTAATGTTCCTATAGTTAGGGTAGTATAGTGGAGGCACGTCACACTATAAGCATCTCATGATGCATGCAGACACAAAGCATTTCTCTTGCTGCTTGCAAACAGCATTACACTGTGGGGTGGCCTTGCAAAAAGAAATGGATGAAAGGGGAAGGTTCCAGAAAGTAAGAATCTGTTACTCTGGTGGCTCCTTATAAGTAAAGTGTAAAATGCATATAACCGTTACATTGAAGAGGTTAACATTAATTAAATTACCTAGTTAAAGCATTCATATAAAACTAATTATGTCCCTAAAGAGTCAATTTAAGAGTTAATCCTATGGTAATCCATTCTAATAATATTACTGAGCAATAGCATGTGATCAAGTAGAGCCCTGATGCAAACGTCTGTGGCTGGAATACCAGCACACTTTTATGTCCAATATCTATCCATGTAAAACAATGAATTATTGTATTACGACCATTCTTAATGAATCAACACCACTCTATCACTGCACAACACATTGGAACCCCCTTAAGCTATTGATTGACCTGAATATATTGAGATTCACAATGCACTCCCTATATCTCCACCCGCTTTTCTACTCTACTTCTGTGGTTATTGCAGTTGGTGAAGAGGAATTTCGTAATATGCGGAATTTAGTCCTACTTTGTTAACCTAAAAGGTTATGCTTATCTAGTGTAAATGAATCCATAATGGCAATATAAAACTAATATATTGACTGAAAGAACACACCCTTTAGAATCTGAATTTATCTTTTTCCACAATACCACCCCTTCACTAGAACGTGTTTTTTTTTTTTTTTTTTTTTTTTTTTTTTTGCTTTTGTAATTCTAACAAAACATTTTAAGACTTTTTTATTTTTTTATTTATATAAGATGTTTATATATTTGTCCAAGGGGTGTATGTGAGTCACAAACTGTGAAGTGCTGTTCCTGCAGGAGTTAAAGGTATATTCAAGTGAGTTGGGTTATGAATGCATCTGATAGAGGATAATTAGTAGTGTATAAAAACATGTGTTATATAGAAAAGTTCAGTTTAGTTACAAAGTTATTTGCACAACAGTCAAATCCAGTGGTTCACACCCACAAGACACGTACATAAGCTGGGTACACACAGTAAACACAGCAAGATACACATTTTGAGCTTTCTGGTACAGAGCACAGGAAGTAACTGTTGCAGTTCTTGTACTGAGCACATGCCAGAAGCCACTGAGGTGAAGAATGATACAATGTATTAGCCTGATTCTGAATTTGAATATTATGCAAATTGAGGTGGAGTTTTCTAGGGGTGTACACAATAAAATGCAAATGCCAAAAAACATAGAAAATTTTGCTAACTTCAAGGTAAGCTAATTAATGTTTATTTTGGGATATTTTCATGCAAAAAATGTTTTCATACACTACTAATTATACTATATCGGATGAATTCATAATCCAGCTCACTTACATATGCCTTTAACGTCCCACAAATTGAAACCGCAGCCTGGAAGAGAGGCTCTATCAGGGCCTCTATCCCACTAACAGTCGCCCTCCATGTGACCCCCAAAGTGGCTCACTTGTGATGCTCTAAGTATTATAGTGTAGGACTATCCTAAGGGTATTTATATCAATTCTGACAATAAAGGCACCACAATGGGGATACTACTATAAGGCGATCGATATTAGATGTTGTATGTTAGATATCAAATAAATGTTATTGATGCCCTCACCTGCATAGTCCTTCCTGCCTGTTCATAATGGTATTTCTGGGCCACTCAGATCTCCTAAAAGGCTTGTTAGCCAAGAGGGTAAGAAATTGTACATTATATTATTAAAGTGACCACAAGGATCCCAGTTATGCCTGAAACAAAAATACACATATAAATATATCAAATGGTTCCTATTAAAAATGTTTGGAATTGATTTTGAAATATAAAAAAAAAGGTATCCACACTGTAATCGTGACTTTATCTTTGGGGGGTTAAAGTCTTAGGCCCTCATTCAATTGCGATTTGGCCAATTGAATAGGGCTCTAAATAAGCACATAACATATTTTTTTAAAGAAGTTTTTAGTTAGTGAAAACCTTGCTTTTGGATAGATACTAACTAAAAACTTCTTGTAAAAAAATATGCTATGTGCTTATTTGGAGCCCTATTCAATTGGCCAAATCGCAATTGAATGAGGCCCTTATTGTCCTAATTTCTACAATCTGGGGATGCTTCTGTGGATTGCCACTGAGAGATAAATAATTATGTGATTTTAAAGTCTTGAGGATAGAGAACGTTTTCATGTAATTTTATTATTTAAATACCAACTTTCTGCTCAATTATCTAATAAGTCCACTCATAGTTATTTGTGATTATATTTATTTTGCAAGGATGTTTTTAATTTTTGCAGTAATTTGGAGTTTGTTTGTTTTTCTGTCAATTTAAGATTAATAGTTCTTTCTCCCACAAGATTCCCAGTGTCATTCTTGGGAAAACATTTCCATCAAATCCTTATCAGTGTTTATTTTTGGAAGGATAGTCCATGTTGGGAGAATCCCAGTCCTTTGAGTAGCATTTCTGGTGGCCCGAATTTGAAATGTGTCAATAAAAGTGTTTTAGACTACTATATTCCAGAATTGTAGCAGTAAAATTGTAGATATAAAAGGTGCATTTGAGGAACTGAAAGTTAGCAACATGTTAATCTAAACATGATTTTTTTCCGTAGTCCGTAGCAAAGGACCCCTACCATGTTCTGGGTGAGAGTATGTTGCACAAGCAGTCGCATAATATTTACCTATCAGTCAGTGCGCACTTTAACTTTTGATTCCAGTTGTCCTATTTTGTTCTAAAAAAATACATCTCTCCTGAATGTTTATAATTTGAAACTTAAAAAAAAAAGTGATAGACTAGTGAAAAGCCTTCCAGAGTCGTGCCTAGCTTATTTGGTGCAGTGAGGTTTGGGGTTTGGTCTCCCTAAGGGTCTTGAGACATGGACTCCTTGCTCACTGTGCCTTAAGGAGTACAGCTAAACCGCACTGATGAGGCCCAAGAGAGGCTGAAACGTATGTCTATGGTTTGCTGTTTCTCCTGCTCAGGGTAGAATTCCCTGGTATTTCAGGGCTAGATTACTATATTAATTGAGACCAGACTGATATCCTACAGAATATTTCTCCCTGTGAAGGGTTCATGTGAGCCTTAAGAGGCTGCTCTCAGAGTATATGTTATCAGTCTTCTAGAACAAACTTACTTAGGTGGTGTTTGTTCTTAGATTCAGCGCCTCTGACTATTGACTTTGCTAGAGGGTTTGTTTTTGCAAAAACGAACCCTCATTTTCTGCGCGTGCTAATTGGCTTTGCAGCCAATCGGCAATGGGCGGTGACGTCAACCGTTATGTCATACACTACTAATTCTCCTCTGTCAGATGCATTCATAACCCAGCTCACTTACATATACCTTTTTTTTTTTTTTTTTAAGTTATAAATCATACAATGTTTAGATCAGCTGTCACTTTAAAGAACCAATGTGGTCATTTATTTTTTTATATATCAAATTGATATTGGGAAATTGAGATGGCATTAACATAAAATCGGCGATCTCAAATCTGTATTACAAAAATACAAATGGAAGGAGATAAAAATATATGTTTAAACGTGTAAAAATAAGAAAATTAATAACATTTTGCTGAGAAGAAACAAAAAATGAAAGCATCTTTTAATTTTTAACGGTTACATGCTCTTCAGTTTTAGTTCAGGGTTCCATTCCCTTCTCTCAGCTGATTCTTCTGCAATGTTCTTGGCAGTGTGCATCCTTGTAAACTAATGATCTTTATATTAAACCAAATGAAAACCCTGGCAGTTGTAGATGCCACTTTCCTGTTGTGTAGTTAGAAACAGGCAGTTTCTGTTTGCACTCCTGGCTGGAATATGTAATGTTTGTGCTGATCACCTTCCTGAGCAACATAATTACTGTACTTATAAAATGTTATAAATTAGAGGAATTCCTTTTATTTTATATATTCTAAAAACATCATCCCTATTTTCATGTGTAGCTGTTCTAATTCAAGCATTACTATAGTCATTTATTAAATCCTAGTGTTCCATTGGAATAAAATCAGTTTCCTCGGGTACAATCTATTTCCGGTATTTTGTCATTTATGACAATCCCTAGAAATACTTTCAGTTTCAGACATTTTCCTAGAAATATTTAGCCTGGATTAAGGAATATAATTATACTGCTCTGCACTAGCTGGGAATTTCCCAGTCAGGCAGCAAAAAGAAACATTGGGAATTCCCACAATCCGTCAGTATGTCCTTTTTTTTTTTATGCAAGTTAAGGAATTTCTACTTAGGGGGGAGGTTGTACCAGGGGCTTCTAGGACACACACCCACAATACGAGATAACCCTGCGATCACCATACATACAATGCACTCACCACATAATAATAATGTACTACATATAGACTATGGAAGCAATGTTAAAGGATCACTGTAGTTAACAAAAAAGTGTATCTTTTTCCTTTTATATACTCCACTAACAGATGTAAGCCATAGTAATAACATATTTGGGCGCAGAATCTATTTTAATGGCTATTTGAGTATACAAATCCATTTAATTTAGTTTCATCACTTCCTCAGAGATGGATTATGAGGGTGTGTGTTTTGGTTATCAGTGGACAAAGTGGTGAGGAAGAAGGGAACAGAGAGCCTTTGTTGAGATAACCGGATGACTTTTTTTTTTCTTGCGTAATTATGCTCTTAGACTAAGAGAATATGTAACAGAGAAGCAGTGGGGGGTAGGGTTAATAAAGAGTCCAGGGGAATATTCAGTGAAGAAGGGGGAGAGAGAAGTGCAGCAGTAAGATGAGAAATGACTCAGGAGGTGGTATCTCCCAGAAAGAGGAATGCAAGAACAAAGTGTCTTGAAACGGTAGTTTACAAAAACAGCCTTACTGTGGATATGGCAGTCATAAAAAAAAAGCTGTGGTGTCAATTGTGAGTTGCACCAGGGCCCACCCTTCTAAGGGGGCCTGGCACTGCTTCCCAATTTTTAAGGAAGAAAATACTTATGCCAGAGTTCTAGTATCTAAGGGCTCACATACCTATAATACTTTGCATGAGGAATGGGGGTACATATGCCCTTTTGAGCATGTAAGGCCGAAGTGGGAAATATTTAGTTGAACTCACACAGCAATGAGGCTACAAATAACCCTTCCCCACCCTCCACTTCAGAACTGAAAATAATTAGGAGAGAACCAGACCAACAAGCAATATAAATACTACTAGAATAAGAAAAATCTGATAAACATAAAACTTTCTCTAAAAATGCTTTTATGCTTATGGTTTGCACAACTATTAATGTTGTTAGTTTGGGAAAAACATGTTTGTGGCGTATGTAACCAACTACAATGGCCCTGCAGCAAATTTACCGGCAATAGAATATCGGGTCAAAGAGTCCCAGCTGTACAAATAGTAGTAGCCTTAAAGTTGGCCCTAGTAAAGGATGTTTCTGAACGAACTGGAACAGGGTTTGGGTGAGCTTGTGGTATATCGGATATGGGTTCTTTTAAAGGGGGGAGTGGTTTGTTTCAGCAGGAAGATTATACTATCCCAAGTAAAATAGCTTTGACAGCCTGTTTAAAGTGAAACATGTTGTATGTGTGAGTGGGAGATAGATCTGAGTACAATTAAAGTGACTGACAAAATTATTCAATGAGAACATACTTAAATGTTGTATGTCATGGCAAATAAGTATTAAATATAAACTACGCTAAAATGTGCTATTTGGACATGATCAATGTCCCTTTTTAAAGGACAATTTCAGTTTGGGAAAAACTGCATATACTGAAGTTTAACAAACTGTTAACATTAGCAGCTATGTAAGCCAGTAGCCCAAAAGTATTTTAAATGCATATTTAAATTTAATGGATTATGAATGCGTCTTATAGAGGAGAATCAGTAGTGAATAAAAACATGTTTGCATGAAAAAAATACAAAAATAAATTATTATACTTACCCCAAAGTTTGCAAGCTGTTGGTTTTTTAGAATTAACACCTCTGCTAAAATTAGCATTACATTAATAATTTGTTTTGGCTAATCACAGGAAGCGAATACATTGCATCAATATGCGATGGCAGTTTGTGCAAAAAGGCATCATGGGATGTGTAGTCATCTGCACAAGGAAGCAAAGAGGAACCCAGACATTGCTTTGTTGATCTCTGCATTGTGCTGCTGTTGGCTTGAAGTTTAATAAAAGCTTAAAATCTGTACCCAAATGCAGTGTTCCTATTGGGAGGTTCAATGTGCCTATGTAAGCAGCTCTAAGGTGTGGAAAACAAGTTTATTTTAAAATAAATCTGTATAGAATTAATCAATGTAATGCGTGTTTCTCATACGAGCAGCAGATATACTGTTAAGTAAAAATCTTATATTTAGATCACAATGGTTGTTATAATGGGAATACATCCTGCACTGTTGGTCGTCCAATCCGTGGGTGACGTGGGGAAGACAAGACGTAAGGTTTACTTGTCAATCGGCTACCAGCAATTCCATAATATAAATAAATATATTTAAAAAAAATGTGTGTATATATATATATATATATATATATATATATATATATATATATATATATATATATATATATATATATATATATATATATATATATATATACAAACTCCTTTTTTAGTTTTGCATATTTTAAAGTCAAGTTCTTCAAAAGTGGTCCCTTAAAGGGTAATGCAGGGTTTGTTTTTGACTGAGTGTTGAAATTCACACACAAGGGCCTGATAAGAGCAAGGATTATACTACTCTGTGTTGGCAGTAGAAAAACAGGAAACAAATGTGGTAAGGATGATTAACTTTAATGACTTTGAAGGACTAAAAAAAGATGGCAGATGCACCGCTGTTAACAGTATTATGAGATTAAGGACAATGGCTTATAAACAAAGAGGAATTAAAGTGTTTATAGCAATATTCACCCAAATATTTTACGACTTGACCAGTGACCACTAACCAGTGTGCACAAATTTTATTTTAAAATCGAATGTGGTAATCGTATGTTATCACTGTCAGCAAATGTCATAAAAGTAACATTGCATTAATTGGTTAGATAGGCATGAATACATACAAGGTAATGGATGTTCAATTTGAGCATGAACCAACCATAAGTAGTTCACCTTCTCCGAATGCAGCACTGTAGCATATCAGCCTGACCTCAGTGATCCAGCCATTAAATGGGGGGGGGGGGGGGGGGGGGGATTAAATTATGAATTGCATATAGTAGTATTGGCTCTCCATAATATAATTTTGTGTGGGTTACAGGAATTAGAAATACAGAAATTTGTGCAATAAAATGTATCTGGCTTTTCAGGTCTGGGCATATTTGAGCAGTGCCCTTTACTACTATTTGCAGCCATTTTTATTTATTTATAAGACATGACATAAAATACAATAACATTCAAGTCTCAAGACATCACATTACAAAAACTCTAACTGACCAGTATAAAATCTCAAGACAACAAACACTTAAATGCAGGACTGAGTATTCAACTAGTCATAATACAGTATTATCAAGTGCTAACCAAGATGAGTATAGGCATCCCATTACTGCCATTTTAATGTCCCCTTCTTATACACTTTGTCCAAAGGCTGAAAATCATTTTCCAAATTTTGGTTGCTGTCCCCAATTTCTAAGATTTCCTTCAAGACAACATATTTTTACTCCTTCCTTTTTCTAAGTACCAGCAATTTAGCTGCCAATAAAATGTGTTCTCTTACATTTAGATGTAAACGTATAACTTCTAAGGAAAATATGAAAGAGGAACAGTTCTAGAGTTTTATCACAGTTACTTTTTAATAACTCCTGAGATGTTTTTAATATATAAATCTCACTTTCTCACCATATATGCATCTCCTTAGAATTACAACCTCTCCAGCATGCATCTGGATAGCCCAAATTTATCTTGGCCAACAAAAAGGCATTTCTGAAAATTTTAAGATACATTTCTCTATGAGACAGATGAGACACACAATAAAGAAACTGCATCAAACCATTAGGTCTCTTGCCGTTTTTGACTAAAATCATTTTCCCAACTTTCCATCCTTCTGTTTTTCTTTGCTTCCAGTGTATCAAGCTTTAGGTAACACAATTAGGGAATATACTCCATTTCACAATCTGTCCGCAGATACAGTCAAATGGTCAATTTGGGACAGACTGAATGACCACTAGTATGTAACTGGAGCTGCAAACCGGCATTTGTTCGCTCTCACTCCAAATGCAATTTCTTCTGTTTTTCTTTTCTTTGTTTCTTTCTTTTATTCTTTTTCCTTTTTTCTTGTTGGTTTTTTTTTTTTTTTTTTTTATACACAGTTTGTGTATACAAGCATTGTATATTAATGAATGAAATTTGACAAAACCAATTATTGTCAAACTATATAATCATATTTACTGAATGCTGCAAGAATTTAGCATTTTGAAAACTCCTATTTCTGTGTGTGCGTGTGTGTGTATATATATATATATATATATATATGTGTATATATATATATATATATATATATATATATATATATATATATATATATATATATATATTTTCTCCTGATATTATCAGTGTCCTGTGTATTGGACATTAAATTATGCCCGTCTGATCTAAAATAATTAATTTAGATATAAAGAGTTTCAATCTCTTGGCTAGTATCTTTTTAGTATAGATTTTTTTATTTATTTTTATTTAATTAGTTGATCATGTCTGCAGTCTGTTGAATCTTTGTCCTGCTTTGGTTTTGTTTTCTCTAGCTGCTTCCAGCATTTCTTTAAGAGCAGCTCCCCTTAACATTTATTTCATAAAAGGGATCTCACAAATATTTTATTAAAATTGGTAAAAATTGCTTTGAATATAAATTAGCAAAACCATCAAAACCTGACTTGCATGGCTTAAGGTCCAAGATAGCTGCTTCTATTTCTGTAGTGGTAATTTTTTGGTTAAGTAATTAAACTTTCAAGGCTGTCCCAGGAAGGTCTTTAACATACTGTGAAAAACATACTTATTTCCTGACTGGCTGTAGACCGCCCCAGGCCTCCTGGGGTCGGTAGGAGGGCAACGTGACCCGTGCAGGAACGGGAGTAGGGTAGAGTAGGAGTGTCTAGCTGGGGGGCAGGGCCGTGACCCGTGCAGGAACGGGAGTAGGGTAGAATAGGAGTGGCTAGCTGGGGGGCAGGGCCACCTAGAGGTTTGGCGCCAGTTTGGTCAGTGTGCCCCCAGCTAGCCAAGAATGCAGATGTGCTGCACTTTCTCTCCAACGGGGAGAGCGAGAGCGCGATCGCGGCGGTGTCTGGGGGTGATGGCTTCCCTCCCCTCCTGTGTGGTGCAGTATCGGGACTGCCTTGGAGGACCGGAAGGAGGGTTTAATGGAGGTGCGCGCCGTCGGCGCTGGTGGTTACAGCGACGGCCCGCGGGGTTCGGCGGCATGGTATGTACTTATGGGAAGCATTCTCCTTGCAGCCCCGTCCACGTGGGCTTGCAGGCTCGGTGTGCTGCCCTTGCGTTCCCACGGTGAGTGCGCGGGTGCGGCGGTGTTTGGGGCGATGGCAGGTCTGTCTGTTCCTCCCCTCCCTACTGTGCGGTGCCGTCTCAGGACGGCCTTGGGCGGAGGGCTTGCCGGAGGTGTGCGCCGTTTGCACGGGCGGTCCGGGCGGACGGGTGCCTACGGGTTTCGGCAAAGCCTTAGGGTTTTTCTGCCAAGTGACTGGTCCAGGTTAATCTGTATTACAGAAATTACAACTACATTTGGAGCCTCATGAGGTCATAGGCTTGTAGGCTGCAAAATACGTTTACAACATGTGCATAAGTGAATGTAAGCACAGTGCCCATTGAGGGATCTCAGTATTAAAGCTGACTTCCTTAATCAAAATCATTGCTTGACTGTGAATACGACTGGCATTGCTAATGCTGTAATGGCTGGCAGATAATTCTGTGCCCAGTTCCAAGAAATTGTCAGTTTCAATTTGTTCCTTCCTATGAGAGGGAGGTAAGCTGTGAATTAATGGTGTCAGCTTTTCTATGTTTAAAGACGTATAATTTTACAGCATTGTGCATAGGCCTGTATACGAAGATGGATCTCAGGGGGTGCTATAATACCCCTTTTGGATTTTATAGTTGAAAGCGGCATAAAGACATCTGATTATTGTGCATATATCACTTCATTAGTTGTTTCTAATCAGGAATATTAAGCCGTGCTATTAATCATCAGATTTACACGGAAACATGAAGGTATGTTTCCCAGTATCTTAATACACTCAGTAAATAAAGCTCATAGTAGAGCTGCCCTTTATTATACCCTTGCTGGTTAGACAGTTTAAGTGGAATTGTGTCGGTAGCATTGGTTAGCCAGTGGGGGGTTTATTGTCTTACTTCCCCCAGGATTAATGGGACAGGTTGGGGTTGAGCCTTAAGCTTAGGCGCGCGTCCCTTCCCATTACTATGGGTCGCAAGTGCATCATGAACCCATTCCTGCCAGAGCAGCTTACATAATATTCAGATAGGCCCTGGTAGGGTAGCAGGGGATATCCCGCTCCATGCTGACGATAGCCAGTAAGCTTGAAACAGCGTACATGGATAGGATTCTCAGCTTGAGTAAACCCAAAAAATTAAAGCTATGTAATAAAGCCTGCCTAAGCTTAAAGGAAGCCATGTTAAGAAAATTTTCTGGTCAAGCTACATAGCGGTTATATCAACAGTACCGGATCTTATTGCGGATCTGTAGTTGTGGTTTCAATCCCCGTTTCATATGTAGGCTATATGCCAGAATATACTGTATTTGTTTTGTTTTATCATATATACATATATGGGCTAGGTATATACTAGCAATGTAGCGAAAAAGTCTATCATTAGTGGTCAGTGCTTGGGCGGTCGCTCTTCCCATAGTTCACCTCCGGGGTATTCCCGGGGTAGCAGGTCCACAGGTCCTGTAGAATTTGAGCGGTGGTCCGCCTAGGAGATCTGGGCAGGGATATAGATGTCCTTTTCAGCCCCGTCTGGGAATCTGCCTCCGTTTATAACTACTTACCCTAGGTTTTCGCCATTTGTGAGGCACTTAGCTTAATCACAGAGGCAGACCCATATCCCTTGGATTTCTTCCCTTAGTTACATTAGGGTAGCCGGTTCCACATGGCGTCCCGTTACGAAGGCGGGCTTCCAATTTGCATTGCGGTTGTTCGTGGTTAATTAAAGATTTCTAGGTCAAATTAGCAACTTTATTAAATTAAGCATTACTGGCTCTGTATAACCAGGTTCGACGGCAGGCCCCAAATTTGGCCTGGTAGAACTAGTGTGATTTAGGCCGTGGGTTGGTTCAGCCCGAATTTAGGCTTGTACCATGCCATTGGCACGGACAGCTTTAAGCAGCCGTATGAGGATAGGTTCCCCACAAGGGGGATCATTCAACTTTGTTTGCAGTAAGACGTGCAACGCAGCAGACATAAGCAAACAGGTGTAATTTAGGTCAGGTGAGCCATGGCGTTTTTCAAAGAAAAACATTACGAGCGGTGTAGCCGCCAGTTACAAGGGAATGGAAAGCCAGTAGCTCAAGTGGCTTAGTTTTCCAAGTCCATGTGGGTAAGTGCAGGTGACCTGGTTAGAGCTAGTTGGGCCGTTCAGCGGCCTGCGTCGTGTTTGGGGGGGGGACAATGCCCTTCCAGATACAACGGCGGGGTCGTTGTCAGGTCCGAGGGGGTCAAGTTTTTTGGTCTCCGTCGTGTTCGAGGAGGGCCAATCAAGTAAAGGCCGAGCGGGGGCAGAATGCGCTTGCCCGTTCGAGTAGATTGTTCCACACCCTAATTTCTGGTGCCAGTAAGGTATAGTACGCCTAGCACAGTAGAAAATGTTTTCGGTTCAGGGTGGTGGTATGCACCTGGTAAAGTCTCGACTCGGACTCAGCCGGCGAGGGTCCGGCAGTAGGTATACCACCTGCATGTGTTTTTCCCGTTTTTCGGTTGGGTATCCCACAACGCGTGGCAGGAAAGGGGACATCCATTTCCCTCCACGGGGCGGCGTCTCGCGTAATAGAGGCTCGTAGGCCTGCCCAGGGTGCCAAGTCGCACAAGTTAAAATTATGGCTCAGGGGCCGCAAGTAGAGCGGACAAGATCGAGGTCTCTCGGTTAAGGCTGGGAGGAGGCTCCCTAGAAGGTGGGTTGTCGGGTAGGGCCCGGAGCCTGTTTCAACGGACCGGGCAAAAAAGGGCCTGACGTCAGAGGTACCGGTGGTACAAGTGGAGGAAGGTGTCACAGGAGGTATGGCAAAGGGATGTAAGGCAAGTGGTAGCCTTTCCCAAGGGCCAGAGATACCACTGTGGAAAAAAGAGGTCTGTGGAAAGCACGAGGCTTTGGGTGCTGTACAGGTATCTCTTCTTCGGCAGGTAAGCCGGTGGGGAAGAGTTTGGCCTAAAACAGACAAGGCGCTTGTGACCTCAGGTGTGTTGGTCGTGGGATCCTAAGGTGATCAGGTGGCCGCGTTGGTCCGAGGGGAACCAGGAAAAATGGAAGTAGCTACAATGTCCGAGGTGCACTGATAGCTCTCCTTTTTGTATACGGTTCTTGGACCTCGCGAGTGAGTTGGTTGGTGTTTGTTCCTCACGAGGAAAAGGTGGTTCTCGATGAAGAGGTTTCTGCAACTGAGCGACACGTGATTCAGAGCTGGGTATATCTCGTGGGGGAACAGGCTACCCATGGGCTTTGTGTATGAGTAGAAACGGTAAAAGCCGACGGGCTGGTGTGCCCTGGGGCTTGGAGAAGGGAAAGTCAAAGTAATGGATGGGCATTCGAACATCGGACCAAACAGGCGTTTGCCTCAGGTACCGATCTAGGGCCCCAGCTAGGGCGCGTGGCCCAGAAAAAATGGAAGTATGTTTTCATTGGTCAGAAGGATGGTAATTTCATCAGTGGGATGAACAGGTGGCGAGTGGCTCTAGTGCCGCCTATCCGGGAAGTGCTCCATGTGATGTTATAATCCCTAGTAATACACCCGGACAACCGCGGGTTTTATCAAGGGTAGGAAAGGAGCAGGCTTGGTAACAGCTGCCAACTGAGCTAGCTTAGAGGGTCTGTGGGCAAAGGCCGGGGAAGACCCGTACGGAAAGTAATAGACTAGCCTAGAAGCAGTTTTGCTGTAATAAGGATAAGCTAAAGGTTTTTTGTTCTAATTGTTCAAGATTTAGCCGGTAGTAGTCAGGATTAGGTGGAGTTTTAAGGCTAGGGGCTGGGTAGTAGGCTGGCCTAGGCATTTTGCCGGGGGAGTCGTATTCCGCAAAGGTAGTCTGCGGCCTTCTCCGTGGCGGTGGTGAGGGGAGTCGCCGGGACAGTGGTAAAGTGGGGGTGATCCTACCCTACGGGGGCACGGATGCTCCATCATGGTAGGCCCTGGACGAGGGTCAGGGCGCAGAGTGTACTGTCTTGGTTCCCAGGCTCCTCCCCTCTCTTGTTTACGTATATTTAATTAATGGGTTTGTTATTACGTGAACTTGGGTTTACCAATAAACGCTGTGGCCAGTATGCGCCCCAAACAAGTTGTTGTGTCTAATTATTTATTGATTAAGGGTTTAGAAAGGATTTTTCATAACAAGATTATTCAGGGAGCAAGTTATACCCAAAATGTCACGCGGACATACTCACTGGGCCTTTCACGGGTCATGCCTATTTAGCTTACAAAAATGAACTTCTGCACGTAAGCTATAAAGTGACTTAGAATAATTTGTGAATATTTCTCTTATATTTATAAGGCTTTGAATAAAATCTTTTATCTGAACCCACAATTTTATCCAAACGGTTCTGAATAGAGACCTTGTTTAATATATTAGCTAGTAATATCCTGGCTTTTTTTAAGAAAGTATATATTCGCAAAACTGGTCTATATATTTCTTCCCCGTCTTTTTTTCTATTTTAAAATAAGTCAATCATAGCATGGTCCGCTCATTTAATTTGTCCTATAAATCTATTCTATTTAACTTTTTTTGTCCACTAAAAAATAATCTACTCTGGTGTATACTTTTGTCTCTGGGGGAAAAAAGAGTAATCCAAATCATTGGGATGGTATTTTTTATTTTATTTTTTCCATTCATCATAAACATTGTATTCAAATAATGATCTATAAAAATTCTTAGATTTCCTTATACTGTGTTTTGTTTCTCTAATGTTTCTTTAATTGCTGATGTATGGTAAAATAAAGGGTGGGGGGGGGGGGAGAAAGGGAAAAAAATGAACCATTGCAAAGTGAAACTAATCTTTTCTTGTATAGCTTATATTCAGGTTTTTAGTTTCAAAATAAAGTGGTTAGTAAATATTAATTAAATTAACAGTGTAAACCTTAAAAACATGTCTTAATACATCTTGTGACAAATTTGGAATAGGATAAGTGTAATAATGTTATCATTCTTTTCCTGTAGGGATCTTCTAGATTTTGTGAAATAAGTGAATACATGTTAACTTTTTATACAACAAAAATGTAAAAAAAAAAAAAATCCCTCATTCTAATATTATCAAAGTGTACATGCTCTAAAGTGTATCGTTTTTTAATATGTTTCTCTTGTGTGAAAAAGAAAAGATACATTTCCCTTTTTTAATTCGTCACTCTGACCTGGATCAATGTAACTGGCATAGTAAATTCAAATCCATTCTTGCTGTATTAAACTTTGGATATATATATTATTATTATTATTATTATTATTATTATTATATATATATTTTTTTTATCCTCTTCTACTGTATTAACTACGTAACAGACTGACTAGTTGAACATATAATTTAGACGGGAGTGAGGGGGGGGAGGAGACCCAAGGGAGGGAGTGAGACCCGCCAATGAATTGGCAGGTACACAAGGAGAGGAGGGGGAAGGAGGCGCAAGGGAGGGAGAGGAAGGGGGAAAAGAGACGCGAGGGGGAGACGCACTATTTATCAAACTATATCATGCCGTCATTTTTGACGAGCAAGTCACTAGTGTGTGTGTGTGTGTATATATAGATACTGGGGCTGGTTGGTCCCAGTGGGTATAGTTGGCGATAAAGAATGGCCTGATGTAGTACTGGCTCACTTGAAGGTTCTCAACTCTTGCAAGAACAATTGTTCTATTAATTGTTAAAACGTGTGTTACGTGCAGGGGCTGTGCTGCTTTCTGAATTGACACACCATTCACGTAGGTGTCTAGAATATGTATAAAAAAAAGATGGAAGGGAGAGCGAGGACACACAAACTCCTAGTGCAGATAAAAAGAAAAACTGCTCTGCTTTTCAACGGTTTGTGACTCATCTGTTTGTAAGATCCTCTAGGCTATTCATCGTACCCATCCCATTAATAATTTATAGATATACTTTACATAAAAAATGGAGTATAACATAATGTGGTATAGTGTATACACTATAATTAATGTACACTAGCAATAAGGAGACTGGGATCTATTTGCCGGAGGTGAAGAAGATTGACATTTCACGTGGAGATTATATTGAATGCGATCTCTATACCTCATAACATTTGAGGTGTCTCCAGGTGAGAGTCACAAACAGTTGAAAGTAAAAAAAAAAAAAAAAAAAAGTGTGTGTATGTATAATATATGTGTGTGTGTGTGTGTGTAATGTTTTAAATATATTATTGGGATAGGTCACAAACAAACCTAATCAGTCTCTATGCGGAGGTTACTAGGAACCTGGATCAAGGCAACTCAGTGGATGTAGTCTTTTTGGATTTTGCAAAGGCTTTTGATACAGTGCCACATGGAAGACTATTGTGCGAACTAAGAGATGCAGGAATTTCAGTAAATATCTGCTCATGGATTGAGAGCTGGCTAAAAGACAGGAAGCAAAGGTTTGTGGTAAATGGAACATACTCCGATTGGACAAATGTGGTAAGTGGGGTTCCTCAGGGATCACAGTTCTTGTCTATTTTTGCTGATTATACGAAGTTGTGCAAGGGAATTCAATCAGAAAATGATGTACTTTCCCTACAAAGGGATTTGCATAAATTGGAGAAATTGGCAACTAAATGGCAGATGATATTTAATACAAATAAATGTAAAGTTATGCATTTGGGAAGGGTCTAGAAGCAGGCGAAGCAAAAATAATATTGCCACTATGCAAATCCCAAATACGCCCTCATTAGGGAGATGGAGTACAATTTTGGGCACCAGTACATAAAAAGGACATTTTAGTGCTGGAAAAAGTACATAGAAGGGCAACAAAATGAATAAGGGGAATGGAGGGGCTAAGTTATGAAGAAAGACTAATCAAATTAAACTTATTTTCTCTAGAAAGAGGCATCTGAGGGAATATGATTACCTTTTTTTTTTTTTTTTTTTTATATAAATATTTCCAGGATCAATATAAAGCTTTGTCAAGTGAACTTTTTGTGCCAAGAGGTTTTCAACTGATGAAGACAAATCTTTAGCGATGTTGGTAATCTATTTGTTTGTTGTTAAACCATATTTATCACTACTGCAGCTACCGGCCAGTATTGCTTTATAAAACAGGAAAAATTATTCATATTGTGAACCAAGAAATCAATGCCCATTGTTTAACTAATCAGACTTGTGACTGGCTGCCAATAGAATTGTGTGTCCTTGTGGTTATTTGTTTATTTATAGTGAAAGTTAGACTAATCCCTTCTTACTATATGCAAGAAAGATGGATATAACTGGGGATTTTTCTGCTTTCACAACAGTTGTAAACCACTAAATGAGAGCAAGAGGCCAGCAAAGAGACCCCATATAAAATTACATTACGGATAATGGAGATTTTTATATAACATTGCTGCTAGATGCTTTTAAGAGGTTGTGAATTTATGGAAGAACACATTAAGATAAAAATATATTTTGCTTTTAATCCCCTGCAAAATTAACATTTATGAGGAAGCAAGAGATGAGAGTACAGAAAAACTGCACTACAGAAATATATGTGTGTTCTGTAGTGTAATGTATGAACTCCCCCAGTGTTGGGGGAGGGGGGACCCAGCAAAAATGGAAAGAGGCAAAGCTATCTAACAATTTGCTATTTAAAAATAAATTGAATTCCTGCTCTTAGGAGCTTCACCGCTAACTGCTTTCTGACTAATACTATTTTTTTTATAACAGGACTCCTTTGGTAATGGGTTAATTTTAGGTACTAAGCCAGGCCATAAAGACCCCCATGGTTATGGTTAGCCACATAGGGAGCACTGTGGGTTACTGAACCCCCACCTCTTGTGCTTTGGCACTTCACTGAGGTTAGATTTAAGAGTGTGATGTGATCACTCTAATGTTTTCTGAGCAAACTTCACTTGGATTTTAGATTATTGGAGCCATAAAGTGGAGGCTTTTGTTGGCTCATCTCCATGTTTGTCCTATCAGTTCTACTTTAAAAGAGCATGCAAAACATATTACAGATGATGCCATGCCCTTTATTAGCTGGCTAGGAGTTTATACTATGCTTTCAACACTAATTTAAACCTTTAGCATAAAGGGACTAATTAGTCTTGAAAGCTTGTATTAAAATGTATGCTCAGGTAGCCCATTTTGCAAAGCATGTCATTTAAACTGTGGTCCATTAATGCACATTAATGTAATGTAATGTCCTAAAGCATGACTAACTTCAATTTCCTCCTCCTATAGAAAACGAACCTACAGTACATTGGTGCGTATGTATGTATAAATTAGCTATTTTACGTTATGTGTATACACTGAGCTGTATCCGACCCCCAGAATTATTCTGGTCCTACACTCCTGCTGCAGTATATTAATACTTTACTAACCTACATTATATTAATACTTTACTTAATTTAATCTTTATTTAATAATATCATTAAGTAAAGATTTACATTAATTATAGTTATAAAAACAAAAAAGATACGTGTGTAATGCAACGTCCTGTCACATTGCTCCATAATGTACCAGGAAGCCGTTAATGGAATCTCATATGTCAAAATTATATGAATAAAGATAAGGAACAAACAAAATAAGATTCAATCATGCATAAAATATAAACTCCAAAGGGAAATTCATTGGATATTATAGGTCATTTTGTTTCACACTAACAGTAAGAACATTTTCAGAACAGGAGTCATACAAGGAAATAATGGTTGATTAAGTGGACACAGTATCCTTTGTATTTCACCTACTTATTTGTTACAAATGTTTATGCATTTAAATAGTTATACTGACAAGAAGATTTAATCTAATGTAGTATATATGCGTGGAGATCAATAGAATCAAGACGAGAAACAACTTTTTTCTTTATAGTTTTTGTCTGTAATAAGTAATAATTTTCCTACTAGTACTGCATTTTTTTTTCTCCTAAAAAGCATTGCATTTTCAAACCGTATCATTAATATTAAACAGTATTATTATATATTTTCTATGCGCTGTATGCCTTTATTTCAAAACGCCAAAACCAGATTTAGCTTTTGCTCTTACCCACTTAAAGGTTTATGCAAGTGAGCTGGGTTATTAATGTATCCTGTAGAGGAGAATTAGTAGTTTAAATGTTTATTTTGGTATTTTTTTTCATGCACACATCTTTTTATAAACAGTTACCCAAAAGTTTGCTGATTTTCTTGCATTTTTAAACGGTTTTCTATCAATGTTGACACCCCCTGAAAATCCCAGAGAAAATTAGCATACATAATTGTATCATTTTGATCTGTGAATTGAGCTGCAGCTTTCCTTTAGATTTTTGTAATAACCAGAACAAGGTCTGTGTCCCTTCCTTCACTGATTGTTTTATCTACATAACATCCCAATGATTTGCAACTGTGATCTCTTCCTGCCCCAGTGAATTGCCCTATCACCTCCCCCAGCCCCAGACACACGCACACAGACCATGAACGCAAGCTGTCTTGCAGGTCATTGCAGAACCATAAATTAAGCATAGATGCTCATTCGCCTAAAAGACAGATTTGAATAGGAAGAAAAGGCTGAAATGTTTGGTTTCAGTAAAATTCTAATTAGTCAGAATTTATCAAGGAGAGGGTGCATGTCTAAAGAACAACCGTGTAACAGCTCAAGCATTTTTACTTAAATGTCGATTTTTGGTCATTTTTAAGGTTCTTTAGTTCTATGGAGTGCAACTGCCCCTTCCAGCATCATCTAGCTGGCTGCATACAGCATTGCTGATTGGCTGCACAGCTGAGCATGCTTATATAGAGGGTTCATTTTTACAAAATCGAACAGTGTCAGGAGCCTAGATAAATCCTTGGGCTGTAAACATCACCTGCAACAGTTTCTTTCTTTCTTTTTTTTTTTTTTTTATGCAAAGCTAAAAAAAACATAGTGCATGCAAATAAATGTAATCATACACTACTAATGCCCCTCTATCAGACGCATTCATAACCCAGCTCACTTGCATATACTTTTTTTAAGTCATTTGAGCTGGTTTGAGTTAGAGCAGGGTGGCATAATGTTGTGGGGCAAAGAGAGAGAATATCTGTTGCGGGGGTAGGTGAAGGAAAATGAGAAGTTGACGGCAGCACAACAATGTCTATTACTGTTTTTAATTTGTTTATAAGAGTGGTTGCAGAGAGAGGGAATACCTATTTTGAGGATGTTTAGGGAGATAGTATTTATGCTGTGGGAGATAAATGGAGAGAAGGTTTCCGTTATGTGGTGAGTGGAGAGAGAGAGGACATGTCTTTATGGCATGAATAGAGAGAGAGAACGCATGTTATGAGGTGGTCGGAGAGAGATGATGTCTCTATTATAGGATTAATGGAGAGAGAATGCATGTCTGATGTGGAGACAGGCGGAGACAAAAATGAGTCTGTCATGCAGATGGATATCGAGCGAGTGTACAGTACCATGCAAAAGTATTCACCCCCCTTGGCATTTTTCATGTTTTGTTGCCTCACAACCTAGAATTTAACATGGATTGTTTGAGGATTTGCATCATTTAATTTACAGCACATGCCCACAACGTTGAAGATCGGGACAGGATTTGTTCAAGAATATCCCTGTATTTAGCACCATCCATCTTTTCCTCAACTCTGACCAGTTTCCCAGTCCCGGCTGCTGAAAAAGGGATGGTGTTCTTTGGGTGATGTGTTGGGTTTGCGCCAGACATAGTGTTTTCTTTGATGGCCGAAAAGTTCAATGTTGGTCTCATCAGACCAGAGCACCTTCCTCCATACATTTTGGGAGTCTCTCACATGCCTTTTCACAAACTCAAAATGTGCCATTTTGTTTTTTTGCTGAAAGTAATGGCTTTCTTCTGGCCACTCTGCCATAAAGCCCAACTCTATGGAGAGTACAGCTTATTGTCGTCCTATGTACAGATACTCCAGGCTCTGCTGTGGAACTCTGCAGTTCCTCCAGGATTACCTTAGGTCTCTGTGCTGTGTCTCTGATTAATGCCCTCGTTGCCTGATCTGTGAGTTTTGGTGGGCGGACGTCTCTTGGCAGGTCTGTGCCATGTTCTTTCCATTTGGTTATGATAGATTTGATGGTGCTCCTGGGGATCATCAAACATTTGGATATTTTTTTATAACCTAACCCTGACTTGTTATTCTCAACAACATTGTCCATTACTTGTTTGGAGAGTTCCTTGGTCTGCATGGCAGTGTTTGGTTAGTGGTGCCTCTTGCTTAGGTGTTGCAGCCTCTGGGGCCTTTCAAAAAAGGTGTGTATACGTAATGACAGATCATGTGACACTTAGATTGCACACAGGTGGACATCATTTCACTAATTATGTGACTTCTGAAGGTAATTGGTTGCACCAGAGCTTTTTATGGGCTTCAAAACAAAGGGGGTGAATACATACACACATGCCAATTTTCTGTTTTCTATTTTTAAAAACTGTTTTATGTATATATTTTTCTCCATTTAACTTCACCAACTTAGACTATTGTGTTTTTTATGGCCATCACATAAAATTCAGATTAGCAAAACATTGAATTTAAGGCTGTAGTGTAACAATGGGTAAAAAGTCCATATGGGTGAATTCTTTTGCAAGGCAATGTGTGTTAATTGTGGGAGTAGTTACAGCTATAGAGCCTCATTCAATTGCAAGTCCGTAATTATGTCCAAACTGAACTTTTGGCTGCGGGTCAATTTTTCTAAACATTTAGATGTATTCAATTATCACTAACCCGTAATTACAGGCGTAAGTAGCATTTCAGGGGGCATGATTATGTGATCTGGCAATAAATAAGCAAGCACATAAGTTACATTTTAGACAGAGACAATAGTAAATGAGACACAGTCATCATAGCGTCTGTAAAACAAGGAGTTTAAACTACAATTAATTAGTGTTTAGAAGCACAATTTGTGATCGGACTCCCAATCCAGCAATGTAGAAATTAATAAAAAATCATTAAAGCAACTGTTCTAGTCCATACGGGTTCCATAATATGTATTAACCCCTTGATTCCTGGGATCGCTATAACACAGAAATAAAAGTTAAGAAAAAATATTTTGAATTGAAGATTTGCGAGCTTGAGACTTTTTTGTGCAATTCTAATGCCTTTCATTGGTTTTCCGGTATTTTAAAGTACAGCAGCATGTGTTTATTTGCTGCTGCAGTTATACAAACAGGTGTTTAACCCACTTGTGAGTCCTATCTAGTACTCATAGAATTTTTTGATACATTTGCCATTTAAGGGTTTGAAGGAAGTTGCGGGTTAGTTGAATCTTTGTAATTTGAATATCAATTTTGCGTCTTTAGCACTGGTAACATTTGCGGGAGTGAAAAGATAGGATAGTGTTACGGTTTTGACAAACACAGGGTTTAGGAGCCTGTAACTCGCAACTGGAATGCAAGAAGCAACATGTATCCCGTTGAATGTCCGTAACTCTTGCAGGCTCATGTAATTGAGACTTGGCTAATTGAATGGGGCTCAGAGAGAGTAAGTCTGGTTGAGGACAGAACATGGGAAAAATGTGACCACTGTGGACCTTATTTTCATGTTTAACCGCCTCCATATCCGACATTGGGGTTAATTTATCAACAAGGGATAGAGACACAATGGGGGCATTTATTAAGCGATCAGAGAAGCTATGAATCCCCCCCCCCCCCCCCATAGGAAACTATGCATAGTAAATACAGCAATGCCACTCTGATGCTTTGGAAATTCCCCCAATGTCTGTTATGGAGGTAGTTGAAGGAGGGATGTCGGCCATGGGGTTGGTGAATGGTATGTTTCTCTTAGGATTTGTGGAAAGCAGGGGGCCTATTTGTTGTAGTGCTTACAGCTGTGCTTTATTCGAAGGCACAGCATGAACACATTATTTTCTACTTGCATATCTGTTTAGAAGACCAGCCTCATTTCACAACTGCCAAAACCAGCCTCCCACTAACCAGCCAAAGATAAGGTTTAAACTGTAATCTGTGACTGGATTCTGGCACTGTACACTAATTTATGATTTAAAGGTATATGGGAAGTTCCTTGGTATACTTGGTATATAATATACCTGTATATCCATTTACTTGTATGCACTTTATTTTATTAAGACGTGCCTATAGGCTGTTTTTGCTGCCTAAACCATATAAATTGTCCCAACAGTCTCTGAACATTTAGTCTTACAGTGTAGTGTCCTAGCCTATCAGGGGCGCATCTCAGCAGCATGTTGCTGCGAGGGGACCACTGATTGGTTAGTACGAGAGCGCACACCCAGTACTACAGAGTATGTGTGTCTTTTTGTGGGCTCCAGGGGGCAGACCCAAGCCGGTACTCTTTGTGCTTAGAAAGTGTATTTTTTATTTCCCTTTAGAAGAATGTAACCGTATGCTTGCTTATTTAGGTGGTCATTTTCAGATCCTTGTGAATAGAAGAATTAATGTACCATGGTAATAATATACCTGTTGTGCTCCATAGGGGGACGGACGCTGTCTTCATTTAAATATCATGTTGGGTCAGTTAACAGTAAAGTAGTTACACATTGTCTACACAGGTTTAACAGAATGTGATAAAACCGTTAACATAAAATACAGTGGATTATGCGTGGCTCATGGTTATTTACCTACTATATATCCCAGGAGACGCTTCAGTAAATAAGGGACATCCTGTCCTATCGAACAATCTGTTGGTAGTGAAATTCGTCTTTCAATGGAAAATAAACTTGCTTTAAAAGGTCATTTGCTATCTGCACCAATCTTAAATCAACAAGTTCATGTGGCT
Organism: Discoglossus pictus; assembly: GCA_027410445.1. Classification (NCBI taxonomy): domain Eukaryota; kingdom Metazoa; phylum Chordata; class Amphibia; order Anura; family Alytidae; genus Discoglossus; species Discoglossus pictus. The sequence continues at coordinate 145,425,202 of CM050170.1, forward strand.
AACTCTATATTTAATTTTTTTTTATCAGTAAATGTATCTTTTGTCTACTTTATTATGTCCCATAGTGCAGAAAAATAACTGTATCTCGGGATTCTGAACAGGACTTATTTAAGACCTCTAAATGCCTAAAGTGATGTCTACTTTTATTAAAAATATTACGAATAACATCCTGTTTTCAATCATTTTGAACTGAGCCAATTTTTAACAATGTTATTTGTTGAAGGAGTGAAAAGGACAGATAAAAACTGAAACTGGTTGTAATTAAACATTTTAATTGTCAGTGCCTTAAAATTCACATAGCAGTTGAGTTATTTTATATGTAAATTAATCAAAAGATCTGCCCTCTGCGTAAATAGTTTTATCATCCGCAATTAAGATAACAATGAAGGGACTTATAAAGACTGTAAGCGTGTCTAGTTAATAAACATTTTAATAGTGACCGGGACACTTAATAATTACATTACATTTTTAACATTCAATTATATTTAATTCTTAAACAACTCTGTGACATTACCATTTTACAACTGTGCATGCTTGTTTTCTTTATTACCCACCACTACTAATCTTGATTACACTTAAAACAACTCTAACTTCTATATTGATTGTAAGATACTCTTCCATTTAGAATGTTTAAAACAATTGCAATTAGGTTTGTTTGTCACTATAATGTGCGCTTTTCTGTGTCACTTTAATTTATTATAATTCTAAAATAAGTAAACAAATTGTAAGCAGTTTCGGTAACAAATAAATCTTTCAATAAGGCACAGCTGGTGCATTGCTGATTCAGTTCCTGTATGAGTTCTGCGATTATAGGAAGTCGGTTTATCTCCAGGTCTCTCACGCACCTACAAGTAAACTTATTTAGCCGTATTCAAATAGCTGCTTGCAAATGCCTTAAACTCAGAAATTTGGCAATGGGTATTTTTTTTATTTTTTATATGCATTCTATTGACAAAAGAATTCATTAATGCCAATAAGTAGTAATTGCCGAAATATGTAGCAATATTAATAGTGATTTAAAGTGTGTGTGTGTGAATTGGGCAACTGAATCGGGCCCATTGTGTATGATAGTATGGTAAAATTACTATAGTGAGATATCAAGATACCAAGTAGCATCTGCAAAGGCAAGTAAAATATGAGCATGTATTAAGAAGGGTATAGAAGCAAATATACCATATATACTAGAGTATAAGCCAAGTTTTTCAGCCCTTTTTTTTTTTTTTTTTTTTTAAGGCTGAAAAAGCCATCCTCTGCTTATAATAAAGGCACCCTGCTGCTCTCTACCCCCCCCTCTTCCCCTGTGTCTCTTCCCCTGTGTCTCTCCCCCCTCTTCCCCTGTGTCTCTTCCCCCCTCTTCCCCTGTGTCTCTTCCCCCCTCATCATCCCCTGTGTCTTATCACTTTCCCCCTCGCTCCCTTTACCCTCACCTTCATCAGCTGCACGTCTTCTGGCTGTGTGGGGCCCGGCATATGCTAATGATGTGACATCACATGCGTGTCACGTCATTAGCATATGCCGGGACCCGACACAGCCAGAAGACGCTCAGAAGAAGAGCTGATGAAGGTAGGTTAGGGGAAAGGGAGGGTGGGGAGAGGGGAGCAAGAGACACACGGGGCAGCGCATTTCCCACCCTCGGCTTATACTAGAGTCACTAAGTTTTCCCAGTATTTTGCAGAGAAAAAAGGTTCCATGGCTTATACTCAAGTATATACAGGTAATTCTGTCACTATACAAATCCCTAGTACTCCCTCATTTGGAATATGGAGTACAATTTTGGGCACCACTTCATTAAAAAGACATTTTAGAGCTGGAAAAGGTACAGAGGAGGGCAACAAATCTAATAAGGGGAATAGAGGGGAAGTTATGAAGAAAGACTAACCAAATTAAAAGTATTTATCCTAGAAAAAGGCATCTAAGAGGAGATATGATTACATTATATAAATACATCCAGGGTCAATACAAGGCTTTGTCAAGTGTACTTTTTGTGCTAATAGGTTTTCAACTGACAAGGGGATATCATTTTGAGGTTAGAAGAAAAAAATATTCCACCTTAAAAAAAGAAAAGGGTTCTGCACAGTAAGGGTGATTAATCTGTGGAATTCTCTATCAAATGAGGTGACAGCAAATTCTATAGATGACTTTAAAAAGTGGTTGGATATGTTTGAATAAAAAAGGGCATTCAGGGTTATCTTGGTTAATTAGAGAGGTAGTATTGATCCAGGGAGAAGTTTGATCACCAGTATCTGGGGTCAGGAAGGATTTTATTCCCCCTTATGAGACATTTGGCAAATGTTTCAATGTTTTGTTTTTTTCTGTTTGCTTTCCTCTGGATCAATTTAATAATTCACAATTAACAATTCTTACTGGGTAATAATAAATCCACATATTATAATGATCAGAAGATATCTAGAAAGGTTGAACTTGATGGACTGAATGTCTTTATCCAACCTCAATTACTATGTAACTGGATCATGGAAAACTCTTGGAAGAGTCATGAAAAACCTTTCAGGTCTCTATCATATTCTGTGATTCTATATTTCCAAAATAAGACTCTCCAGGACTTCTAAAGTAGTGAATCTAGCCCAGATGAAGTATAACAACGATTGCTACACCAGTCCTCAGGGAAGCTATAAAGGTAAATCACATTGGTAAAGAGGTAATATACCCTCTGTATTTCAAGAGTGTTATCCCTATATTTGTCAGGGGTTAGGAGCTTCTATATTCAGATCTGAGTTACCTGCAGATAGTTACAGATTTTCTTTTTTATTAAATGGACATACAATTTATCAGTTCTAAATAATAATAATAATATATTCCATAGAACCATTTACAAAGTAGAATAGATACTGGGTACAATTAACAAATTACAAAGTTATATAGAAATTCTAAGGTAAGAAAGTGCATCAAACAGAGCAGTGAAAACCAAGTAGGGGAAAAACCATATTGCCAGTGTTTTAATATTGACATATTTCCATGTATTATGAGGTGTGTTTTTTTTATTTTTTTTTATCACCCAGTTATTCATCAAACTTGGTTATCTTACAGCTGTGTTGACTCAGCAGATTTTGCAAAGAGCAAAGTACTCTTCAAATTGCAATAATCCCCCCTTTGCAACAAAAATGTATAAGCATGTTTTTTGGGGTTCTTTAGACATTCTAATTTCAAAAGGAAAACAAATTGAAATGTATGCTTGCAACAAAGACGTATATAAGCATTTAAAGGAAGCTTGTGATTTATGGTCCCTTTAGGGACTGAGTTTGTTCTACTAAGCTTAATAAATTATTTGATGCAAGTCAGCTCCTAGCAATTCAAAGTAAATACACAGTTTGAGCATTGCGGAAGCCATAACTTCAGTATTATAAAAAATATTTTAATGGAGAAAAGAACTGTGAATGAAAACGTTACACATTTCTACTTGATTTTTATTGCTCTACAATATGATGGTGCAATCTCATCTTTATGACTTCAGTGGCCCTTAAATATAATAATAGAAGCTAGTTGAGTTGACAGATGATATAACGGCAATTACTTAGGTGTCCCTTTGAGTTTTCTGATGCCCCCAGGCACAGTTTCTTTCAGTTGTCGGTTCCATGCTTTTTATCTCACTCCTCCCCAGGGATCTAATTGTTGAATGAACATTGGATTCTACCTACCCACAAATAATTCTACATGAAATAGTGCAATATATTCCTTAAACAAAGCTCTGAATGATGTACCAGGCTGTCATATTTGCATCAAAAAAAATGTGAGACACAAAATTTCAATGTTGCTTCATGTGACCAGACAGACAGGCGCCCCATGAGAGAAGGCACTGGCCTACTTTTCCCACTGACAAATCCAGATCCGCATATAGCAACAAGTTATGCAATACATCATTTTGCAATAACTGCTGATGAGGATTTTCAAGAAAATCCAATTTGTAGATTTTCACACACAGTAGGAGCCAGATCCTATTATTATTATTATTATTATTATTATTATTATTTATTTATAATAATATTACTCCATTATTTTTAAAGTTTTCCATATCGCTATTTACAAAGTAGAAGAAACTACAGTGGGTACAAATGGCAAATTACAAGTATAAGTACAATATAATACACATGCCAAACGGATGAGTCCGCAGACAGGTTGGTGCAACAGAAATTAGGTCCATACTCCTGAAGAGCTTACAATCATATAGCTCTGGATACATTTGTCAGCAGCTCTCATATAAACATTGGCAACTGAAAGACCTTAATTATTTTTTTTTTAATTAAGCATTGACTATTGATAAACCATTACAACCCTTTAGAGCTAGCTTACAACCAAAGTTCCCCATTCTGCCGTGATGACCTTGGCCTCCAGTTGAGCTGTTTGTCTCCATCATGATTATACTCCGTTTCCAGTGGTTAGGATTCGGTGCGTTCACTGCTGTGACCTGGGTTTGATTCCAGTTAGGGAACAAAGAGGTCACACCACCCTGAAGCCAAGCAGTGTTGGGCCTGGTTTGTACATGGATAGGAGACCACCTAGGAATACCAGGAGCTGTATGCTGTGGCCCACTGGAGAAGGTTTTCATGGCAGAGATACTGGAGTGGGTTAGCAGTTCCAAGTCCATGAGGACATGCAGACACTTTTTGTTTTAACTCATTAAATAGATATTGTATTAATGATCAATGAATAATTAAGACAACAAAAACAATTGTTAGAGCAGCTTGAAATCTCTGTTGGGTAAACCTACTGATTAAAGGGACATGGAACAAAATGTATTTTTATACTCATACATCTATTTCGTTGATAGACAAGTCATACAGCTATATTACTGCTCACTGGCTAATAGGGGCAAGCCCCCAGTTTAGTTAAATGTTTTAATCCGTTTGTCTGCTTTTGAGAGTATCATTTTGAAAAAGAAAATACACAATGGTACATTACCAAATAACATCTTTCAGATACAACAAAGAAAAAAAAATGATTTTATTATTCACACCCAAGTAAGCTGGGCTGAGTTTAGCTAGGTTTTAATGATTTGTCCTCATTCTATCATTGTCTGTCACATGAACTTTATACTTCATGATGCAGTGGAACTTCTTCAGAAAGAAAAGTATATTTCCATCCAAAAGTGAATTCTGTAACCGGGAAGTATACAAAAGTTCAGCAGTGTGAAATGATCTGATATTGTTTTAACCTCATATAACTTACAACGACTCCTCGTGCAGCCCAAGACTCACTTCAGTAGATCCTTTAAGGCTATATATGTTGTAAACACAGATCTCTCATTTGATTTAATGTTTGTTTCCTTATCCAATGACCCATCAGTACAGTGCAAGCTGACACAGGAGAAGAATCCAAATCCTATAGAATATAAAGCACCTTTTAACTACAAGTGTGTTTTCAAAATAAATTGTAGTATGCTTTACCCATCCTTCTCCTCCTAGACAAGTATAAACAACCTAGAACAAATTATCCCAATACGTTGCATGAGATTATAAATTCCTTAAAGCAAAATTACTTAACATTTTTCTTACCATAAGCTCCTTATTTGGATGTCAAAGTAAAGAAATGCACGGTATATCAGTTTTCAGTAAAAAGGCTTAACAGACATAAATACAACAAAAAAAGTAATGAGGTTGTGTCGGGTAACTGTAAATAAAGATAAATCCCTAAAGCTGACACATATCTTTACATTATAGTGAATTATTTTGACATATACCTTTTTATAGTGATTTCAAGGGAGACTATCACCCCAACAAGTTAGTTTCATCTTAGAGAGCATTAAGGCACTATACTAGTTGTTTTCCCTGAGATATTCAGCAATAATTCTGCAGCTCCTTGATGCTAATCAGAGTCTCCATATTCTAACTTGTGTCTTAGAGTATTTGATAATATGATAGGGGAGGGGATCCAACTGCATGATAAACTTGGAGGAACATTGTTTTTGCCACCACAGTGACAGACAAGCAGACAGCAATCTGTACTCATTAAAGCAGCTAATTAGCATTTGGGAGGAGTTCATTTGCATATGAATACAGCAGAGACAATGCTAGTTATGGCAGGAATCATGTATTCTCATGCATGGCTAATACAGTGTATTGCTAGTTTATCAGAAACAGATGAGATTAATATCTGGGAAAAGTTGTATTTATTCAAGTGTGTGTGTGTGTGTATGTATGTATGTATGTATATATATATATATATATATATATATATATATATATATATATATATATATATATATATATATATATACCGGTGTGTGTGTGTGTGTATATGTATGTATGTATGTATGTATGTATGTGTATATATATATATATATATATATATATATATATATATATATATATATATATATATATATATATATATATATATATATATATATACCGTGTGTGTGTGTGTGTATATATATATATATATATATATATATATATATATATATATATATATATATATATATAATGTGTGTGTGTGTATGTATGTATGTATGTATGTATATATATATATATATATATATATATATATATATATATATATATATATATATATATATATGTATATATACCAGTGTGTGTGTGTGTATATATATATATATATATATATATATATATATATATACGTTTTGTGTGTGTATATACATATCTTCAAAGTTAAACACGTATATGCGCACGCTTTTTATTTTATTTTTTAAATAACGTGATATAATGTATTTCACTATCCTTACTCTTTACCATTTTAATAATCTACCTAGGACAGCAAAAATGCTATATTTCATATACAGGAATCTCAGTGTTTGCCTGCATTAGTGAGAATAACTCATCAATCATTTAAACTATTGCAACATATACAGTAAAGTTCTAATATTCACTCATTCCTCTTATCTACATTGATCTTATTAGAGGGAGTTGCCTTCGGCCTAGGGGCAGGAAGGAGAGGTAGGGAGTGGGAGTGAAGTTCAGGAATGTTAGTCCTTGCTAGTAGTATATATTCTCCATGTGAAGCTGCCTGATCACTGCAGCTGCAAGTGCCTGGTGTCCCTCTTCTGGTAAGGAAAGCTGTAATTATCTCTTGAGAAAATGCCTTGCTGTAAGCAACTACTTACTACCAGACAGACATTCTAAGCAGTTTAGCCAGTTACAGATGTGAGACCTTGATTTGTTATATATATATGTGTTATTCTATTAAATGGGAAAATACTGGGACTAATAATGTTTACAAATCATTTTATATTTCTATTTATTGTTTCCATGTTTTCTATCATTTATTACACTGAAGCTATCAGGAAAATAAGTAGATTTTATAAAGCAAGTAATTGCTCCACAAGTTTCTAAAATGTTACATATATTGATTAGTAACCAAAAATAATTTTATTAATAAAGTTACCCACAAAAGTTGATTTAATATTCTCAATAGGAAGTTGCTAATCAACATTTGTACTCTCATTCTGAAATATCCCTGTTCTATTGTGGTATGACTGCACCTTTTCTGGTACAAGATATATTGGAGTATATTAATCAAACTGGGTGATATGCGAAATATAAAAAGTTGTTACTTTTTTTTTTTTTTTTTCTATTTATGAGATAGGTTAAAATGTTTACACTATTTGGTAAATACTCTGTTTAATTTCGCTATTTACAGTGCTCCGATTCCACATTCTATGAAGTTCTTTGTAATCTGAATAATTCTAGTAATTTTAAAATGAAGAAGCAACATGCAGCTAGTGATTCGTGTGAATGGACTAACTGAGTTGTATATGTTAATTGGAGCATTTGTTATTATCTTTATTTGTAAGAGCTGAACAAGGGTGGGGTTTGCCTAGGTATTGTAGGCGTGCTATATATTTGCTGATTTCTGTGTTGGTCAACTAAAAGGGCACTATGGTCTTGTAGTAATAATTTTTTTTTATTTTTTTTTACTTTTTTAAAAATATAATTTTTAGATGTTATGTCGTGTGTGTATATGTATGTATATATATATATATATATATATATATATATATATATATATATATATATATATATATATATAAATATAAAATGTGTGTATAGGGATATGAATTGAGGGAAGAGGTCGGTGGGATGTAAGCAGCGACATGCCATTAGGAGCTGCCCAGGTGTAAAAAGGTGTGTGGGAAAGGTGTCCCCTCCACAATCCCAGGTACTCACCTGGTGATATATTCTCAACTAGTGGCCTCCCATCCATGCACTGACCAGGGATATGCCTGCTTAGCATCTAGAAACAGACAGAATTGGTTCCAATCCAGCCAGTAGGGCCATTGGTTATTATCAACTAGTAGTTTGGGGGTGCTGTAGCTGCTACCCACTAAATTGCTTCCTCACCACCCACTATATGAAATCCTACACTACTAGGATATTGCACTAGGAATTACACTATGACTTTATACCCCAAAAGATTGATATTTTCCGATATATATATATATATATATATATATATATATATATATATATATATATATATATATATATATATATATATGTCTTAAGACCATGCCTCTTTAGTCCAACAGTTTATAGCATGCATTCCAAACCTCAATTATCTCATGTAGTCCTTGTTTACACTTCCTCTTATCTTAGATTTAAGAAAAAATTTGTTTGACCTGCAGTTATCTTACGGTTTGTTGTGTTAATTTTCTTCCTTTAGTTGAATGTATTCTCTATTTGGGAAAGTAAAACCTTTGAAATGTATAAAACCTGCACCGGAAAGTTTTGAACTACAGTGGCTATTTAAGCAAATGGCTGGGGGAAGTTTTGCTCGTTCATGGTGATTTCCTTTTCGTGCCAACCTTATACAAAAGTTTAAATGAGATAAGAAAGAGGAGGGATGACACTTCCAAGTACTAAGGAATTTAATATAGCACAGGAAGGATGCTTTCATCAGTCACAACTTGCAACTCTTTGTGGAGAGAAAATTAAGGGCTTTGGACTAAATCGGAGAAACACAGCGTCATTGAAAGGTGATACTTACCTGGAATGACCTCCCTGGGGCTAATACAATGGTTGTTATCTTTAGGCCAAACAAATTGTTCACGGTTATTTGGCAGCAGAGTTGCTGTGACAGTGTATGTATGTATGTATATATATATATATATATATATATATATATTCCGGAGAAATTCACTGTTTGTGCTGGATTGATATTCAAATATGCTTCTCATGAACAAGTTTGCTAATTAGAATCCATCTGCTTTTCTGTCCCCATTGATGCCATTCACTTAGAACCCCTCCCTCCCTCTTATCAAATACTTTGATCCCAGAAATAAGCATATTGAGCTGTACACCAACCACAAAAGCAATGCAGAGTCCTTTCCCATTATGACTGCACCGGTGGGCGACCAAAACAGGCGGGAGCAGTGTCAGTGAACATACAATAGATGGTGCTGCCTACATGTTCCTGCCAATTATCATAGCTTTAGGGTTCAGGTAAGGGATAGTGTAAAGGTTTAAGCTTGGCAATAGTAAATGATCTCGGCAGCGCTTGCAAACTGTGCACAATTTCAGCAGCGCCATCTAGCAGCTCCTTGCGGCAACTGGTGCTGCCACTGCAGGCACAGTCATAACAGGAATGATCCCAGTGCTGTAGAATTATGTCTTGTACAATGTATTGGCCAGCTTTTCATGCACTTTAAGATCAAACTAATTTCCTATTGGGTTGATGGAGTCCCTTTTTAACATGCAGATGATTTGTAGCAATAAAAGGCAAGTACTACACGTTTTACCCATTTATTTGAACGTCTGCAGTGAGAGCAGCATATGCTTATGGCAAACATAAATTAATTCTAGAACTTGAAAATCAAACTTTTCCTACCAGATACACAAACAAGAAACTTAAACTGATTCTTTAATTAAATTTTTTTTTTTTTTTTTTAATTAAATCTATTGCCCAATGCAGTACTTTTGGATAGTTCACAATATGAAATTTAAAGTACAATGGTTTGTATTTTGTGCCAATACTTGGGAATTTCCAGGCACTGAGTCACAGTACTGACTTCTTTCACTTTCTATCTGGCTGTGTGCCTGGCATGGGTTGTGTAATGACACAAATTAAATTAATACATTCACTTTCTATTATGTGTTTAAACATGCACATTTTAGACCTTACAAAAGTAGTTTTTCTTCTTGGGAGGGGGGGGGGGGGGAGGATAGTTTAGAAAATTAACATTAAAGTGACATAGCAGAGGTTCCAAATATAGTATAATTTAAAACAATAGGCAGTACCAAGTGAATGTTATTGAAAAAATCATTTTCCTATAGTAAAATAAGACTGAAGTTTGTCATTTTCTGATACACCCTGAAATAATTAGGGAATTAACTGTGTCATAGACTATCCGGTGAGAATAAGTTCACAGCAGTTTAGTCTCACAGTGCCACAAGTATTAACCTACAATTAAACCCTGTGGTCTCCTCTGATTGTACCAATTGTATCAGACAGCACACCTTGGCAGAAATGGGTAATGCAACTTAAAGATGATCAGATACTGCTCAAACACACCCCAAAAGAAGTTAAACTGTGAGAGAAGCGCTACATAATTGTATTAGTATGTATAATAATAATAATAATAATAATAATGTGTTGTTGTTGCTAATGAGAGATGATTGCACAAAACAACAATCTGAAGGGACTGCACAAAGCAAAACTAGGCATGCCCAGATTTAGATGACCACACAGAAAACTATTAAAGAGCTTATCCCCAATTAAATGCAATGATCTCTCGTAATATAATGTTTTGTCAAAAAGGCTGACCGCCCAAAATGACTTCAAACTTCAACCTTATTTTGCTGTTGGAAAATACATATTTTTTTTTAATAGCACTCAAGTGATAAAATACTTATTACCGTACCTACAATGTAAAATTACACCATATTTGAAACCTCTGCCGTCAGCATGTAAAGTGACACAAAAAAGATTATTGCAACAATGAAAAGTACACATATAAATAAACTTAAGTTGGGTGTTGTTTAAAAAAAATTGAGGGGAAATGTTTGATAATTGAGCATAAATTATCTATACAGGACCTCCTTATTTATTTTTTGCCTTATCTATGGCCATTAAGGCATTCTCTTGATAAAGCAGACTATTTATTTAAACCAATTAAAATGTATATTCTATATATTGACCTTTGCTTTGTCACACAGTTTGCGATTTGTCTCATTCAACTCAATAATTTAGTTTTTCTAGGTTTTATAAGTTTATAAAATATATTTTATTTCCAATTGATCTGTGTTCAAAATCCTATTTGTTTTTATTATTTTTTTTACTATATATCATAATGACATTAAAATGTATTCACATACAGTCTCACTGTATATTTTATATAATGTGTGTGCAATTTCTGAAATACATGTCAATGTCCCACCTGAGTCAATGGGTTAGTAGCTAAGGCGTGTTCTGGGACTTGCACAATTTAACATACATTCCAATGCAGCCAACCAGAACCCTTTTATTTGGTAACCCATAAACATCAACACAACAGTTACATTAGTGGCTTTCAAGTTTTTACAAGAAACCTGCAAAAAGACTATTTTTATTTTTTTCCTGTGTATCTGTCTGTACTTGTTGAACACACAGATGTTAGATATGCAAGTACATAAGTATAGGGTTCCCTGGTGGTCCAATGGTTAGGATTTTGTGCAAACTGGGTTCAATTCCAGTCAGGAAACTAAAGTCACACCACCCTGAAGCCAAGCAGGTCTGGGCCTGCTCAGTACTTGGATGGGAGAATACCAGGAGCTGTATGCTGTGGCACACTGGAGACAGGAACAGGCAACCCACTCCAGTATCTCTGCCATGAATACCAAGTGGATCAGCATGGTGTGTTGTAGTCCATGCAGTCACGAAGAGTCAGACACAACTGAGCGACACACCCACATTGCATAAAACTGATAGAGAGGTTCCACTTGGCACATAGTGTCTGAATAGCATATTCGGCTTTTTCTGAAATATAAAATAAATATTTCACACAGTTGTCAAAACATCCTGAATAATCATTTTCAAAGATGAATGGGTAAATATTCACTCTTGTTAAAAAAAAAACTAAAAAAAAAAAAAAAAACTAAAAGAAAAAGAAGTATCCAGAATGCTGGATTGTTACAACTTTTTTTTTTTTGTTCTATGTCCTGTTTGTTTCATACTTTTGCCTCTACTATCTATCCTGAACCCAGCTGTCAGTCACCCTCCTATAATAAATATCCACCTTCCTCTAATGTCTCAGCATCTGTTCCTTGCTTTCCAATAAATATGAAACAACTTTTTAAGTTGGCAAACCTAGGTAGCGGGATAGTTACCGTATGTTGCATTAGTCCTTTCTGAAATATTCTAGTTAATCCGATATTTGCTTTTGAAAAATGTCTATGCATTCCATCTGCTACTTATCTGGAGCTTATCTCACCCCATTTAAACAATTTCTCTATTTTCTATAATACACAAACATGGAAATAGGGAAAAACAGGAAATGAATATAAGAACAGCAAGGTTTGCACTAGTGTAACAGTGTACACATGCAGATAACTGTGGACTTATTCTGGAAACGTCCTGACTTTTTTTTTTTGTAGCCTGGCCAGGGGTTTGCCTCTTTATACTTTTTTAAAAAGGGTATATTGAAAAAATAAATAATTTAACATGGCCTGGATTTTTTAAGTAAAGAATTCTCCAGGTTATCTGGTGTGTATAATCAATACAATGTTTGTTGAATTGTTTGTTTTCTAAACCGTGCCCAAGACACTATTAAGGGGAGCTGTTGTTAAATTATATTTTCTGACTCGAGTCTTTATTTGCTGCTATTTGCACATGTATTTGTAATGTTATGAATGGTGAGCTAAATAATTAGATTTTTTGAGTACTCCAGCACAAGCAGTGGCGGTGAGCATCCGCTAGATGTCGCTGCCAGTGTAATAGCTTTAGGGTTAGGATAATGGTTAGGGGTAAGGGTAATGGTTTAAGCTTGGAAATTGTGTATAATCTCAGCAGCGCTTACAAACTATGTTCAATTTCGGCAGCACCATCTTGCAGCTCCTTGCTGCAACTGCTGCTGCCACTGCTGGAGTACTCCTAACGGGAAAGATCCCAAAACTGCTTAAGCATTTTTTTAAATATAACTTTCCATTTCAACCCACCCCCATACTTACTAACTTGCTTCCAATAAACATCACTAATGTTTGTTATATGTACATGGCACATTTTACATTGATATAGTATATTTAAAAGAACATTTAAGCATGTTAAAATATTGAATACATGTCCTTGTTTGACTCTGGAGAGATCATTATAATTTGCTGGATGTTGTTTATGCAAGAGGGGCATTTGCATCATGCATTGTTTTCCAGAAATGTAAACTATATGCTTCTGGGTCTGATGTGGAAGGGGGTATTCTCCGTTTTTAAAATCCAGTTATCTAACACAGCTTTTTGACCCTTCCCTACTCTCCCATCCTGCACTGATAGATTAAAAAAACGTAATGATTCAGCTCTGTCAGACGGGCTAATGTGTTTTTAAGGCATCCTCTTGTGAATTTTGATATCACTTGATATTATGCTATTTTTGTAGTTCTGTTCTTTGATACATTTTTAGTATGTGTTTCTCAACCGTAAATAAACATAAACGCTAACTGAAATTGTGCTCTAATCATAGGTTACAAGACGTTGTTCTTAAAGACTGCAGATAAGATAAAGTTCTTTGGAAAGACTTCTTGCAAGAGGTGCAGTGGCACTAAAGGAACAGCTGCAAGATGAAACTCCTGCACATTATCGTATTTATTTCAACATTTCAAGTGATCCATTCTACAAAAAGATCCTTGGTAGAATTAAAAAACAATGGCTATGAAGGCATTATTATTGCAATTAGCCCAAATATTCCAGAAGATCATCAGATCATTGACAATATAAAAGTAAGTAACTTTGTTTTTCTTCTGATTTTTAACATAGTAGAAAGATAACCTTATTCAATTAGCTACTTGCAAATGCCATGGACTTCGGGTCTTTTTTTAAATGTTTGCATTCTATTGACTTAATACTTATTGACACTAATGAATTCTTATTTGCCGAATATGTAGCAATATTAACAGTGATTTTAAGTGTGTATACAGTTATGAATTGGGCAATTGAATTGGGGCGGCCCAGATTTTTGGCAGTAGCTAGGAACTATAAGGGTCCATCTTGTAGGCCCATTCTATCGACTAAACATATGGCTTAATTGAATGTGTACATTTCACTGGAAGGCTGTTCCTCTTATTTGCTGCTCTTTCTCGAGAAACGACCCTCTTTATTTTTGCTCTTTTACAAACACTTTTTCAAAGAAAAATAATAATTGCATCTTGCTGTGTAGACATATTGTCTGTTATAATCTTCCAATGTGGTTTTTTTTATTAATATTTTTATGTAAAAGGGCACTCTATAAAATGTCTAAGCAATGTTTCAAGCTTAATACATGTTGGTGGGGGGATACTGAATGGCTTAAAACATGTATCAAAACAATAGTGTGCAACAGGTGGCCCACAAAGGCTTGTCCCTTGCAATGCAGCCATAAATAATAGAGTAGAGGAGGTTAAATATTACCTTCATATAAGTTCAAAGTCGGCGATAAATAAAACTTTCTGTTTAACTCTTATCTTTTGAAATAACAATTCTTTCATACTACTGTTTGTATTCCAATTAACATATCGCCATGAATAAATGGGGCCACTGAAAGAAGAAATAAATCAATTTAAATGACCACTGAAGAGTTATGATGATTGTATGCTGCTTTGAAGAAGTTTGTTGATCATGTGCAAAAATGGTTTAGCCAGTTTTAAAATAAATAATTACAGTTTTATTCAGTTTTGCTGTGACCGACATATTGTCTTTGTTTGCAAAAGGATTAGATTTGGCAGGAACTTTGGAATTGGATAAGATCTGTGTTCACTTGTTTAAACACTTGCTTAAAGTAGCCCCATGTTAGAGCAAAAAACCACAGGCCCACCCACCAACTCAAATTGTTGTTGTTCGGTCGTTCAGTCATGTCTGACACTCTGTGACTCTATGGACTGCTACACACCAGGCACATCCTGTGTCTGATTGTGCTTATCCATATGTTTGTCTTGCCAAAGATACTGGAGTGGGTTGCCTCCAGTGGACCATGATTTGTCTGACCTCTCTGCTATGACCTGTTCATTTTAGGTGACCCTACATGGTATAGCTCACAGCTTCATTGAAGTACATAAGCCCGTTCACTATGACCAAAGGGGCCCACTCAAACTAAGTCTAAAATGGAATTTTCCTTGACACAGCCCGTGTCTACTAAATATAAGTATAGTTCACTACTGATTATCAGCTGTCAATGAATCTCAGCTCCTAGGTGTGAAACACTGTCAGACTTATTTATGAAAGACATAAATCCAAAAGAGAAAAGAACACCTATTTTCAAGAGTAGGAGTAGGAGTAAGAGTAGTCTAACTTTTTTATTAAATGTAATATTTGAGAAAAAAAATAATATTATTAATAATAATAAGCTAGACATCAATAAAGTACCACAAATGAATGAAAACATGAACATACTATGATGAATCAAATATTATTATTAGGTTAGTGCTTTATTACATAAATATATGCACTATCTTCCAAATATAACTGTGAATAAAAGATTCCTTGTGATAGTTACATTAACCAGACAACAGTCATAGAACTATTATTTGTATAAGGTTTATAAAAAAAAAAATAGGTGAAATTCCCCGGTTAACCACCAGGTGTTGCTATTCCATTAAGGCTTATTGGAGCTAAAAGTCCCTATTTTTTACACTTGAACACTTCGTATAGACTTAAATACATAATAGTTCAATGGGTTATTGCACTTTTTCTACTAAGTGGCAATCTTATTTAAGTGTTATAATTCGAAAAGAAATATAAAGTGAGTTTAATAGTGAAGGGTAAGATTTTATATATTTTTTTAAATCAAATGTGAGTATATATATATATATATATATATATATATATATATATATATATATATATATATATATATATATATATATATATAAAATATAATCTTGGTGTGCTACCAAGATATGATAGTCTAAATTAGTGAGAGCTTCAATGTTTGCATTATAAAAATAGTTCAAATACACATTAGAATCATATTTGCAATTGCAAAATAGCATACCCTAAGATAATGTCTCTAACAAATAAAGGTTTTATCATTTGAGCTTGTGCAATAAGGATTGCTAATTTGCGAAAAATGTAAGACTTCTGAACAAGAGTATTAAATCGTAAACTACCAGCAACTAAACTTTTATACATTGTAAAGACTTTCAATGTTTAAAATTAAGTAAATACTAAACTTTACACTTGATTAAAACCGTAAAAAATAATGAATTGCAATATAAAAATATTGCATGGGCCACCATGTCAGAATGTGGAATAACAGTAAGGCAATGTGGCTTTAAATTCAGATATATTTATAATGAAAACTGCTAGTACTTTGAAAGCCGTATTGTTATGGAGCTTGGATACACTATTTGTAACTCAAAGCTTCAGTTTGATTCTGGAGAAAGAGAAAAAACAAACAAAAACGAAATCATTAAAAAGAAACAAGTTTTTGTTTAATATAGACTTCTAAACGGTCATATTCACTCTAAAGTTACATTTTATGAATCCTTCTTTGTGGTCTATCATTATATTTAGCACACTAAACTTTTCGATTAATTTAATTAAACTTTGATAAGAAATCTTGCCCTTCCATATTCCTTTTTAGAGTTATAACTGTGTTGAGCAACAAGTATTATAGGTCAAGTAAGCCTGCCACTTAATGGTTCACTGGGTTATTGCACTTTTTCTATATATACATATGTTTATATGAAGTATTTAAGCATACAAAACAGAGCCTTTTAGATGTAATATGCCTTAACCACTGGGTGTTGCTATTTTATTAACTAAAGAATTTCACTGTTTTTTTTTTTTTTTTTGTGTGTAAATTCTTTACTCCAGAATGATATTTGCAATGTAATGCATATATTTTGATCCCTAGATGTAATAAACCACTAACCTAATAACATTTGATGTATCCTATTATTATGTTAAATTTTTGATTAATTTGTGTTATTTTGAGGTTTAGCTTGTAGTAGTATTATTATTATTATTATTATTATTATTATTATTATTTTAATAGTTTTTTTTTTTTTTTTTTTTATCGTTCAGTTTAAAAAAAATATTAAATAAAAAAATATTTTAGGTGGAGTTAAAAGTTATATATTTTTTATATTATTTCAGGGCTTGAAAATAAGTCTGAATAAGTGTTCTTTGCACTTTTGGATTTATGTCTTTCATAATCCTTTTGTATATCTCAACTAAATAGAAGATTTCATCTACTCTATGGTGAAAGTATTTAACGTTTCTGATTCTATTTCAGACCATGATGATGGACGCTTCTACCTACATGTTAAAAGCAACAAAGAACAGGACTTACATTAGGAGTGTAACCATTTTAATTCCACAAACGTGGAAGTCTAATAGCACATATGGAAGGCCACGAAGAGAATCCTATGACACGGTAAGACTGGAATATGGAGACTTTAGAATATACTGTTAAAGTACCACTGGGGCCGTGTTTTTAAAATGTACTATTTTGAAGAAATATGCAAATTATTCTTAGAGTGTTATGAAAAATGCAGTTCGTAATTGATTACTGTTTATACTTCCTGAAATGGGAGAAGACTTTTAAAAACCTACATGCTGGGATCACTGGCACCTTCCCATTGTGCAGATACAAACTTCCTGTGTATTCAAAGAACATACCCACCTCAGGAAGGAGTAACGGGAAGAAGACCGCAGCAGGCAATAAACCAAAAGGAAATCCTGCAGCAGATATAAAAGTGTTTTATAGTTTTTCTAACAACATTTTACCCACTATCATGTTTAGTTAGATAAAAGACCTTCTAGAAAAGTTGACCATAACAGTCCTTTAAAAGTAAAAGCAAGAGCAATTATATAGTCATCTGTCTTCATACGAACTTTACCAAAAACTACCTGCAGGGCACTGAAAGTATACATATTTCTAACTTAATAGTTAAAAACATTTTTAGTATCTTATTTTGTAATTTGTTTATTATTATGTGTATAAAGAAGTGAGGGGGTCCCCACATACAGAGTCTCCATAAGTAGGTCACAGCCCTACCATCCCTCAATTACATTTGGTTAGGTATTTTTTTTCTTTTTTTTTTTTTTAATCTTGTTTGCCAGTTTTTTTGTTTTTTTTGTTATCAAGTCTAGATCTTCAAAAGTATATTAAAAGTAAAGGTATACCCAGATTGATGCACATTTTTTGAGCGCCAAAACCCATTTGACCCTTTAAATCTTCACTGTCTGAGAACTATGGCGATAAAATGCCCCGTTTAGCTTTCCTTTCACGTAGCTCTCCTCTCTGAGGAACACACGTGGAGCACTAAACTGGGTATTGCTGTAATGACTGATCCTTTCAAGTACAGATCATCCATTTCTTATTTGCATATTTTTGGCTTTATTAGGCAGATGTAATCATTGCTGATCCTTCTCTGCTTCAAGATGAACCATATACCTTGCAATATGGTGGCTGTGGACAACCAGGAAAATACATACATCTCACTCCCAACTTCATACTGAATGAGAAAATGATACCAATATATGGACCTAGAGGTAAAGGGTTTTTCAAATGTACCTAATTTTATATAGATAGTGTGCTTTCACAAGTGTTCTTACACAAAAATAAAATTATTTTATTTTAACTGCAAAACAATTTCTAAAATTTCAGTTTTCAGTTTTGATTTTGCCTAGATTTCCATGGCCACCTTAAACTAAATTCTATTAAATAAAGTATGCAAAAACAATTGATGGAAAATATCCTCCGAAGAAGCAAACGGTATTAAAAATATGCATTTTTATATATTGTCTTTTCACACTTTTTTTTATATTAATACACCTTTTTTAAGTGGCATTGGAAGATCAAATACTTTACTGCATTTACTTTAATCACAATTAATAAAGTAATTATTACGTACAATTATATCATATGTGGATTTCCTGCTTTGTGATTTATAGCTGCTAATGTTGTTAGTTTGTGATATACTTTTATATATATATATATATATATATATATATATATATATATATATATATATATATATATATATATATATATATAAAATCATTTTTTTTATTTTTTTTATTGATCGTTTAATGTGTAATCTTGGAATGCTCTGTTTTTGCCCAAAATGATAATACTTGAGTGAATTGCGGATGGAAAATAACAAAGCCGCTACAAACTTATCACACTGCTGAGATACTTGAGTTAAACTTAAAAAAAAATATTAAAGCTACAGTTAACTAATATTACCTACAATCGACCAACATTCTACTAAATCAATGATATAAAACTATGACAACCTCACAGGCTTTGTCATTTTCTTAATGCTTGAAGTTAGGCCATATGGAATAAATGGTGACCTCTCCACGAGTTCTCCAACACTTCACACTTTTACTACATATGGGCAGTTTAAAAGACTCTTTAAAAATATTTGAAACCAAAAAACGCTTAACTAGGTTGTGTCATTTTATCCTCCTCATTGTAGTTCCCAAGAAAAATGGACATTGCTGACTTCTAAGAAGCCTCCATTGTAACAGATTATATTTTTCTGGAAACTCTCCCCTTTCTTCCTGTTCACTCCTTAGGTTGCCATGTTTTGCTGCTATGACCAAGGCCACACCCATAGGAGAAGGGGTTCACACTAACAGAGCAATGTTGCTGCAAGCAGAGACACAGCATGTCACTGTCTTCTTGCATCAGCATGAAACCCTGAGTGTGATGGTTTTCCTTGTCTGAATGGCCTTAAATCCAGCTGTGAAACATGGCAACCTAGAGGAGCGAGCACAATGAATAAAGGGGGATGTTCCAGGAGGTGAGAAACTGTTACTCTATAAGCTTTATCCAATTAAAACATTGATATGAACACACAGCCCCCCCCCCCCCAAAAAAAAAACAACAACTTTTTATAATGTGGCTGTAGGTGTGTTCAGAGTTAACCAATCGCATTCAAAAACTTGTCCAAAGGAAAGTAGCATACCCCTACCATAAAAAAAAATCATTTAATTAATCCCAAATAAACATCAGCTTTTACTGTATTGTTTCCTCAAACTTTTGTGGTTAAATCTTCATGAGATGGCTATGGTCCTCGTGATAGAAATTTTTGGAGCATATTTTCTCTTCCTGGGCAATTTCTTGTATTTTACCCATAAGCATGTGGTTGGCTTGTAAGCTAATCAAAGAAGGCATCCAGATTGCCATCTATGATCTGCTAAACAAACCATGTGATTAGGCTAAAGAGGCGTTGCTTGTGGAGGAGAAATCCGAGGAGCCATCATAAAGTGTAAGGCAACTGGGAAATAATGATTTATAAGGATTTTATTCAAGTATATGCAATTGCTGTAAAGAGAAAGACATCCTTTCAAGTGTCCTCCTTAAGGTTTTACGTGTCGGGTGTAAGGGGGAATAGTGAACATGGAGAATATATTTTTGGATAGGCAAGGGGAATAAATGGAGAGAGTAATTGGTAGATTGTGTAAAGAAATAAGCAAATGGAGTTTATAAAAATAGGGGTCTAAAGACTCTAAAGTCAGAGGGTTACGTGTGGCTTGTGAAAGACTGGAAAGGGAAAAGAGTAAAATGCAAAGGAGAAGAGATGGATGAGTGTAAGGTGACAAAGAGGAGGTAACAAAACCTGCATAAAAAACAAATCCAATAGTATAGCAAAGAGAATAAAGCGATAACGCTCTTGCTTTCCCTTTGATTTCCTGGCATTCTAGGAACTAGCCTTGTTGACCATTTTGGAACCCAGTCATACAGATACAACACGTTTTAGCTCATACTGGTGACTTTTAGATACAAACCTTATTTGTACCTTATGCTTTCTTGTATTTGCAGGTAAACTTTTCATCCATGAGTGGGCTCACCTTCGTTGGGGTGTTTTTGATGAATACGACTATAATCGGCCTTATTATCTTTCTGGGCAACGTAACATTGAAGCAACTAGGTAAAAGGAGAATGTGTTTATCTATGTACAAACCATAGTATAATATGCAAATCTTCTGTGTGTGTCTGTATATTTAGGTAGCCGTGAGTGTCCAGTAATCTAGATGAATACTCAGAGTATTGCAGTATATAGCAATATCTTCTTTTATTGGACAAACGTATTTGTAAAATATAGCGACAAGCTTTTGAGAGATGAACCTCATTTTTTATCAAGTATTGCTTCTAAATAGAGAGAATTACGAATAAGTTTGTCCAATAAAAAATGTATTACTATATACTGCAATAACCTTGAGTTTCTACAGCGCCAGTTTGGAATCTAGGAAATTTTGAACTGTGCCAACAAAAAATAATTTGAAAAGCTCTGCAGCACCACCTAATGTCTGCTAGCTGGAATAGTCTAGAAGATGCTGTCCTTCCATCAATTTGTATAAAGAAAATGTATATTTTGTTAGAACTCTCAACCAGCCTGTCCCATGTCAGTACTCAACTTGATATTGTCTGTAGCAGGGATGGAAGTGTATTATTGATATGAAATCTACTTTGTCAAGGATTGGTATATTAAACCAATCACTGGAGGTCACATAAAAAATTGCTCCATGACATATTCATGGCTCATTTTCATTTTAAAAACACGCCGTTCCTTCGCAACACACTAAGTCCACAGTTCATGCAGAGCTAATGCAGGTGGTCATCTACATGGTAGGACCCAGATATGATATGATATGATATGATATGATATGATATGATATGATATGATATGATATATATATATATATATATATATATATATATATATATACTCCTATTTAATATTTTATAGGAAGAAGTTGTGAGGAGGGACTACAAATTATTTTGCACGCCTTCAAATCATACCATGTAAGTCAGAAAGTGGTAGAGGAGCTAGTAAATGAAGTCATCCAAAGGTTGACCACAGGGACATATGTTCTAAATAATGAAGTGTTGAAGTACTCTTGAAGATGTCCAGTCTTAATAGTTACTCGCCATAGGATAACATTATTATTATTATTATTATTATTATTATTATTATTATTATTATTATTATTTATTTATTTATTTATTTATTATTATTATTCAGTTTTTTAAAAGGGGAAACATATTCCATAGCTCTGTACAGGAGATAACTAAACAAAGAAAAAAATAAATACAATACTCAACACATTGCAGAAAGTAGAGGGCCCTGTTTTTTGAGCTGAAAATCTGATATACATGATTTTTTGTTGATTTTTTTTTCAAATACCCTTTATAAGATTGAAAACCTGCCAACTTGCGCTCTAAAAGGATGAATAAAAGAATAGGTGAAGTAATAAAGGACAAGTTCATGTTTCTTCCAAGTAATTTAAAGAGAGTAGTGGGATTAGTGATTACGTTTGTCGGTGTATCGGCTGTGAAAATGGAGGTGATAGTGCAGATACCTGCAATATAAATTAACACAAATCCTAGGTGGGTGGATGTGGACAGGGTAGGGTGGGGCAAGTTATAGGAGTTCAGATGCTGAAGAAAGGTGGTAGTGTGTGAAGGTTTAGAGGCAAAAGAAAAAAAATATATAGAAATGAGAAGATGACAGACGGAAATTAAATCAATAAAACTGTGTATTGTTAAAGACCACAGAATTAATTAATGGTTACTGATATTAATTACTACTTACTCTGAAATGTAATTGACTTTTTGCTTTCCTTATCAAAGTTCAGGATTCATATATACCAAAATCAGCACAGAATATACCTCCCTTTATTTATAAATAACTAAATAATTATGCCTGTCTTGGTGCCCCTTCCAAAATAGCCTTGTCTACCAGCCGAAACTTTATCAGTAAATCGCAATCTACCTTTAAAGCATCTACAGTTAAATATGGCTGTGCTAAATATTGGCAAAAAAATGAAATCTCTAGGGAAATAGAGAGATTTACTAAATAAAGAACATTAATAATTAAAACTTACATGAATATTTTTTTTTCCTCCTAGGTGTCCTATGAATCTTAAAGGTGAAAATAAAATTTTTGTATATGCGGGTTCTGTACAAACAGTGGAAGATTGTCTCCTTGATGAGAAAACAGGCATTTATGAAGAAGGCTGTATGTTTCTTCCTGATGCTGATCAGACTGTCAAGCAATCAATTATGTATGGACAAGCATTGGATTCTGTAAGTGTCTCTACAAAAAACAGCAGATTGACTGACTATAGCACATGTCCTCATCTGATCAAAGGACCAGCCTGCTCATGAATTTAAAATATACTCGTCTTAGTACTTCACTGGAAAATAGGCAACACCTTTTTTAGTATGTAAAAATCACAGTCTCTAATTTTACTTTCTAATACAATTATCCTGCAAAGTAATCTATCATTTGATTTCCAGTGCCATACTCCCTGAAATGGGAGGAAACTTTGAATGCAGAAATGAAGATTTGTATAATATAAATGTTGCAGTAACAACTGCAAGTGCTGTCATTGGCACAAAGGCAAATCTCATTACTTTACAAGGATAGACCCTGTTGAGAGATAATCTACTAGAAACTGGGTCCGTAAAGAAAATGGTAGCCCGCAGTAATGAATAATTGCATATAAAAGGTAATATAGTAGAGACTGTTTGTTTTATTTTACAATCTAAAAAAGGTTTTGTAGTTCTTCCAAATAGTATTCTTTTAAATATATTACCAATGTTTTATTTAGGTGACACTGAAGTCACAAATCTACTGTTAATGCATTTTGAAACGGCAAGTTTTACACATTCCAATGGTCTTTCGTTTTTAAGAGCCATAAAAGTAAGGACCAACAATAAATAGTGTTATACATAATTCGAACTTTATAGATTCAATAGAATTCAAGAATTTTA
Organism: Discoglossus pictus; assembly: GCA_027410445.1. Taxonomy (NCBI): domain Eukaryota; kingdom Metazoa; phylum Chordata; class Amphibia; order Anura; family Alytidae; genus Discoglossus; species Discoglossus pictus. The sequence continues at coordinate 145,449,070 of CM050170.1, forward strand.
AATATTATATATATATATATATATATATATATAATCTCAAATACTCTCTAAACACTCAAAATTGTATTCAAATTTTAGCTGCTATTGGGGGCTTACCCTTTCAGTCAATGCGATCTACAGACTAAAGGATGCCTTCTGCATTTTCTGCATGAATGAACAGGTTTTCCTTATTTTTTTATAAATGTTTTTTTGTATCCTTTGAAACGTGTTCATTAAAATGCATCAAAACACTTGTGTTTGTTATACCCCTTAACTCTAGTAGTGAATTCACCTGACATTATTATTGGTTAATATCTTTGCTTTCTTATATTAAGGTTCATGAATTCTGCGATCAAAGTAGCCACAATCCCGAGGCCCCGAACCAACAAAACCGACTATGCAATTACATGAGCACATGGGACGTTATTATGAGGTCTGAACTAGAAGCTGTCAATCCATTGGCAGACACCAATGTTCCAAAAACTACATTCAAACTGCTGCAGTACAAAGAGAGAGTAATCACTTTGGTCCTCGATATTTCAGGAAGCATGCAAGGTGTAAGTTTCTTTTTTTTTTTAAATAACAATTTCACAATGTTTGATAACTTGTTAACTCACTTTATAATTTGAATTTAGAATAACAGATCTATATCCAACAAATAATGGTGCAGTCATTTTCTGGCTGAGATTTAGTATCTTACGTCTTCATGCTAGCTTGCAGTCTGGCTTTATTTAAAGGACCACTGTAAGTCCTAGAAAGAGGAGCTAATAATAATAATAATAATAATGCATTGATCATTAATAAACAATTTATTATGGCAGCATACAAAAGTGCAAAGATTAGAGTATATCCTCCAGCTAAATGATTGTTTCCATCTTGGTAAGGTCATTATGGGGTTGTGGGGGATTCTGAATAAGAGACCAGTCTAAAGAATATATGGATCTGATACGAGAATAAACTATCATCTATAGGCTGCCACCCCAGCAAAATCTAGTTGCTAAAGGAAACCTCTATCGTCAACCCAAAGATCTCTATTCGTTAAAGACTTGTGTTAAACATTCTATCTGAAAATGTAGAAGCTACCTGCCCCATTTGACCTTTTACAGTAAGTTGAATATTGCACTATTAAATGATTCAATAAGGATTTTATTAATGACCAGTGCATTATTAACACATCAATATTATGTTTTTAGGGCATTAAAATGCTCTGTTAATGAACTAAAGACTACTCTAAGAGATTGCAATCTTTTTTGGTTCTTGCTTTATCAGAAAATAACTTGTAACCTGTCCTTAACATTTTAATATCGTTCATTAAAGAAATGGATAGAGAACCAAGCCCAAGAGAAGTGGGTCTTTGACTGTATGTTTTCTTAGCGACTCAATAAGCAAAAATGATATAGTGAAAATAAATAAAATCTATATCTGCTGTATCATTTTGACTGACTAGATATTGGTTGATATCTTTATTTTAATTTTTTGTCACGATTAGCAAAATGAATACACTTGTATGTGTATATATTTCTATGTATAAAATAAGTCAAAAATATATTTCTAGCCTGTGTGTTTGACTCTTTCATTTTAAAACTATTTTAATATGGCCCAAGTTAGCGGACTAACCAAAGACCATGAGCGTAGGAGCCCCCAAAAATCTGGGGGTGGGGGGAACGCAACTCAACTCCTAGGACAGGACGCAGGGGCAGAGCTAACCCCGGTGCACCCAATACTATGCACTGGGGCCCTACTTTGTGGGCACCGGTGCTGCAGTTTCTCATAAAAACTTTTTGTTTAATTTCTCAATACCCCACCCAATATAATATATATTATGCCATAATTTATCTTCTGTATGTATATGTGTGTGTGTGTATGTATGTGTATATGTATGTATATATATATATATATATATATATATATATATATATATATAATTTATGGATCAAAACTTTTATGGGAAAGACACACTGCTCTGTAGTGGCCAAATCTGGTAATGCATGATTAAATTTACATTTTGCTATTTTTTGTATCCACTATTCATTTAAACTGCGGGGGTATTCCTGCTCCAAAACGGACCCCCTATTCCTATGCACCTGCCACAGACCGTGTTTTAATTACGTTTTGGATCTCCGTGTATGGAGATTGTAAGCTCATATCATAAACTTGCTAAAAAGGCATTGACCACTAGTTCATTAAGTTCATGGTAGGCAAAATTGAAATAGAAGGCCTACCCCATACAAGGTACAGTAAGTAATACATTATGCTTGTGTGTTTTTTTAATAATCTATTCATTCTTCACTGTGCCTAAGTGGGGTTGGAGCTGGTTATCGCTATTGGCAAATATATTTTGAAATTGTGTCTTCCTATAACAGTATTTATTTTTCTAACAAAATGCAGATTAAATGGGACTTTTGGTTAATTTCTCTCATATAGCATAATGATTTTTTTAATCTAGAGCCCATAGGTTTGTGGAAGAGCTTTTAAAAACAGTTCTCTACCATTTTAAAATGATATGAAATAATTACCTGCTTGGTCTTCTGAGAGGTACATATTACTTTTCTAAAAGCCTTCTTTTTTTTTTTTTTCTTTTTTTTATAAAGCGTATCTAATTTGTTACAAACAACATCAATATTTACACAGATTCCATTCTTTTTCACTTAGCATCAACGTATTCAAAGAATGTATCAAGCAGCAGAGGTATTTATAATGCAAATTGTTGAATCTGGCTCCTACGTTGGAATTGTGATCTTCTCAAGTGGCGCAACCATTACATCAAATTTAGTTAAGATAACTGATACTCTTCAGCGTCAAAAACTAAAAGAACTCCTTCCACAAAACGCAAATGGTGGAACGAATATTTGCTCAGGAGTTCAGAAAGGGTTTGAGGTAAGAATTTTGTTTATATTCTATATATTAATTCATGAATTCCAAAATATTGAAATAACAATTTCCATTTTACACTGTATTGTGTAGGTTATTAAAGGACTAATGTAATAGTACAGCTGTTAGATCCGCAAAACAACTTTTTAATTTGTTTCGTTTGTTTTTGGCGAGACAGCTTGTACGGGTTTTCCCGTGATATTTAGGTGGGAGCTCCTCTTCTTCAGGCAGCTCTGGAAGTTCAGTACATTTCCACAGGCTTGCCTTCAAGCTACGCAGTAAATAGGCAGCAACAAGGAAGGCAACTATAGGATGTATCAATGACTGAATAAGATTAGCGGAGCTCCAACCTAAATGGTGGGGAAGCGTTCCAATTTCTGTCCCGGTTTTAGAACACAAGATGTTTTTTTAAATTGAAAAACTGCTTATACTGATCATGTTAGTAACACTAGCATATGAGTTAAATGAATGTACCTACCAAGTAGATTAACTGGCATGCACCCTGCAGCCTCAAAGTAAAAAACTAAATAACATTAGCAAGTGAGGAGTCAATAAAAATGCAATCGGCATGCCCCATGTCAATAGAAATACCCAGTAGGTCACCAAAATGATCGGAGTTAAATAATTTCCTAGGTAAGGAACACTGAAACTTTTGAAATCTTCACGCCTTATAATGAGTAACTACAGGGGACATGCATACATTAAATAATGTTGATAGCAATGTTAATTAAACTATTGGTAGCTATGCTAAATTTCTATAGGCAAATCTGGAAGCACAACAGAGCATTATGCAGGCACAATGCTATTTATTGTATGTATATTTTCAGATTACATCTACAGTATCTTGCACTGTTGCGGGCTTGCCACATCCTCAAATTGTGTGGTGACAAAGAGCCATATCATTTCTTTACTGAGCCACACTTAGTTATAGAGCACAGTGATGCAGAACAGTGTCTGCTGCTATTCTGCAAAGACTATTTCAGGAATGGAACCCTATTTGAGCTCAATTGTAAACCTATAACTCCCTCTCCTATACACAATCGCTTTCCAGGATCTAAGTCTCCAAAACAGGACATAAGACCCGAAAATTCCCATTGAAAACCGTAAGCTTTTCCTAGACCCATTTCCAGAGTAAAACTTTGGAATAATGGACTTGTGGAACACCTGGTCATATTGAATTAAAAGCCTGTGTTATGTTCTAAATAATCACAAAGCCTATTTTTGTGATTATTAAGACCATTGAGGCAGACACTAATAACCAATCACCTACCTCCTTTCCCAGAGGCAACTGCTTTGCTACGAGGCCTTCATTTCCAAGAAGTGCAGCAGTGAATGTAGTGAATACAAACATAGGGCCCTATTCTATTGTCCAGATCGTAATGTTGCACATGCTTAAAGTTGTAAGTAAAGTTGCCACATATTCAATTAGCTACTCGCATCCTGATTAAAAAGGCAGGGTTTATGTGTGGAGGCTGTAAAATGTAAATTGTGGGCTTGAGGCAATAGAATACATCTGGAAATTAAGACAAAATATCACTTGCTGCCTAAATTACGGGTAAGAGTCACTTCTGGGCTTCTAATAGAATTGGGCAAATAGTTGAATTTACTATAATGTACTATAAATTGCATTAATTCATTATTTCTGTATCCTACACAGGTAAACGGGGGGTTTGATGGAAACACATTTGGTACTGAGATTGTGTTACTAACAGATGGTGAAGATGGCGGTATCAGTTCATGTTTTAATCAAGTAACGGCAAGTGGTGCCATTATACACACTGTGGCTCTGGGGCCCAGTGCAGACAAAGCACTTGAACAACTGGCAGACATGACAGGCAAGTTCATTTTATATGGAATTTGTTTTTGAGTATGTGGGAAACGTATGCATCATAACCCTTTTGAATATAGTAATGTGTATATACAGATCTAATGTTTGTTTTTTAATGTGGGAAAGGTATTTTGCAATGCCTTTGGCCACTTAGAACATCTAGCTCCTACTAGGGCTTTAAAGATTTTTTAACTAGTTATTGCTCATTAATACTATTCATAGGGTTTAAAAGAAATCAAAAGTTCAAATGCAGTTGTTGCTAGCATTCTCCCAGTACAAGGAAATGGTGGGAGGCGGGTTTGTGTAGAAGTTAGATGCTAAGTTTTAGGCATAGGATTATATCTGTACAATGGTTTTCCTTGGCTGGAGACTTGCTGGGGTTTTCCCTTAGCAGTGTGCTTTTGCAATGTGGTTAGTCTATTGATGTTTGTTTGGCCTGTCATCTAATAAGATTGTTCTTAAAACCATTTGGCCTGTTTCTTCACCAACTTTCCCCCTTTCCCCCATGATGACGGTATGCGGGTGGAAACAAAAAACCCAGCGGGAGGCCAATACTCCTAATTTTTCAAAACAAATTTAATTTTGAATATGGCTATTACAAATTGATGAATATATATATTTTATTAAATCAACAAGTTTCTCTTGTTAAGGCATTACAGTGGTCATTTAATTGTGAATACTGAAGATACAAATTAATCTGTCATTCAGTCTCCACATCTCGAGTATCTTCCATACCATTTTGGGATCAAATCGAATTTATTTGTTCAGTTTACTTTTGGGCAAACCAATGCTGTTTTTTAATGTAATATTTCTTTTATTAGGTGGCTTGAAACTCTATGCATCTGATAACGTGGATGCAAATGGCTTAATTGACTCTTTTAGTGGAATTAAAGCCAATACTGGGAATGTCACACAGCAGTCAATTCAGGTACTGGAATTTTAATAAAAATGTTATTGCATTTCCCATTTAATGAAGCAATGTATTGTATGAATAGTACTGAATTTAAGGAAATTAAGGAAAGATACTTTATAGGACCCCTGTACAATGCAAAGACCAAAGCATATAAAAGTTGCAAAATGTAATGTATTTTTTTTTAATTTCTATTATTTTGTCCTCTGTGATGTTTAGTTAAACAAAAGACCAGATAAATAAAAAGGACCATTGTGGTCAAAAAATGTTTTATTTATTTATTTTTGTATGTTAATGTAACTCCTGGGCACTGACTTTGATGGAAGTTGCGTATTTTTGTAAACAGTACTTGTGAGCGACGTGGTGTCCATTTCAGTCAGGCCCAATTATCTATAAATAATCCTGATCTCTCCTTCCGTTCTGCCACCCCATTTCCCCAACTGATAAAGAAGTACACCCACAATACTACAACAGAGTGCCACTTTTCTTGAATTGCAATGATCCTTTTAACATTCATATAATCATTAAAATGTTGATATAATTCAGAATTTCAAGCAAGACCTGATCAATCAGGTCATGCATAACACTAGTTAAGTAGTAAAGATTAGTACATTTTTTTTTGTTTATTGGGATTAAAAATGAGCATTAAATTAGCTTTTTTTTTTTTCTCTTTTTTTTTAACCAAATTTAGCCTGGAGTTTAACCTAGCTTTTTATACGGACTTCCCTGAAGCGGTTATTTTACTACAAATAAAGGTCTTGGCAGTTAAGTCTGAATATGCTTTTGCGCGGTGTTGGGGACTTGCCCTCTGTCAGCCAATGCCATCTACAGACTATAAAATACGTGCTCTGGATTTCCTGAGTTTGAATGAAGTTTAAACACACTTTTTTTTTCATGCTAAAAACACAACTTTTGTAATGCTTAAAACATGCTCCTAAAAGCATGAAAAAGGTAATAAAGTTAGTATTTAATTAGAAAAAAATGTGATTCCTCTGATGGGCCCTGGATGAATCCAAGATATATAGGAGGAAGTTGTGTGTGAGAGAGGGATGTTTACATATCTGGAGAACTATAGTTGCATTTCCTGAAGCAAGGAGCATGCGTCTGGACCTACGAGGGTTGTAGTGTCAATTTCAATCTAATTATCTTAACAAAATGTTCTCTTTTCCCTCCTTTCCCACACCTCCCCATATAATCATAAACAGTCTTCTAAAGTCAGATTTTCTTTATGTCCATGGTTTACACAGTTGCTAATATTAGTTTGGTACACACTTGACAAACAATTGTCTGTCTTCTTGAAGTGCAGTGGAATTTTTGAATATATTCCCCTAGATTGTCTTATTTGTTCATTTTGGGTGTCCAGCCTGGTGTATCCAGGACAGACGCAGAGGGAGAATACTTATTAGGAGAGATAGATTTATTACTATTTTTATTCTATTTTTAGACTTTTTGGATATTGACTGTTATTTACATATGCATTATTTTTTTGTAACAGATTGAGAGTACGACAACAAGTATCGCATCACAAGCATGTTTAAATGGAACAGTGACCATTGATAACACAGTGGGAAACAACACGTTCTTCTTAGTTACATGGCAGGTCACTATTCCAAAGATTATTCTTGAAGACCCAACAGGAAAAGCTTATCGGAGTGACAACTTTGTCAGTGATGCAGTGTCTAAATCGGCTCGTCTTGCCATTCCAGGCACAGCAGAGGTAAACTATTACAAATGTTTTTGGGGTATTGCTGTATTATATGCATGATCTAAAGACCAGACGACTTTAATTTTAATACTGTTCAGAATGGCAGCTTTTGAGAACCTTGCAAACACATCATCCACAATAGCAGAAAGGCATTTAAGGTGCAGTTAAGTCAATTTATGAACATTTCTTTATCTGTTCTTGTGCACAGCCTTAGCGTGAAGCATATTTTTTCCCATTTGTTTCAATGCTCACTCTGCTCATACCTCACACAATGAGTGTAATCAGTGGCTCTCCCTACATTCCTTAATATACAACTATTTCTGTTAAAGTTCTTAAAAAATGATATAATGGATATCTCTATTATTGTGAAGGAGACAAACAAAATCATAACCTAAAAAGCATTCCATGCATGGAGACCATAAAATCATAAAATTGAATCCTCTAACTCTGTGGGCAATAGGGATGTTTTTAAACTAATATTTTTTAAAATTTCAGTTATTTCATATTGTAATTTTACAATTTTTTGGCAAATTATAAGCACATTTGATGAATCAAAATATGTTTGCTTCTGAATATCTGATGGGTTTTTATTTGATAACGAATGTATAGTTCTTGAAATATATATGTGATTTGTGATACATTTCCTATTAAGTTAAAATTTCCAAAGGCATTCTACTTGCATACAAGTTCACCACATATGATAATATGAACCATTTTCCACCCATTATAGCTTCAGGACAATGATGTCATAAAGAAATCTGAGCCCAATATAGCAGCTTTATACCATTTTAATAAATTAGGTAGTCCATCAGTAAATAGGTTCTCTTGTGTTCACAATGTATCTGTTTGATACAAGCAGATCAATTTTGTTTTTCAATTATTTTGATTTACTTACTTCTGTTGATGCAAGGACAATCTGAAAATGTGGCCTGGAACAATCTCCACTACTAACTATGGCTGGGAAATCTACAAGTAAAACTCCACAGAAGTCTCAAAATAGCTACTGCATGCTGCCTGTAACAAACCCTGACGTGATCGCTATGTGTGATTAAAGCAATTCCCTTCCTTGCCATGATTGTGGGAGGGAAAGGGATAAATATTATATAAACATGAATGGGAGCGGCTACAGACCAATAGGCTCCTAGATATAATCTACCCTATAGAAACTCCTATGGACCCCCATGAGGCCACTACCTGTCTCCATGGGGTCCTTAAGAACCTCCATGGCATATAGTGAAGTCCCTACATGTGAGTCCCTGTGGACCCCACGGTATACTAACCTATCACTATGGAAATCCTTATGGATCCATATGGCATCTAAAAGTAAACCCCAAACTTAAAAAATAGAGATCCCTATAGACCCTATTGGTTGTAAAATATACCCCTAAAAAAACACAGCAACCTAACCCCTACCATAGGGGTGCTCGCCATGGGAGTCCTGTAAGCACCCTCTTAGTCACTAACCTTCTACCCTAAATTAAGTGGAAACAAGAAAAATCACTACAACTGGAGAGAAATGAACATTACATAAAATAAAAAGAGAAAAAGATTTGCAATCAAAATAACAAACTATAGTTTGATTATTGATATAGTTATGGGTGGGAGAATGTTAGGGCAAGTATAGCTTGTTCACATTAGGTTGTGGGTAGTAGTGCTATGGAGACTACAGAGTTTCAGAATCTGAGTCTCATATGGGTATACATAAGCCTGGTTGCAAGCACACCTTCAAGCTATAAGCAACATCCACTTGGAGGAATTTTTTTTTCAGGTATCCATATAATAGCTCAGCAAGCTTGCTTAGGGAAAAAAAGCACCATAGGGCCAAAGAAGCATTACAGGAGTTTCCATGGGAATCAAGTAATAGAGTCCTATAATCCTAAAAAGTGAAGAAAAAAACAACAAATAGATTTGTGTGAAGTTTAAATGCATGACAAATACTCCTTTCACCGGCAATTGATTGGATTAAATAACAGCTTTAGTACAATTTTTAAAATATACGCTCTTAAACTCCACTAGAAATGTGTAACATGTTTCTAGAATGTAAAAATAGTACAGCATTTATTTCATTAACTTTCATATGCAGTTATGCTGCTGTAGAATCTACCATTTTTGGTTTCTGTTTAACTAATTTATGAGTTGGGAGGAATCTACCCGGATAATGGGGACGTGCAGCTAAAACTGTCAGTGCTTTCAGCAAGGTTTATGAAAATCTCATTAGCACACAAGGATATACATACGCTCTTGATAAAGTCGTAGAAATAATCAGCTCTGCAAGGAAAATTATAACTACACATTAAAAATAAAATATAAAGGCTGTGTTTATTTTTTTCCCCTTTTTATTTAGTTTAGTTATTCAAAATACAGTAGAAAAAATGGGACAACCGTGTTCCTGTATAGGAATACGGACAATGGCTTTTTAAGATCATCATCGAAAACATTTTTTTCTAGTTATCCCCTTGCTATCGGAAACTACCAGTAACTCTTTCCTGTGAGGGCAACACCATTCCATCATCCACCTTTCAGAAATGTACCTTACCCTGGTGTAGTTATACAGCTTGTAATCTGATTGTATTTAATGTAGTCTGAACAGTTATATATCTCAAAGTCAGATAATTGTATAAGCAATTCTTATCACAGATAAGGGTAGCAGATTTTGGTCACAAAGCGCAAAGCAGTTACAAGCTTTTGATGATTTTATATAAATATTTCATATGTTTGCTAAATCTAAAAAAAAATTGTATTTATTTTTTTCAATTTTAGAGAGGACCTTGGAAATACAGTTTGTGTAACAACGACGTGCAAGTCCAAGTCCTTGGGTTAACCGTGAACTCCCAAGCCGTTAACCCAAATGTTCCACCCATAGTTGTAGAAACACATATGAACGCAGACACAAACGCGTACCCAAATCCAATGATTGTGTATGCAATTGTAACACAGGGGCTTGCACCTGTCGTGGGGGCAAAAGTGATCGCTACCATAGAACCACAGAGTGGAAAAGTCCAGACTTTGGAGCTTTTGGACAATGGTGCAGGTAAGCAAGATGGACCCTAAACTAGAGATTAAGTAAATATTTACTCAATTCCTTCTCTTACACTTTTTTTTTATTTTTTTTTAAAAAGAAAGTTGGTAGCTGGCATCATGTTACACGTTCTTAAACTGACAAACTGCAAATCCATTCATTCAACCAATCCAAAACCGTACGAGATGCACTTATCACTTATGCACTTTTTTAAATATATCTTTTTCTGCCATTATTAGCTCTTTTGGGTTTGTTTCTGTTCAGATCTTAAGTTAAAGTCAAACTTTAGAGAAAGCAATCAAGAAAATGCCAGTATTTTAGAAAGATCTTTTACATAACTTAAAATATACAACTTAAAGAATTACTGTGGTCATAAATATAAAATATCATTAGTTAGTGTAGTTCTTCAACCAACATGTTTAAAAAAAAAAAAAAAAATGCAACCTCTAATTTGTTGCTCATATTCAATGCTGTGGTATCCACCATTTTAGTTCACACTGGTCTACTTCTTGAGATGTAGGGGCGCTTGAATAGTGAGAGGAATTTTAACTACACAATGGGAAATAGTAGCTACAACTGCCAGTGCACTCATTAGCTCCAATGGAAAATTCATACATTTCACGATGCAGTCTAGTAAAGAAAATGGATGTCTGTATGCAATTATCCCTTACAGCAGAGGTGAACAATGTAAAGGCCCTATTTATACAGTATTTTTACTTTTTGAAAAATGTTTTGCTCATTATCAGATTGAATTCAAAAGATTATATAGAAAAACATGATCACAGTGGTTCTTTACCATCATAGATAAAACACTATATGCTACTGTATAATAATAAAAAACAATGTTGTGTATTCCTACATGTGTAAGACAGCCTAAATTAATAGATGTTGAGAAGTTTTTTTTTCTTAAGTATTTTTCTTAGGGGAGGTGGAGCTGTATATGTTGCAGAAAACACAGAAAAGGTGAAGCAATGTAACATGACTCTAAGATCATTACATTTTAACCATTACTGTGGGAGAGAGGAAGAAGTTTCTCATGAATGCTCTAGAGCCTGCACTAATTTACATACAAGGCATAAACACTGATCTTTTATTATAAAACAAGCAAACATGTGCCATTTTAAATCCAGGCAAATTGGAGAGATTTGAGCAAATGAAAGAACATAGATGGAGAAGGGAGTATATTGTCACCAATATTATTAAAAAATGCAGGGATGAAATCAAGTGGCAGGAATTGTCATGATAGACCAAAGTACAGAAATAGGCCAGAGGAAAAAGCAAGGAAACTAGGTATCTAAAACAAGGTTGGGATTAACTCCAGATACAGTGTAGATAAAGCAAATCCAAGCCAAGGGTCAGGGTACTGGAAAGAGAGTTGTCTAGAGTGTAACCAAAGTCAAAACAAATCAGGAAAACACAATAATTCCCAAAACGCCTAGATGCAGCACAGGGCATTACAACTGAGCACCAGTGCTAATAATTTAAATAGGTGACAAAATGGCAAGTTGGACAAGCATTGCAAAGTGTCAAAAGAATACCTAAGCATGGCACAAAACAGATGTATTTGCTAAATTAAATACACTGGTTTACTCACTATAATTATATGACTGTTTTAGAATCTTTGAATCTTTCTGTGATATTGCAAAGTTCAAACTTTCGTCCCCTATATGCATTGCCATATGTAATCAACTTAATTTTTTATTTCTAGGTGCTGATATTTTCAAGAATGATGGCATCTATTCAAAATACTTTTTAGCTCTCTCTGGAAATGGCAGATATAGCTTGAAAGTACGTGTCTACAACGACAAAGGCGACAGCAAAATAGGAGAGCCAAAGAATCGTGCTTTATACATTCCAGGCTATGTCAAAAATGGTAAGATGATTGGAAATTTTCTAAGTAAAAAGGACATTGCAGTCATTAATTTTAGACTGTCTTGAAGTGTGTGCATCTTTTCCTGTGCAAATGAGTATTCTTATCATTTAGAATACTTAAAATAACGTGTCACATGGGCAAATATTTGCGCTCTCTCCTGATATAGAATAGAGGTGTGAATTTAAAAATCACCCACAGATTATCTTTTGCTTCCTCATATTAAAACCTATGCCTAGCAATATTTGATATAGAACTCAATTTATTGTCTAACTCCAATAATATATATATATATATATATATATATATATATATATATATATATATATATATATATATATATAATGTCTAAAGCAAGTTACAAAACCTGCTTCCAGTTCAGAGTTCCGAGAAAAAACGTTATTACACTGCATTCTGGGAAGCTGAGCAGGGACATGCAAATGTGCCCACAAATGCCTTGCTCTTCAATCCATAGCTATTTTCAACCATGGCTTCCTTTAAGCTTATGCCTGCTGTATTAAACAGCTTTAATGTAAAGTCAAGGCTGGATTTTACACAAGCTGAGAATCCTATCCATGTACAGCTGTTTCAAGCTTACTGGCTATCATCAGCATGGAGCGGGATCTCCGCTTGTGTTTTGGATTTTATGAGTAGGTAGTTCACCGCAACAATCATTTAATATATGGTGGGCAAAAGAGCAATAGAAGCCCTCCACCGTACAGTAAATAAATAGTACATCTGAGTTCACATTTAAATGTCTAAAGCAAGTTTAAAAAAACTGCTTCCAGCTCAGAGTTCTGAGACAAACCGTTATTACACCATATATAATATGGCTGTGCTGTTTTTGGGGGTTTTATATTTGTACTTTATATGGTCAGGATATTACATTTTATTCCGAAGGTAATAGAAAAACAGTGGAGTGACTGACAGAGAGGTGCTGAAGACACGGATTATTTTAGCGTGAATGATGAGTGCAGTGGAGGGAGTAATTATGTTTTTGAGTGGGGATGTACTGGTGATGGGGAGGCAGTCAATGAATGAGTTGCAGTAATGGAAGAGAGATGATGAGGAAATAAATTAGAATTATAGCTGTGTTTTGTGTAAGATAGTAGCATATTTTGGAGATGTTCTTGAGGTGAAGATGACATCATTTGATTATTGATTGCATGTCATAAGTGAGAGAGAGGATCAAGTGTAATGGAACACCAAGAGAAATGGTATTGTCAACAGTGATGTATATCTGAGGAGTGGGAGCTATAGCAGAAGGGAGAAGATTAGGAACGGTCTTTGGAATATTGAGTTTGAGTTGGTAGTTGGATATCTAGAAGGGCATTCTTTTAGAGGCAGTTAGCAACATGTACTGGAAGGACGGGATAGGTCACATGCTGAGATAGACTTGAGTGTCATATATATATATATATATATATATATGTGGGTGTGTATATATATATATATATATATATATATATATATGTATGTATGTATGTATATGTGTGTGAAATTCATATATTGGTTGAAGAGGGGACCTAGAACTGAACCTTGGGGTATAACTACAGTGAGAGGAAGGAAGTAAAAATAATTAAGGCCTCACATGAATTGTTGGTTGTATAATAAAGTTTATCCTGTTATCTTTTTATAGGTACTATAATATCAAACCCACCAAGGCCAAATGTTACGACTAATGAGCCCAACTTAGAAAACTTCAGCAGAACAGCTTCAGGTGGTGCCTTCACAGTGTCTGAAGTGCCAACGGGTCCCATTCCAGACATCTTCAAACCTGAAACCATTAATGATCTACATGCAGAAATTGTGGAAAAACATGTGATATTGACCTGGACAGCAACAGGAGATGATTTGGACCGGGGAAACGGTGTGTTTTTGAAAGTTTCATTATTTGTCACCTTATATATTTTATATTGTTTTGCTGTTTTATCTTAAGTTGTGTTAATAAAAAAAAATATATATATATTTTAATTCCAATCTCTAAAGTTAATTTATATTTTCTTTATGCTTTTAGCTTCGATGTATGATTTAAGAATGAGCCTGGACTATAAGGATTTGATTAAGAATTTTGAGAATACCACTGCGGTGAACATCTCTGGACTCACACCGAAGCCTGCTGGTTCCAGTGAAACATTTGCTTTTCAACCAGAAACTATTGACATAAAAAATGGTACCATCATTTATTTTGCTTTGATCGCAATTGATAAAGTCTCTCTAAAGTCGGACATCTCCAACCTAGCAAGGGCAACACTGTTTTTGCCACCACCTCCACCACCACCACCACCACCTCCAAAAACAACTCCAGGTTCAGGAAGTGACTGTTCCAGGAAATTGAATACAATGATTTTAGTTCTGATGACAATGTCAGCATTACTGATGACTTCTCTTGTGTTATAACATTGCTGAAAACACCATAAAGGAGAAAATAAGTTAAACAGGTAAATACTACTAATAGAGGATAACTGCAATGGACTTAATAACTTTACTCTGACTCCAAACTTACTCGGTTTCCTGGATGCCAATAGTTTCACGGTCTATATAGGACCTGATCTTCTCAGGAGGACATCACAATTTAAGCAGAGTTACTTATTGCCATTCTGTTATCTTTCAAACTATCTTTTTTTAAAGAGCTATCTACGTTCAAAGCAATGTATGTTAATATTGATCTATTATCATACATTTATTAATTTCATCGTTGGGATAGTTAATAGTAATCATTAAAAATCTAAAGCTCCAAACTAACCCTCCAGCAATGTGAATACCTCAATAATAAACACTGTTTATATACATTGTGATTTACATTTAATATTGTAATCTTGTATAAAGACCTTTCTATTTGAGGTACAGTCTAGCAGGTCCTATAATGTTTTTGGAAAAGAAAAAAAAGAATTGCTTTGAATATAAGAGTAGTTGTATAGTTCTGTTTAGAACGGATAGTTTTATATTGGTGGAGTGTTGCAGTGACCCAATAAGGAACTTGGCTAACATTAGTGGCAGACATCTGCAATTTCATGTGATAACCAAATATATAACAGAATGGACATTTTAATACAGGCCAAAATGTATGTATTGCTTCCAGAGCCTGTATATTTCTTGTACTGATAAATTCCAAATTCTCAGGAACAAATCACAAATAGGAAGTAAACGCAAACACAATTATTTAGTTTTAATGTGGAGACTACTTTTCCAGAAACTAATGTTGCTTTAAGATGCAGACCTGTTTTGAATATCCTCAAACTCTATTTTGCACATAATTTAAACGTATCTACTGCATAATAATCCATGTGGAATATAGACCTAGTTGTCTAATCACCACTGTAGTGAATCTTATTAATCATATTAAAAATGGACTTTTCCACTGAAAAGAGATTCTCTTTTTCTGCTGAGATGCCTTGATCAGTTTCCCAAGCTATTATCCATTAGGAACATGGATCAATTTTTGCCATAACATTTACTGTTGTTTTCCCGTTAGTCTATTTTGTTTCCAGTGTGTCAACCTCTGTTTGTCGCCATTTATTAACAGCTAGAATGATATATTTATTTTCTTGTTTCACAATTGCAACTACTGGATTATTCAACTGGACAAGTAATTACTGTAAATCATATTGTTTTTTTTAAAAGTCCTGGGACGCTTTATTTAAAGGGAAAATACAGCAAGCAGAATACATACGGCAGACTAATAGATGTGAGAGGCTTTGAGAAAATGTTGACCTCCTTTTTATGCTGTAGGGCGTGTTTAATATGTGAAAACTCCAAGAGTTCTTTAATACATCTCCTTAGAAAATCGAGCACATTGGATGTTAAGTGACCACTGTAGTCGAGTACTGAAAGTTTAGAAAAATATTCATGTTTGTGAAGTATGAAAGAAAGTAGCTATGTCATGGGCAAAAAATATACATTTTAGTAGATTCTGCTATTACATGGAAGTTTGTAGATGTACTGGAATTCATCCCAGTGTTATAGTAAGGCACTCGGGAATGGTAGATGTTTAAAAGCTTTGAGTCAATTGGTCCATTAATTACGGGAATTAATTTTTCTCCTTATTGGCTAGGGAGTCTTACCGCCTACAGGCTCATTTGGGATGTTTACCCAGAGGTAAAACATTGTTCTTTAAGTGAGGTCAAGCTGTCACGTCAATCTGAATTGTGTCTCTTCCTTATTTTTACAAGTGTTGTGCAGCCTTCTTAGAATCAGCACGGTCCATGAGTGTGTGTATATATGTATCAATGGAAACAAGGAGCGGGAGAGAGAGATTACAGAACTGTTTATTTGTTCAAACTTCACAAACATTTGAATCGTTTCCCAATCTACAGTGGTCCTTAAATTTTTTAAATCCAAAGACCTACACTTGAAAATAAGAACCAGTTTAAAAAATACAGCCTCTAATTTCTTATGAATAATTGCATATAAAAGTAAAAATAAAAATATATTTATTTTTTGCTTTCTAAATCATTTTGGCCATTAGCAAATGCTGATAGCTAGTTCTATTTTTCCAGCATTTTCCACATTACAAACTGTTCTATATTTGCTAAAGTGAGAGTTTTTTTTTTACCATTAAGGTGAGACCTGTCCAGTCTGTCATTCTATGCAATGATCTCTTCAACTTGAACAGATGGTTCATGGAATAACCACTTTGTGAGTAAAGTCCAATGACTTAATGACCAACTCGCTTATACTGTAGGACTGGATATTTGAATTTTGTAACATTCAAATGCCTATCTACATGAAAGTGTCAAAGAGAAATATGAAATGAAGGTTATTGTAATGTTTATAATGTTAAATATAGGGATTAAGGGATATGAATGTATGGAAAGCTGATAAATATATATTTTTATATAATTAAATCATGTTTTGTTTGTATTTACTTAAAAAAAAATATATCAAAACTGATGAGATAAAATTGATTTTAATAAAGTTGTTGTTAAATCTTATTTTGTGTTTACTTCTAAAGCTGTCATCATGCTACCCATTCATTATTTTTAAACTACCCATTATTTTTAGCCGATCATCCCTCATCCAACAAACACTTCAAGTGCATATCGACAAACTTTTCTTTTTATTTCAAACATGTAAAATTATAAATTTTGTATAAATAAAAAATACATACATTGAAAATGTAGCTCTGATATAGATGTAGAGAGCTCTTCTTGCACCACCTGTGGTTGTCCATGTTCAGTGGTGTATTTAGGATTCACCTATTTGCCACACACAGTAAAAAAAAAAAGGCCTTGTTTGATAAGTAGTATGTAGGAAACAAACTAGTACTTTTATTATAACTGATTTTTTTGTTTTGTTTGAGCAACAAGATTAATTTATAAATTAACTTTAATTCCAAAGCACAGAGTACAGATTTGACGTTAAGTTTGGAGTAGATTAAATATAAACTCTTTTTTGATACTTTTTAATATAGAGATTATTAAAATTACAAATCGCACTTTATACATTAATATCACTTTTGGTTGACAAACCACATGGAGTGTGGCAATTATTCCGGATATTTTGCAAAGATCATTGAAACATAATTATATTATTCTATATGGATGGTTATCAAGAATTTTCCTTGGTATAATAAGGTAAAAGATACCAGACTTACTGTTACCATTTTTAAAAATTTTTTTTATTGAGTCTAGTTTTTCTTTTCTAATTGGGTAGTGTGGAAAAGTTTGACACCGTATTAAATCACTCGATTGGTGAAGCACAGATCATAGATGCAATCCTTTTGGGTTTTCTTGTATAAAGATATTGCAAGTCACAGCTTGTATGTTAGTACTATCACTCTGTTGGCATACCGCTTTAAAATTGGTTTGAGGAGGAAACACTTGAAATAAATTTTGGTATTTTATATTATGCTATCACATATTATAATTGTCAAACTACGAGAGGTTGTTGCGCTTTGCGTGGTGCATACGACTTGGGCGATAAGCAAGGCAAGCCGTTAACGAGTAGCACTTAGGCGATAAACGCCTAAGGCGCTCATTGCCTGATCGCCTGGCAAAGCACTGAACGCAATGAAACACGCGGGATTTAGACACCAAACACTTAGTAAACGTGCATTCACATTAGCCTACAAGGTTGACAAACGCGGGACTTAAAAAAAAAATAATTAAGGGACGCGACACTATGAAAAAAAAAAGACGCGGGACTTACGAGGTTAATGGCCAAATGGCGAAAAACAAAGAAAAGCACAAAGAAAATAAAAATAAATACAACAAAAACATCACCCACAGCACGGGGTAACAGCCAGGACGTCTGGGAGTGAGGTGGAACGAGAATTTAAGGCGATTTCAACTACTTTCACCACACGAAAATCGGCTAAGCAAGAAAAAAAAATGGGCGCCGAAGAAAATGAGGATAAACTACCCCGGACCGTGGAAAACACTGCCAAACGAGTAGCACTTTCACACAGGAACGAACAAACTAAAAGATACACTATTACAAATGACAGAAAATGTTTGCCAGCCGCGTAACACAATAATAACATTACAAATCTACAATGGTGCTTTACACAACTACACCAACGGATTTACCTCGCACACACACAACCAATTTCTAATGCACAGTTGGGACATTCATTACACTTTAGCATCACAGCACCAACACTCAACTGTATATTGTATGCTGACAGAAAATATAAACAGATTGTTGGCTCTTCAGGCTATTGATTGCTGGATATACTAATTACAAAGAGGTAAAGTATATTAATTTATTCAAGAACTCATTAATTCATTATTAAGTAAATATATGATGAGGGACGAAGGTGCTCAGAGGAGGAAAAATAGACGAGACGAGAGGCTCGCTATGAGCTCCAAAGGCACTCAGCACGAGGCTTGCAATGCGCGCCAAAGGTCCTCTGAGTAAAAAAAGGTTTACATTGGACGTCAAACAGCAATCCCATGGCTTCAAATTTTATTGCCCCGTCATTTTTGACGGGCAAGTCGCTAGTATATTATAAACTGCATATGGATAAATGGTAATGATAATTTAAAACAATTGTATCATTTCATATGGCTGTTTAACACAATTTTAGGAAAATTACTTGATATATCAAGGTAAAGGATAGCCGATCTGCAGTTAATTTATCTTATTATGCCTTTTTTATGTTGTTGTTGCTATTCGATCTTCTGTCACCTTCCCCCAACAAAGACCACTTTTTGGGGTTATTTAGCCTGACATTTCCAAAGCTATCTTCACTTACAGAGAAAATGAAAGATAGCTGAAGGAAACCCCTAAGGGCAGCTAATGAGTTATGTGTGAATGTGTTTGTGTTTCTAGAGGTTGTTCAGCAGTCAGCCATAAGGAGACTAAAAAGTATTATGGATAGATTTTTTTCTACAGTTAGTATGGTAAGACTATTTCACAGAAATTGCAAGGTCTCAATACCCCATTTTAAAGAACTGCCATGCTAAATTTTATAAAAGAAAAAGCAGATATTTTATGCTTACAAGAGACACTCTGGAAGGAATGAATAATCCCCGAATTCCAAAATATCTTTTACAAAAAATATTAGTGCTACATATTAAAAAAAAAAATCTAGAAGAGTTGCAATTCCATTTAACAAAAATTTAGCAATTCCGTAAGAACATAAAATCATAGATGATTAACGAAGATATATAATCTGGTTAGGGAAAATCTTCAACTTATAAATGATTGCTAACTTGTACTCCCCAAATAATGAAATTAAGTTAATAAGGAAAGTTCTAAAACAAATAAAGATCCAGAAGGGGCATCTCATAGTTTGTGGGGACTTTAACATAATCTTTGTCTAACCAAGGACAAAATGGAGTTTGTAGATGATCAGTTAAACAACTCAAGACAAGTTTTAAGGTATGAACTGTTTCATGTCTGGAGGACTTTAAATCCAGACAAAAAATATTATACTTTTTTTTCCAAGAGACATGGAGCCTATACAAGAATAGATCACTTCCTAACCGATTTGCAAACCTTAAATTTAGTAGAATCTATAAAAATAGGAGACATCACCTGGTCAGATCATGCCATGATTAGTATGATTATTGATGATATCACAAAGATCATGGAGAATGGACTCTCTACTGCTTAGATCACAAGTTTTCTAATAAACTAAAAGAAGAGATTAATTATTTTTTTTAAATAAATAAAAATGCTGTTTCTTCAAACAATATATTGTGGTGTGCCCAAAGGCCTATATATGTGGCGTATTTTTAGCTAGAACAGGAATTCTAAATAAAGAAAGGAAAATCTCTTAAGAGATTTATATCTAGAACTGAACAAACTCCAGACGAGTAATAAACTAAGGACTTAAGCTGTCAGATCAATCATATCAATTTACAAATAAAAATAAAAAACTTTTACAATTACAGATAACATGACTATGAGAATACAGCAAGACCACTATGCAATGGGCAAGAAAGCTGGGAAGCTTTTTGCCAATAAAATGAAAAACAACAACAGAATAATGAAAAGGATTCATTGAGACAAAAATAACAAGACATTTTCTAATCCTAATGAAATAGGGCAAATTTTGAATCCTACTATAAGTCTCTTTAGAAGAAGGCTGTTAAGCCCATGAAATAAGAAATCAATAATTTCTTAGCTAAGGTTAATCTTCCAAAAGTAACTACAGATGTTCTCAATCATAAAATCTCTTGAATGGAATTTAATCAGTTATAACGAATCTGAAACTAAATAAATCTCCAGAGATTGACTGCTTTAGTAATAGTTATTTTAAATTATATTGTTCCGAATTGAGTCCATATCTCTGTGATATGTTCAATAAGATCAAAATACGAGATCATTGCTTCCAGAAATGTCTGAAGCATGAATTATTAACATATTGAAAAAGATAAAGACCCAGAGGAATATATTAATTATAGACCAATTTCCATGTTAAATGTAGATACTAAAATAGCCTCTAAAATATTAGCGAATAGATTTAAAAGATTATATCCAAACGTGTAAATTTTGATCAATCACCAGGAGACTTATAAATCTTATATCATACTCTAACAAAAAGGATGTTCCTTTTCTGGCCCTGTCACTGGATGCGGAGTAGGCCTTTGAAAGAGTCCGTTGGAATTTTATTGATTGGGTATTGCAGAGATACGGTTTTGAGGAATTTGGATAGAAAGCTATAAAAGCATTATATACAGATTATAAGGCTACAATGTCTGGCTTAGGCTTTAAATCTTGAAACTTTATCATCAGGAATGGAACGTGACCGTATTGCCCTATATCCCCTCTGATTTTTGTTTTGACAGTTGAGCTCCTAGCAGTATTAATTAGACCTTCACAGAATATAAAAAGGATTAAGATTGGCTAAAATCAATATAAAATATAATTTTTGGCAGATGATATTGTGCTGACTTTGCCTGGAAGCTCTATATAAGTTCTATATAAGATATTGGAAGAATATAGTAAGTTTGCCTACCTCAAAATCAGCACTTCTAAATCAGAAGTGATAACAAGAAGCATGAAAGAAACCCAAATTAAAATTAGAAAACAAAATAAATTTAATTGGAACAGCAACTATATAAAGCAGCGTGAGATAAAGTTTACCTCATCATTAAAAAATGTATTAACAGATAATTTCCTATCAATTAATGAATGCATTATGTTGACTTAAGTTGGATGGACAGTTAATCTATCATGACCAAGTAGCAAGGAGTAATTAAGATGATGATAGTTCCTAAAGTTACCTACATTCTTAATTGTATCCCTCATATAGTGCCTAAATATTTGCTATCTAGCTTTTAAAGATTATTAAATGCATTTTTAAATCTAAGTAAAAAAGTCACAAATAGGATTAAACATCATAAAAAGGAAAACCGAAAAAGGAGGTTTAGCTGTCCCTTCAATTATTGATATCCAAAATTCCATAATCATCTACTGGGTTGTAATTTAATTCAAAATAAAGTTAAATGGCTAACATTGGGAGAGTGCTTGGCTAACAAGCTTCCGGCAAACCTCTTTCTTTGGCTCCCGGATTTAAATTCACTGATCTTTCGGGCGTTATCTTCTCTATCCTTCAATTCTGGTACTATAATAGAGAAACATTGGATCAGTTGATTATCTACACCTGAGTAGATCTGATTTAAGACTGAAGTTCAAATTATAAACTTGTCCCAATTTAAATTGGATCGCTCGCTTAGATCACTATTAACCACAGGTCATTCATTTGTACCTATCAGCCTATCTAATCTATTCGCCAATATCAAAGATATCAATCTATTCGCCTGCAAACTAGCGTTGAAAAAATACTACAGAAAATAGCACAAAAATCGCAACGTGAAGTCATGGACTTATGCTTGGAGAAGGAGGATAGTGAAATATTTAACGACATGATGTCTTTTTTGAATGAGCAATATGTATCTTTACCTGGCTCCCCTGAATCTTTACAAAGAAAAGCTTAAAATTTACTCCGGACCTCAACGTATATGCAAGAATATAGGTGTTTCTAGATCTAGTCGTAAAAGATCTTAAAAATCACTTAAAAAATGCAAAATCTGATTTCTTTCTTGCCAAAAAGAATCTTAATAAAGATGAGAGAATAGCATTGAGAAATCTTAATGATAACAATCACATATAATAGTTGTCAAGCTACGAGACATCGTCACGTTTTGCGAGCTCGCAAGAACTGCATCCCTCGCAAAGCGAGGAATGCAGTTCTGTCCGCAAATGCGGACCCTCGCATAGCGAGGGTCCGCATTTGCGGAAGGTGAAGTCTCCCATGTCGTATGTGTTTGGCCGCAAATGCGAACCCTCGCAAAGCGAGGGTCTGCATTTGCGGAGGTGCAGGCTCAAAGGCGCCTTACACGCAGTTACAAACACCCACACGCACGACTTACTTAAAAAAAAAAAAACATTACGCCTCACACGCCATTACCACCACCATTACGCCTCACATGTCATTACCAACACCCACACGCACCTCAGAACCGACCTAAACATCATAAACTCTCACACGCACCACTTAGAAAAAAAGCATTATGAGTAAGGAAAAATACGACCTTAACGGCCGATCTGGGCGCAATGGAAAACAGTAAAAAAACAATAAATACACACAAAAAACACATAAAAAACATACCCACTGCAAGGGGGGCCTCCAGGACCTGTGCAAGTGAAGTTACAACTCCATTTAAGTCCAAAATCCGCTAAGCAAGAGAAAAAATGGCCGCCTAAAAAAACGAAAACGAGGCTACAGGACCCTTAACTCGCAAAACAGAGCCCAACACGTAGGACTTATACCAGGTAGTACAACAGAGTATCGCAAAATCATTCCGATACGCGTAACACACATACAATATAGCCGCCATTTTAAGACAATCTACACAATAACGTATCTGAAATGGCGGATTTCCCGCCTAAAATAACGGTTTTGCCTCGCGCACAAAGCCTATATATAGGGCACAATTGCCACAGAACTCACACTTTCTCCTCAGGTGATGACCGTCTGACTGGATGTTTTCGGCTCCTGGAAAATCCAAAGAGATTGTTAGCTCTTCAGGATATTGATTGCTGGATATATCTTATTGATATGTAAAGTATATTAATTAATTTATTAGTAAAGTATATATATAAAAAAAACGAAAAAAAAAACATTACTTTATTTTGCAATATCTGTATTTTAGCACTGTATTAATCATTAACCAATTGAAATATGTTTATTTATTGATTAATTAATTTTTTTATGGACATTAATTTTATTAATTAATAATTATTATTAAAACATTTTTTATATAAATTCCTGCATTTTGCAATACCTGTACTTTACCACGGTATTAATCATTAACCATTTCAAATATGTTTATTCATTGATTAATTCATTTTTAATGGACATTAATTTTAAAGTTTATAAGAAAAAAAAAAAATCACTGGAATTAGATTTTGACATTGATGCTCAACTATTAATCTTCATTTATTATTTTATTCATTATTACGATTATTAATAATTAATAATAATGTTAATTAACTAATAATTAGTCATAATAACACATTTAGTACAAGAAAAAAAAAAAGTATAGTTGTTTTAAATTTTGTGCTTGCTACTCAACTATTAATGTTTATTATCTCACTTTTGCATTTAGATATTACTGTTGTTGATGATTGTTTAAGCTCATTGTATTAAAGGTATAGGATCCTCAAACTGTTTACATATTTAGATAACTTTCTTACATTTTACAGTGCATTTACTTCTATTTTGCAGCTATGCTAATTAAAACATAGCAAACATTAACAAGCCCTTTTTTCAATTTATTTTCTGACAGTTTGATTATCTGCCCACGTGACTACACAGAGGGCTGTTTGCAGCATTTTATCTACAATCACATCACCTTCACAGGTATATCATTTTAAAATATTTATATTTATTTTATTGCATGCATGTATGAAAAGGACAACAAGTACCATATTTATCGGCGTATAACACGTACCGGCGTATAACACGCACCTCATTTTAAGAAGGAAATTTCAGGAAAATAAAAATTTCAAATAAAGAACTTTGAAGCAAAATCCTCAACCTCAACCTCCCTCCTCATCCTCAACCCTCTCCTCAACCTCCCTTCTCATCCTCCCTCCACCCCCCATCCTCATCCTCCTTCCTCAACCCCCCTATCCTGAACCCCCTCCTCATCCACCCTCCTCAATCTCCCTCATCCTCAACCCCCCTCCTCATCCTCAACCTCCCTCCTCATCCTCAACCTCCCTCCTCATTCTCAACCCCCTCCTCAACCTCCCTCCTCATCCTCCCTCCTCAACCCCCGCATCCACAACCCCCTCCTCAACCTCCCTTCTCATCCTCAACCCCCCCATCCTCAAACCCCTCCTCAACCCCCCATCCTCATCCTCCTTCCTCAAACCCCTCCTCAACCTCAACACCCCTCCTCAACCTCCCTCCTCATCCTCAACCCCCCTCCTCATCCTGAACCCCCTCCTCATCCTCAACCCCCTCCTCAACCCCCCATCCTCAAACCCCCCCTCAACTCCCCTCCTCAACCCCCCCATCCTCATCCTCCTTCCTCAACCCCCCTCCTCAACCTCAACCCCCCTCCTCAACCTCCCTCCTCATCCTCAACCCCCCTCCTCATCCTCAACCTCCCTCCTCATCCTCAACCACTTCATCAACCTCCCTCCTCATCCTCCTTCCTCAACCTCCCTCCTCATCCTCCCTCCTCAACCCCCCCATCCTCAAACCCCGGTATATGCTAATGACGTGGCGCGCATGTGACGTCACATGCGCGCCGGATCAAGGAGAAGAGCGGAGGCCGGAGCAGAAGCAGGTAAGTGAGGGGGAGGTATTTAGGGAGGGTTAGGTTGAGGAGGGGGGGGGGTTTAGAATGCAGAGGGGGGGGGTTAGAATGCGGAGGGGGGTTTAGAATGAGGAGGGAGGTTGAGGATGAGGAGGGGGGAGGGAATATCAGCGTATAACATGCACCTATCATTTGCCCCCTATTTTCAGGGAGAAAAAGTATGTGTTATACACCGATAAATACGGTACTTTAAGTAATATCAATGATTCATGCATTTATGAAAAAAATAAATAACATGATTTTTACTTCTTTTCACAGATTTGTGACATCGCCACCTGCCTGAAGTCTCCTCTGCAACAATTGACCTTACAGAATATTAAAGTGATAGGTAAATGATTTTGTGATGACATTTGTTAACACAATATAAAATGATTTGTGTTGAGTAATGTATTTCATACATTCATTCAATAAAAAAAATAATTATGATTTTTACATCTTTTTACAGATTTCTCACGTCTACACCTGCTTCGAAACAGGAGCATTTTGCATTAGAGAAAAGCTGATTTACAGGTATATCAGAAAAAAAAAAAAGAAATAATAAAGATTTTTTTGTGTATTCCTGTATTCATTTATTCATCATTATGTTACTGCTCATTGACAGGGATAGCACCTTAGAAGCAGTTAAATATTAACAGCCTTATTAAATTGCGATTCGGCAAATTGAATAGGGCTCTATATAAGCACAGAGCATATTTTTTTTAAAGAAGTTTTTAGTCAGTGAAGACCTTGCTTTTGTATAGAAGTTCACTAACTAAAAACTTTTGTAAAAAAAATAGGCTGTGTGCTTATATAGCGCCATATTCAATTGGCCGAATCGCAATTTAATAAGGCTGTTTATTTCATGTATTATATTAGGTCAATTGCTCTTTTGTGTAGCTCTTCTTTAGGAACATGATAACTGTTTCTGTTTTTCCATTCATGATACACAGACACGCAGAGACGCAGAGACGCAGACAGGTGCAGACAGGTGCAGACACGCAGACAGCCGGAGACACAGACGCAGACAGCCAGAGACACAGACGCAGACAGCCAGAGACACAGACAGCCAGAGACGCAGACAGCCAGAGACGCAGACAGCCAGAGACTAGCTAGTCCATCTGTCCATCTGCCACAAAGTCAATTTGTTTGCTTCACGGCCGGCAATGAAACAAATGCTTTAGCACAAAGTGAACATAGAGCAACAACGCTTACTGTTTGGTTTCAATTAAATTGTCAGGACACTGAGGCCAGACAATTTTTATACATTGACATTCCAAATCACTATGTATTCGTAAATGGTGAATCGAGACAACGAAAGAAACACAATTATAAAATTATGCCAAGAATATATACCGTCAGTCCACAAGACATTGAACGTTTCAATTTAAGATTACTCCTTTTACATGTTCCCGGAGCACAAAGTTATGAACATTTACGTACAGTAGGAAGCAGCTGGCTTCCAAAATAACTAATTTACCTGCAGATGCAGTGCAAATTCCACCAGAAATGATTTCAAAAGAACCTCTGATTTCAACAATCTTTCTCAATACCATCAATAATGAGGATTACTCTGACATTGCAAGCAAAGTCATATTGACATAAAAAAATTACGCTGCCTTAAATTTAAACAACGAAATATTAAAATTAATCAATGCTCCCCAAAAAAACTATTACTGTGCAGATCCTGTTCTGGCTGACGACAAAGAGAGTGAAGAAAACTTTAGTATGGAATTCATGAATTCTTTAACTCCCTCTGGAATGCCACCACATGTTTTGCAACTTAAAAAAGGGGCAATTATCGTGCTATTTAGAAATATGAATCCAAAAAAAGGACTTTGTAATGGGACCAGATTAATTGTGAAGGAATTAAAGGATCATTTTATACATGCAGAAATTATGAATGGTACCCATAAAGGCGAACCAGTTCTTATACCGAGAATTGATTTGGCTCCAAGTGAGAGTGGTTTGCCTTTTGTCCTTCAAAGGAGACAATTTCCCATTATCATGGCATTTGCAATGACCATCAATAAATCCCAAGGACAAACTTTTAAGTCTGTTGGTATTTTTTTGAAGGAACCTGTGTTTGCACATGGACAACTATATGTTGCATTTTCAAGATGCAATAATCCATTGGAAATTAAAGTACATGTTGAAGAAAACACAAGCCAGGGTGATTTATTGGAAGATGGATGTGTTTTTACAAAAAACATTGTGTACTATGAGGTGCTGTAAATATACAGTACAGTGCTTTCATTTTGACCAAAAAAATTTGATGTTACTCCAACTGATTTCAAAGTAGCAATATTTTAAGAAGAAACTTAATACAATGGCAAAAAACAGAGAGAACAGTGGTTTTACTTCCTGGACAAAATTAGAGGTCTTTGGGACTCTTTGAATAGAGGACCACTATTTCCAATTGGAAACTCGATGTGCCATTTCAACAAAGTACAACAAGAAGAAACAAAAAAGTATGAAAAGCAACACAAAACTGTGGTTACACAGATTGGAAGGTCTTAGAAGTTACCTTTTCAGATGATTGGCCCCACAAAACAATTAAGTGTCATTTTCTTTAATTGTAAGCTTACAGTTAAATGTTTTAAAGTAGTATTTAACATGTTAACATTGTTTGTTAAAAGTTATGGAAAGTTATTTAAAGCTATATTGTATAACATTGTCTTTTCAAATTGTGGAAAGTTACTTCAAGCGATCTTGAATATCATCAAAAATTTATGTTAACACAAGTTTAAGCATTTGTTAATACATTCAACTGTTTAATTTTAAGAAGTAGTATTGATTAAGGGAGCAATCCAATTGCCAGTTAATGGGGTCAGGAAGGAATTCATTTTTTTCCCCCTTTGATACAATTGGCCAAGTTTCAATGGGGGGTTTTATTGTTTGCCTTGCTCTGGATTCAATGCTAATTTAATTTAACATGAGTTTAAAAAAAAAGTTACAAAGCATGTTAATGTACAAAATACTTTGTTTGGGAAAATTGTTATTATTATTGAAAAATGTTATTATTGTTAAAAAAAGAAGTTGTATGTTAAAAAGTTTGTTATGGTTTACAATATTTATTCATGAAAAGTTAACAAAATTGTTATATTGTTATTACATGTATGACAAAGAAAACAGTTCAGATTTATAAAAAAAATTATATATACCTGTTGGTTAAATACAAGTTGAAAGTTAAAAAAATAAAAAAGTTGTATTCAAAATTTTCCATTTATTGGTACTTAATAAAACAAAAGGTTAAGAATGTCAGAGATCAATATTGTGTGGCAAACAGTTTTCCCAGCATTAAAAATTCTATTGACCGTCATTTTTTGACGGGCAAGTCGCTAGTACTGTAATAAAAACTACAGATAAAGGCGGTAATCTATGTTAAGATTGGAAAGAATCCATCACGATAATTAAATCAAGACCTAAGAGAGATTCTTACCCTGGCGAGGAATGATAAAATTATTGATCAGAATACCTGTGAATTCCTATATGCAAAGCATCCCACAGTACTTGTGTTCTATGCTTTGCCAGAGATTCATGAAAAAAGAAAGCTAGTACCAGGCCAGGCAATAACAAAATAACAGATAAAATCAGTGTATATGTAGTTGATTACATCAAGGATATGGTTGAGACGCTACCCGCCCATTTAAAGGACACCCTTGATGTATTAAAACATCTGGACGGATTAAGTATTCCACCGGAAGCCTATTTGGTAATGGTGGATGTTGAACAATTCTATTCTAGTATCCCCCATGATCTTGGGTATTTTGGCAGTCAATTATTTTCTTGACCAAAAGCGCAATAAAAATGCAGTATTTAATGCATTTATATCAACATTGCTGAAGTTTATTTTGACCAAGATTTTCTTCTTGTTTAACAAATCCTGGTATCACCAGGTGCAGGGGACAGCTATGGGGACGGCCTGTGCCCCCATTTAAGCTAACCTGTACCTGGGAGAAAAACATAATTTTTGGTGACCCCATGGAAAAATTTGCACAAGATATACTATGGTGGCATCAGTATACAGATGACGATCTAATGTTTTGGGGAAATACCCTGCAAAATCTCAATCTATGTATGCAACAAATCAATGAAAATCAACTTGGTTTAAAATTTACCTACAGTTACAACCTAGAAAAGATTGATTTTTTGGATCTCCAACTGGCTAAAGACAAAACGGGATCAATACACACCACTATATAGAAAGTCCACTTCTTCTAATTCCCTCCTCCAGTGGTCGAGCCAACACCCTCTACCCTTGAAGACCAGGATACCTGTGGGACAGTATTAAAGGCTGAGGAGGAATTGTGATATCATCATTGAATTTAAAAATCAAACTGCAGAACTAAGACAGAGATTTAAAATTCGGAGATACCCTAATAAGATTTTGAAAAAAGCCTACAAGCGTGCACTAGAGGCAGACAGAAGCCAGCTTATTTTTGATACTAAAATAAAACATGATGAAGAATTGATACGCTGTATTATGTCATATGGTAATGACCACAAAGAGACTAAAATGATTCTCAAAAAATATTGGGACATTCTGACAGATTATCATATTCTTCAAGATTATCTGTCTAAAGAACCATGAATGACATATAGAAAGAATAAAAGTCTGAAAGACAGTCTGGTCAAAAGTTTTTTTAAATCAAAGGATACTAAAAGTATGTGGCTCAAACCCACAGAGGGATTGTTCTGCTGCGGTCATTGTAAAGCTTGCCCACACATCCAGCAGAATAAGGTGTTTGTGCATCCTGTGACGTTGCAACAATTTCCACTGAGGAGTTTTGTCAATTGTAATACCACTCACGCGGTCTACATCATGATGTGTCCGTATTTAAAAATTTACGTGGGAAAAATGATAAGACCTCTAAGAAGGAGAATTTTGGAACATACTTACTCCTCAACCCATGAAGCTGACATGCCAGTTTCACAACACATCAAGCTATGTTATCACAACAAACCTGAAGTTATGAAATTCTATGTTATTGACAAACCTCTCAGAAATCAGAGAGGAGGCAACATGGATATTTGCTCTCAATTCACAGAGTCCGAATGGCCTTAACAAGGGCTTTTCCTTTTCAGCTTTTTTGTTGTCATCCTTCTTTTTCTTTTTTCTGTCTTCTGTTCCTTTTTTTCACTCTAATACTTTTATTATTAAGCATTTTTACACTTTCAGCATCTTTTCATTCTCCTTTTATCTTTATAAATGTATATTTATTCCAATTAGCACATTTCCTCATGACCTTTTTTATATTTATTTTATCTTAGAGGTCTCTTAAAATAATTTTGTTCACTATTTCACACAAACATCCACCCCTTATTATATATATATTATTATAATTCTTTAAGATTATCACTTTTTCACCAATATTAGAAATATTTTTATCATTTAATTAAACTTAATTTTATTATCTTATTTCAGTACCAATTTATTCACCAAACCTATATCCTAAGCTTCTTAACTTTATCCAAATTCAATGTTTTCTCTTTTATCATATTTTCTGCTTTATTTTTTAATTTCTTTGAACTATTTATGACAGTTTAAGTGAAGTTTCAGCATCTTGAATGTCTCCGCATGGATAGAATATCACATATTCTCTCTTGAAAACTCAGGGGTTCTCACTGTGATAGGACTAGGAGAGGATTCGTTTTTAAATCTGCACTAACATTCCCACACATCAACAGATTTATCATGTCCTTCATCGGTATGTGCCTTGGCAATGCCTTCTCCTCTTTAGTGATGTAGGTTCTGTTCAGGATTATTTTTCAAAATAATGTAGTCTCATCACAATTGAAGACTTTTTGGGGAATGAAACCCTCAGCCCATATATAGTCCCTAAACTCACTAACAAAGGTTCAGCAGCTTCTCTTTTAGCACTGGCTGCCTCTCCATGCCTCAACTCACTTTGAATGCCAGTTTTCTTTTTAAAATGATCAAACTAACCATGATTTGCTTTAAACACTATACTGCTCTCATCATTTGTTGCAGGCTTGTCTTTTAACATGCAATTGTTTTGCTTTTTTGCAGATTATTGCCTCGAAAATACCATCACCCACTAACTGTTTTTCATTAATCCAAATGTACAACAATTTCTCCACTTCCTCCAAAGTATGTTACCTTACTTAGTCACAGCCCCTTGATTAGAATGAAAATGATATAAGAAATAACATCAGATATCCCATTGATTAGAATTCTAGCCTCAGACTACGTTTAATTATTTCCTGGATATTTTACACAGCACCAAAAAAAACTTCCCCCACATGCCCCCCTCATAATCCCCTCCCTGTTACTACAGTTACCAACCCCCTCCTTCATTCTTTCCTCTGAGATGTATGCAGCCACATTAAATTTAAAGCCAGTAAGTGCAACACGAGACCCCTCAACGGCTGCAGGCTTGAAATTTGGCCGAGTTACCTAGCTATTAAATTAGAACATGCTGCGAGCTACAGGCTTGAGACGCAAACCCGTAAACCATTTGTTGAACGTTGGATGCGAATGATCAAATAGTCAAACCTGTAGTTACGGGTTTAGATGGAGCCAATGGCAACAGAGATAGTCAGAATTACGTCACTGAAAAATGAAGGTGGGATTTCAAAGTCTTAGGTTTTTCAATTATGAGTTACGATCGGACCCACATTCCAGATATAATGGAATATAAATAAAGCTGTAAATATGATATTCTATTACATGCAAGTTCCATTATATGTATTAACTTATTGATTGCCGTGATCGATATAAGATAAAAAATAAACCTGAAATAAAGTATTTTATTTGGCTGATTTGCGAGCTTAAGAATGTTGTGCTGTTAATTCTAAGACCTAACATCACTTTCCCTTCTATTATAAATTAAATAGTGTTTTAATCACTTATAGATACATAATATTGTAATATTGAAACTATTCTGACAGTTTTGCTGCCTATGAAGTTATCATATCCATATATTTTACTAACTATTGCATGATTTACATTATTTACTTTATTGGTTCTGATTAAATACCACCCCTGTACATTACAGAGTAATGCATACGTGAAATTTAATTTGCAGTTAGGGAAGAGTTTAGGATAGGTGTACAGTGAGGGGGAAAAGTATTTGATCGCCTGCTGATTTTGATCATACAAAATATGACAAAAAAATAAAGATAAAAACAAAACCCAAACATTCAATATCTGTTGTACAAGAACTTCCATACATCTTTCAATCAGATATCCTTTCATCATGTATGTATATGATGAAAGGATATCTGATTGAAAGATGTATGGAAGAAAATGTAAGGGCCAAACTCTTGTTTATTGACCTTGAAATACATACATGCGTTTATCTGCTGTCAAGGAACATATGTAAGACCTGTGGGAGAAAGTTATATACTCCTTGTTCTGTAACTAGAAAACTGTACATGATGGACCATTGCCTTGACCAGAGGATCTCTTATTCAGAAGCAAATTGTTTGTTTTTATTTTTGAAGCATATGACCTCAGGGGGGTCTGGCTTAGTGTAATGGTTAAGACTGGGTTTGTATGAAAACTGTCTAAGCCTATGTTTTCATTATTTTATCATTTTTTTCTAGCCCCTTAGCTTCTAACAATTATGCCCCTTGTTATGTCAACTTGCTAGGATATAGAATGCAAACACATCTGATAGGAATAGTAACTCGGGAGAGAAGACTTTATTCTTTCATAAACTCTGGGTTGTTAATAATATCAATGCATGATCATATTTTAAGACGTGTTTGTGCAATGGTTAATGATAATTTTTGTATCCATGTTCCTGCTAAAGATAATGATAACTGGTAATCTTACTATTGACTACTAATCACATCCATCTTCTCGATGGCTACTATGAACAAGGCAACAGGTATAAGTATTGGTAGTTGGTTGGGTGGTGTTTAGTGAACGTTACATGAGGCTACTTTGGCCTCATTTACTATTGTTGTGTTTGTTTCTTTACTAATTGCACTTACATTAATAACTATTACCATCATATGTGGATGTTTTCATCAATCACCCTTGAACTATTTCCGGGTTAAATGGACTTTGTCAAAAGATACTCATTTACTTTTAATTTGGACCGCCTTTTCTCTTTTGATAGTGCTTTATAATCACCAGTTGTAAGGCTCTCGTTCAACATACTTTTTTTCACCTGGACTGTGAACTTTGTGCAAAGGACTCCATTACTAAAAACTTTTCAGTTTTGTTGCACAAACATCACATGGAAGACATACCATATTGTGTAGCACAATAATCCCTGATACCTTCTACTTCCCAGTGAGCTTTCTTCATTCAAGAGAGTCTCTTTGGGGTTAGTCTGAAGATTAAGCCTTACCTTTCTGTCTATGACTATTGAATTTTTATGATTTTTTAAAATTTCAAAGCTTGTACCGATCATTAAGAATGCACCCCAGATTAACACTGTTGTATTTATCTACCATTTGACTTTTTAAACAATCATTTTAGTGTAGGGGGTGGGGGTATGTAGGAGAATAGATACACAATTTTGTGTAACTGTTCCTCCATCTTGTATTGTGTGTAATGTATTATTGTTCCAATCATTTTGATTCACTGTTAGCATAATGTTGCAAAAAAGGAACATGCCAATATACTAAGCAACATGTATTTCAGACTACAAAACGCTAATTCTGAAACATCCTCCTTATAACCTTTATGTGTTATGGACTTGTTCCTTTTGTTGCAGAACTTCTTCTCTACCCTGATAAAGATTTGTTATTTGATGCTCATCATAATAACTCATACCTAAGACTGTGTCTATATCAGGATCAGGAGTTGTATTGGAATGTGCTTATTGTTGGCATAGTGTTTCCTGTCCTAACAGTGCATAAATACAACAATACATCAACTGGCTTATCTCACCCTTTTTGATTAAAACTCACCAAACACCACAATTTGCAAATTGATAACATATATGTTACCATAAGGTAGAACTACTGCTTCTTACCATGCTTGTGATGCACATACAATATTTATTTATACCAAACACATTAAGTTAATGTGTCCAGGACACTGACAAAACTAGCTTTTTAGGGATAGATGGGACCACTGACCCCCTGACCACCACAACCTACAGGTGTATGTGAAGATCAGAGTATGTTTCTTCCGCCACAGACACAGATTTGGTTTCCCTGGTTGTTCTAAGAATCAGCTCAGCTGTCCTTGTTAAGAACCCCAGGACACTTGGGCCCTCATTCAATTGCAATTTGGCCAATTGAATAGG
The DNA here is from genome assembly GCA_027410445.1 of Discoglossus pictus. NCBI lineage: Eukaryota > Metazoa > Chordata > Amphibia > Anura > Alytidae > Discoglossus > Discoglossus pictus. Next base: position 145,483,747 of record CM050170.1, read on the forward strand.
GGTCTAAATAAGCACATAACATATTTTTTTTAAAGAAGTTTTTAGTTAGTAAACATCTATTCAAAAGCAAGTTTTTCACTAACTAAAAACTTATTTAAAAAAAATATGTTATGTACTTATTTAGACCCCTATTCAATTGGCCAAATCGCAATTGAATGAGGGCCTTGGACTTTTGCATCTGGCAACTGGACTCTGATGGACATTATCCACATAGCCAGTCGAATCAGAGTGGTATTATGATGGTCATAATGATCTTGTGAAAGACATTACCACTTGTTGATTTGCTATGTTGTGTGATGTTTTTCCCCAATCTCTGATTGGAAAATGAACCTAGAGCCCTCTAGGCCCATTTCCACCAGACCTAGAGGGCTCTGGGTCCATTTTTAAGACCACTATGTTGTGTGTAGAGTGTGCTTTAGGATGCAACTATTGCATTAAGCTAATGTAAATATTCCCCTACACAGGTTCAACCCCAACAACCCACCCAGACATTCTGGCTCTAGTGATCACATTATCTTATCAAGCACTGTGTGTCCAGAACCTAACCAGAGATAGCTGTGGCCAACGACACCTTGGTCCTTGTAGCCAGTCCTAGCCCAAGTGAGAGCAATTAAGGAAGAGGCACACTGCTGATTGGTGCAGAGATAGCCTATGTAGATGTAGCATTGTTTTATTGTATGGGAGAAATGTATGAAAATGAGATCCAATTAATAAAGATCATGCTTTGTTTGGGGAACATATGCATGGTGTGTTTCATTTAGAGGGAAGACTTTTATCAATTTTACTAGGCTATGATCTCAATTCTAATTTATAAAAAAGAATTTCAAGCAAGATTCTTCAAACAACAATATTTTAGACATGGAAAATATATTCAAAAAAGCATACCAAATTTTTTTTACATGAAAAGCATTTTGAGTAAAATATGTTTAAATTTCAAACAAGCTAACAGGAAGCGACAGAGCATACAAGCATCTATAGATTTCACTGACAGGCAAGTATGACTCTACATTAGTATTCATTGACCATCAGGGGCAAGCCCACAGATTTAAAAATCGATTTCTCTGCTTTGAGAGCATCATTTGAAAGAAGAATCAAACAGTGGTAAATTATAAAATATGCGCTTTCAGATGACACAAAGAAAAACATGGTTTTAATGTCCCTTTTAGAAAAATGTTCATAGATTACAAAATTAGCAGATTGCTTTGGATACTTGGCGCAGTCAATATTGTGAGTCAATGTGTGACATATTACACCTTGGCCCAATCATATGCAAATACAGATAGCGAGCACACAGCACAGTTTAATCATACAGTGCATATCAACCGATTATTAGAATGTAATTATTTATATTTTTGCCGAATATACATTTCTAAAAGATAAACTGTGCTGTATCATGACACCGACAAGGTATATACAGTAAGTCCCATATTTACCATTAATTATTTCCAAAAATATTTGCATAAGTGGAAAAACTGTGCTTGCAATGCATTTATAAACTTATACATGAACAAACATATATAAGAACATAACTAAAAACAAACTTACAGTTCAGACCGACTGGCGCTGGGTCCTTGGAGCCTAGCCCATGTGGGGGTAATTAAAAGGGGCAGAAGGTGTGAAACTTGTGTTTGTCTAAGGAAGTGACCTTGGTGCAGGGCTGGCCTATGTTAATGTACTGTTGTTTTACTGTATGGGAGAATAGTATAAAAAAGAGTCCCAAGGAATAAAGATCATGTTCTGGTCTCCTGAACTGATGTTGCTATCCTAGAAGAAGGGTATAGGTGAACCAGATGGGACCTGCTGTAGGATTCATCTATTTTGCCTTTTCAAGCCCACCGAGGAGCAGAATTTACTGATCCTATGATTCTGATACTCTTGATGATAATCCTGGTATGACCTCTTGGCACCAAGAAACCCTCACCCCTCACAATCCCGAGGGAGAAGTCCTGTAGCTGAAGGCAAGAGTTTGTGGGGGTAAATCAGACCCTTCCCCTAGGTTGTGACAATTTACATTGATCACACTTACTAATTATGGTATTATATAACAAATATAGCAAATGCATGAACCATACCTTTATTATGGTATAACCTAAACAAGTTGTGTTGCTAAATAAACATTGATGACATGAAAAGTCTTACACCAAGTGAGTAAGAGCTGTTGAAGAAAAACAATTTCACTTACTCAACCTCACTCTCAGAAGAATAAGATAGGACATGAAAACTCTGTAATTTCAGTTTAGTACAAGCTTGGAGGTGAACACACAGAGTAACAGCAAGTCTGTAGTTCATATGATGGACCCTTCCACATACAATGTTTTTTTTAAAGTTTTTACAAGGTTTTATAAACAATAATGGCTAATCAGTAAACTCATTTTTGTAATACAAACACAAGGCCCTACACATTTTCACCTTTGACCCAATACTCAAATGTCTACTCAAATATACACATTCTGTTTTAAGAATCAACTTTGCAAAAAACATGAAGTAAAAGCACTGAACTAATGATTCTTCAGAATTAAGTCCTTCTTAGTTTTACAATTATTAAGGTTAGCAATTACTATATATATCTTATATACGTATACTAGATATATGCATAGATATTTAACTCTTACATCGGTAGCAAATACTATGTTCTTATATCTACTTATACTGCATAGATATTACACTCTTACAGAGCCCTATGTAAATTAAACATAGCGTATGTTAACCTGTCTGTCACCTATATTTTAGGTCCTTTGGCACAATGAAAATAATATATGTTTGAAAATGTTGTGCCTATCTAAGAGTAACAATAAAGAAGGAAAAAGGCATACAACTAGTTTTACTTAGACATAAAATAACGTTGATGCCTCTGCTGGAACCAGCGGGAATGCATGATACATGGTACTGCACTTCCTCGGCTCTACTTGGTTCCGTTCTCCCAACATGAGACTGGAACCAAGTAGAGCAGAGGAAGTGCAGTACCAAGAGGAGGAATCACCATGGAGGAAGGAGAAAACAAAAAACATATTAGAAAGGGCAAAAATCAGAAACAATATAATTACGTACACAAAGAAACAGTGCCATCTGGCCAGCATATGTAGACCTAAATAGTCATAAGGGATGTTACACTTGCCCCTCTCTGCGATCATCTTCCACGGAGATTGTAGGAAGGTTTAGAGTTCTAATCTAAAAATGTAACAACCTATCTGGGGTAAATTTGAACAACCGGGAGGTAATTCCAGCCGGCAAGAATACCATAGCAATTAAATGAATACCAGTGATAAAAACTTGGGGAGTTGGTGGGAGTAAAAATACAACTTACAGTAAGAAAAAGAAAGCTTGAAAAGGGTAAAAATACAAAAACCCAATGATAGGTTTGATTTAACCTAACTTTTAAGCAGCCACAGAAGTGAGGAAACCATGAGGAATAGTATCAGTGAAAAGGTACAGATCTATCCTCTGCTTAATCTGCATTTATTGCCTATCCAGTCAATCTTGGGCCATTCTGGCGTAAGGCTAAGCAAAATTAGCTTGTGGGCCTGGTAACCCACATATGCTCAGGAATAATAGTAAATCAACTGGGTAGAGCCCCTTTCATAGTAGCCAGAGCATTAGCTAACAGTTCTAGCAGCAGTAAGTGGGTGTCTCTTTACAGGAAATAATCTTCTAATTAGGGAAAGAAGAGAGATAATTAGTGATGTATCAAAACAATTAGAAAGCAGTCCAGATAACCAGGTTATCTCCCAAAGTCACAATGTATGAAGTCCCAGAAGACCATTTGGAGCTTTTGTTCCTATTGTGCAATATTCCAATAAGAAGACAAGAAGAGGCACAAAATCCTCTCAACAACAAAGCAGTTCCTCAGGGAATGTTCAACAAGAAATAAATCTTCTCCAGGCAGAATAAAGACATGAACAAGGTGGAAGGCTAGGCACGGGATTTAGCCCCGAAGGCGAGGCAGTGGAAGGCTGCTCCTTTGATTTGTTCTGTTTTTCTGTTTGGAATTGCTATGTCCGTGCTTAACTACTCCGTGATAAGGGCCAGCCGCCTCAATAGATCCATGCATTCCTCTGGGGAACGGACGCTATGTTGTGTGCTGTTATGATGAAAGGAAAAGGGAAGCCCCATCTTTATCTGATGTTATGATCAATGAGAATCGCTAGAGCTGGTTTCATCAGCTTGCACTTCAGAAGCCTAAAATTATAACAGGGATCCATGAGGGCTACTGATCGCTGTCATCTTACGGGTTGTCGCCAAAATGAGATCTCTGGAGTGTTGGTGTAAGAGTCTGACAATTATTTCTCTAGGTAGGTCCTGATTGTTGCTCCCTCCAAGGGCTCTTTGAGCTCGTTAAACTAAGCTTAATTTGTTATTTATATTTATTGGGTTTTCTGTTACATCTATTACAAATAATGTAATCACATCATATTTAAGTGTATTGCATACATATTGGAGTAAATATTATGAGATCAATTTTAAATATGATAAAACAAGTCAAATCGAGTCATGTTAATTCACATTACAGATCTAATTTTAATTGAGTTTGAGCGAAGAGAGAAGGAGAGAAGGGAAATGATATTGGATTTATATCAGTATATGAGTTCTTTACTGTATGTCTTCCACATAGACCATTTTAAAATGTTTCTCTTTGAAGAACGTTGAGATAGTATTATATAATCCATTTCTATTTGTTTGTTCCTATCTACTATGGTCATGAGTTAGTTCCATGATGGTACAGATTGTTTTTTCTGGGTTTTGACTATAAGCCATTTAGCTGCCATTAGAGTGTTAATAATTATATTACTCTGTTTAAATGTAATTTTATCAGGTAACATATCAAATAATACTATTTCTGGAGTTAATTCTAATTGAAACTTGATATTTACATTATACACGTTGACCAAATTTGTTTTATTAAAGTACATGTCTACCACGTGAGTTCTTGAATTCCTATTTGTTCTTTGCATCTCCAACTGTTACCTTGATTATCTTGTGCGGGGTCATGTACCAACCCTGGACATGTTTAAAATATATTTCTCTTAGTGATGAATTCTTTATCATTTTTTCCGTTGTCAAAAAAGCTTTATACCACTGATTTTTATGTCACTCTGTCCCCAAATTTCTCTCCCACTTTTTCAATCTTTCTGTTATTTTAAATTTAATTTGGGATTTTATAATTTTATAACATCTAGAGATTGTATGTTTCATCCATGTTTTACTTAGATTTTTTTCAAATTGTGTTACTTCTCTATTAACTGTTAATTTATAATCTGAATTTGCAATTGCTGTGTATAGAATATTATAAAATAACCATTTGGTGGATGGTATTTGGAATTCATTAGATATAATGTCAAACAATGTAATTTTTTGTTTTATGAATAAAACACTTAAAGATTTTAATCCCCATTTTTCCCAGGGTTATATTTAAGAAAGGGGTAAGTTCCTGTGTTATTTTTTGTAGTTTAATATTTATCACTGGATGCTTTACTAGTTTATTTTTTTAATTAAATTTGAACCACCATTTTATCAAAGTTCTAGGGATAAGTGGTAGTTTATTTAGTACTTTCTTCTCCATATTTATATCCCAATGTATATATTGTAAGTAAGTATTTTCAACTATCTCATTCTCTATTTGGAAGAATTTGTAGAAAAATTTAAAAAAACTTAAAAAGGTGTATTAAGTTCACAGCATTTAAATATTGCATTATATTAGGTGCTGCTAGACATTTCTTCGAAAAAGATCTAGTCACTATCTCTTGTTTTTACAAGATTTTTGCCTCTGTAAATATAATTGTTTATTATTTTCTGAAATGTTTTACATTTTTTCCCTGAAGTCTTTAATGGGAGACTTCTTAGAACATAAGTTATTTTAGGAAGAATATTCATTTTAATTACAGCTATTCTTCCTAGCCAGGATACATTTTGTGATTTCCAGTTAGATAAGGTGGAAAATGTTTGTAATAAAAGTATATCTAAGTTATTCCCAAATAGATTGTTTAAGTTGAGAGTAAACTTTATGACCAAATGCGTTATTTGATTTGTTTTCCAATTGTAAGGAAATCTTTCTTTCCATTCTATTTTATCCTTAATTGTAAGATAAGTATAAAGTACTAGTATAGAAAGATAAATAACCAAAGTCTTTTATTATTTGAAGTAATTTAGTTATTGATTTTTCTGGCTCAGTGACTGTAACTATTAAATCATTGGCAAAGATGTTAACTTTGTTGATTATAGATCCTGTTACTATACCTTTTATTTGTGTACATTTTCTGATGACTTCTAGTAGGGGCTCAATACTTAATGGTGACATAGGGCAACCCTGATGAGTTCCATTGCTTAACCTAAAATATTCCGTTTTTATACCTATTCTCGATATATATGCATTTACTTCTGTATAAAGTGCTCTTATTGCATGGGAACCAAATGTTCCAAATACATATTTGTCCAATACTAATTGTATAAATTCCAAATTCACTCTATCAAATGCTTTTTCAGCATCAAATGATAGAGCTAGAATATAGTACACTGTCATATTATAAGATCAATATCCCCAAAACAGAGGTTTTATTTTTAAACTAGCGACTTGCCCGTCAAAAATGACGGGGCAATAAAATTTTAAGCCATGTCAATGCTGTTTGCCACACAATGTAAGACTTTTGGCGCTATCCCCTCGTGTACTTCAATTGTCCGGCTTTGCAACGATCACCTTTGGCGGTCATTGGGAAGACAGATATATAAGTACATTGTAAAATGTGAAAGAAATGTACAGTGAATTAATAAAGTAATATGAATTAATAAATTAATATACTTTACCTATTTACATTTAATATGCAGCAATCAATATCTTGAAGAGCTAACACTCTATTTGGATTTTCCTGCATCTGAAAATGTACAGTTGGAGTGTTGATCATGTGAGGAGAAAGTGTCAGCAATGTGGCAAGTATGCAGTGTAAATAGGCTGCGTGTCGCAAGGCCAAAATCATTTGTTTAGGCGGGTAAAGCAGCATTTTAGAATCCTAATGTTATGAGTTGTAAGTAAGTGTTGTAAAATGATTTATTTTCTATGTGTTACTTAGCTCGCAAGCACTTTCTGTCCGTTGTAATGGTATATTTTCTATGTGCTAAGTTCCTGGCTAACTCGAATATGCCTGGCGGTAGAGATGTCGCGGACAGTTCGCCCGCGGACTATTCGCAGCGATTTTGGCATGTTCGCGTTCGCAGCGGACGGCGAACACATGCGCTTTTAGATTCGCTCCCTATACTTTATCATTGAGGAAACTTTGACCCTGCACCTCACAGTCAGCAGACACATTCCAGCCAATCAGCAGCATACACTCCCTTCCAGAGCCTTCCATCTGAAGGACAGCATACATATTAGAATCATTCTGAAGCTGCATTCGTTGTGAGAGGACAGATAGTGTAGCTGCTGGAGATTTAATTGGGAAATAGATAGCCAGGCTGTGTATTTAGCTTCCATTACAGACCTGAAGGACTCATCTGATATCTGCTGCAAGGACAGCAACCCAAAAAGCCCTTTTCAGGGCTAGAACATCATTTATTTTATTTTATATATTTTTTCTGTGTAATCTAATTGCATATGCCTGCCTGCCAACGTGTGTGTGTGACAGGCTAACACCTAACAGCTTATATTGTGCTTATTTTCACTACTCATATCTGGTGGTGTACCATACATTGAAAACAACCATTTTTTTCCTGTAATTTCAGTTGCCTGCCTGTGTCAGGCTCACAGCTTATATTGTGCTCAGTGAAATAAAACAACACTTTTTTGACTGTAATAGATTGAATAGCAATTGCCTGCCTACAGGCGTGTGTGTGAAGCCTATTGCGCCTACTCTGCCAACTTTTGCCACTGCACAGTGACACTCATATCTGGTGCAACCTAGTGTACAGTGAAATAAAAGAACCCTTTTTTTACTGTAATCGATTGAAAATCAGTTGACTGCCTACAGGCGTGTGTGTGAGGCCTACAGCGCCTACTCTGCCAACTTTTGCCAGTGCACAGTGACACTCATATCTGGTGCAACCTAGTGTACAGTGAAATAAAAGAACCCTTTTTTTACTGCAATCGATTGAATATCAGTTGCCTGCCTACAGGCGTGTGTGTGAGGCCTACAGCGCCTACTCTGCCAACTTTTGCCAGTGCCCAGTGACACTCATATCTGGTGGCACCATAGATTGCACACGCAGTGCCCCAAATTTGAAGTAGGAGGTCTGACCAAGCATCTTTTTCCATCTCCCTATTCCAAAAATCAGTGCCATATACACGTCCCCTAATAGTGGACGTAACAGGGATTAAACCAATAGGAATAGTACTACTTAACAGTACACACCTTATAATAACGCAGAGAGAGGAGTCTGAAGAAGAGGAGTCAGAGGAGGAAGGTGGCTTTGAGGAGGTGGAAGACCAAATACAGCAGGCGTCCCAGGGGGCTTGTTGTCACCTTTCGGGGACCCTTGGTGGCTGGGTGGAGGAAGAGACCTTCAATGACATCAGTAAGGACAAGGAACGGGACATGGCTAGCTTGGTATCTAAACTTGTGCAAATGGGGAGTTTGCGGTTGTGCAAAGGGACTGTTTGCGGTTGTTTGCGGTGCATTAAACGGGGAGATTGGTCTGTTACTGTGAAGCGGGTGTAACCCTTACACTACCTGATCGATACAACATCATACCTGATGTTTTAAAGCATGTTATTCCAAACAATTTAGGAATGTTAGGTGATTTATGCCCTTTATGGCTTAAAACCAGACTCTGCATCAACTATGTAATTTTCCGTGGGAGTTTTGCCATGGATCCCCCTCCGGCATGCCACAGTGCAGGTGTTAGTCCCGTTGAAACAACTTTCCCATCACTATTGTGGCCAGAAAGAGTCCCTGTGGGTTTTGAAATTCGCCTGCCCATTGAAGTCTATGGGGGTTCGCGAACATTTGATGAAAGTTCGCGTCCGCTGTTCGCGAACCGAAAATTTGATGTTTGCGACATCCCTACCTGGCAGTGATTTTCCCAGCTCTGTGTCCTTTAGCCTCGTTTTCATTTTTTTCGTCCACTATTTTTCTTCTAGCTTAGCCGATTTTTTGTGGCGAAACTTCTTAAATGCAAATTAAATTTCTGTGCAAGCTCACTCCCAGTTGTCCTGACTGTCCCGCTGTGCTGTGTGTTTTATGTGGTATTCTTTTGTTGTTGTGGTTTTGGTGTTTGTGGATGTACATGATTCGGTTGTTAACTTCGTATTTTTGCAAAAAAATTTTTTCTAAGTTCCGCAGGTCATAATTGTTGTTTGTAAAAGACGTACGTCCTTGTTGGTGTTTTCTGTGCTTCAGGGTAGTGTAGCCTTGTTTTAATTTTTTTCTTCCGCCATTTTGTTTTCTTGCTTAGCTGATTTCCAAGTGGCGAAACTCCTTAAATTTGACTTTAATTTGTGTGCAACCTCACTCCCAGACATCCTGGCTGTCCCCCAGTGCTGCGTGTGATGTTTTTGTTATATTTTGTTTTTATTTTTAAGTGTTTTTGTTGTTTTTTGATTAACACGTTTCGGCCGTTAACTTCGTATTTTTGGAGCCTCGTATTTTTGCAGGTCATAATTTTTTTGTTTAAGTCCGTATTTCCTCATTGTGTGTGGTTGTTTTTTTTCATAGGGTCGGTTTTCTGGGTTGTTTTTAACCGCGAGTGAGGCGTCGTAGAGCCTCCACATCTGCAAATGTGGACACGCTTCATGAGGTCCACATTTGTGGCCTGCAGTGAGCCTTTGGTTCATTGCAGTTCATGTCCCCTTCCACAAATGTGGCCCCTTGCTTTGGCTCATTGCAGCCGACGTTGGAGCCTCCACCTCCGCAAATGCGGCCCTCACTTTACAAGGAACGCAGTTCTTGCAAGCTTGCAAAGCGTGACGACGACTCGCAGTTTGACAATTATAATATGTGATCTCCTTTAATTATTGAGGATATTTATGTATAAATGGAATTATAATTGCATAACTCACTTGGGAATCAAATTTACACTTAATCTAAGCAAAAATTATTTAGATAAAATTATTACTCAAATTAATATTACATTACATAAGTGGAAGAAGCTAAATTTATCTTGGTTAGGCAGAATCACTGCAATAAAAATTACGATTTTGCCTAAAATAACATATGTATTGCGATGTCTCGCAAAAAATATCCCTGAAGGTAAACTAAGATATCTGTAAAGGATGATAGATTGATTCATTTCTAGAGGGAAAAAAACATGTATAAAAAAAATATATAGTTACTAGACCCTTTTCAAAAGGAGGTCTAGGACCCTCAATTATAATAGAATATTCAAAGGCAATAAACTTGGCGCATCTTTTAAAATTTACGCAAAAAAAATATATTCCTTAATACCTAGAAATAGAGAACTCACTAACAAAAGGTTTAAACTTGGAATTTGCTTATTGGGGGAATAATTTAGATAAGAACTTAGAAAATAATTAGACTATAATAGCATGAATAAAAATAAAAAAATAAAAACAGAGGCTAAATGGTCATTATGGAAAGGATAGCAACGTAGAAAAAAACAGGTCTAATCAACCTCTCAAGATCTCTACTTACCACGTCCAATTTCCACATATAACTTAAGAAAATATACATTTGGAACATTAATATGTTAATATGTTAGAGGGGTCAATATGATAAGGGAAAACTAAATTAAAGGAAAGTTGATATGTTAATTGCCGTTCTTTATATTACAGTTTAAATTATTGATGTTTTCTCTGAGATATTTTTATAGGAATGAATATTGAATATGAAAGTATTCGCTGACTGGGACTTGTGTTCTTTTGTGTTGTAATGTCTCGATTTCTTTTTTCTGTATTTTATTATATGAATTGTTCGAAGAAAAAAAAGTGATAGTGCTACTAATGGTATTTTTCTATCCTGTGAAAAGGCAATTATATCTATAAGCTTTCAGGTGTTATCTGTTGATTGTCTATTTTTAATAAAGCCAGTTTGGTCTTTGTTAATTCGATTAGTTAGTAAAAGGGTTTAACCTGGAGGTCAAAATACTTGAAAATATCTATATATCAGTATTAAGGAGTGAAATTGGACGATAGTTACTACATTTTGTAGGATCTTTGTCTGGTTTTGGTAAAATAACTATTGCAGCCTCTGAAAGTCTCTTCCGGTGCCTTTCCACTTGTTGTTTTTTTTTTTTTAATATATTTTTTTTATTGAAAGGAATATACAGTGTTTCAGCATAACAAAGCAATATGTAACATTTACATACTAGATTTTCAATAAATATGAATGCCTTACAATCAGAACTTTAGTATACCCTTTCATTTTTATCTTTTCTATTATTATGTAGCTACAATAACAACCTTTAAACTAAACAAGGGAAACTTTAAACAAAACAAAATTTATATATGTAGAAACTAAAGTTTTAAATAAATAAATAACTATGGAGATAAGGGAAAGGCCAAGGGACCAAGATATATCTGTATATTCATATTGTGATATCGCTGCTGTCACACTCAGGGTTCGTGCCCTTGTATCCGGCACCACAATGGAGTACTCAGGAGCCCTTTTTAAAATATCAGCAGTATTTATTCGAGTGTAGCAAAACATAGGGCATCTGCATTGCCATGAAGGCTGCCAGCTCTATGAAGAACACGGAAGTCGCAGGGTTAGAGGGACAGGAACCATCCCGTCATGCAGCTATTTTTCTCCTTGTTCTGGTGCATCCACTGTAAAGGGGCATGGTCAGAGACCAAGGTGAACCTTCTTCCCAATAGGTAATACCGGAGGGCTTCAGTGGCCCATTTTATGGCCAGGCATTCTTGCTCTACCACAGAATATTTCTGTTCCTGTGGCATCAACTTGCGGCTAAGGAACAAGATGGGATGTTCTTCACCATTCACTTCCTGTGACAGTCCTACTCCTGAGGCATCTGTTTGTAGGATAAATTCCTTTTCGAAATCAGGGGCTATTAACACGGGACCTTGACACAGTGTTGTCTTTAGGTCCTTGAAAGCTTCCTCAGTGGTCTTGTTCCACTTGACTACGTCAGGTGCCTTATTCTTAGTGAGTTCTGTCAGCGGGGTGGCTCTTGTGGAGAAATGTGGGATAAACCTCCTGCAATAGCCCACGATTCCCAGAAAGGCCCTTACTTGCTTCTTTCTCAGTGGGCAAGGCCAGTTTTGGATTGCTTCCACTTTGTTGAGCTTGACCATTCCTCGTCCAACAGTGTAACCCAGATATTTGGCTTCACTAAGTCCAATGGCACATTTCGCAGAGTTCACTGTAAGGTTTACCCGTCTTAGGGTTTCTAATACAGACTCCACCTTTGGAAGATGTGTCTCCCAATCTGTGGTATAGATTACTATGTCATCTAAGTATGCAGCAGCATATTCCGAATGTTCACGTAATAACCTGTCCATCAGTCTCTGGAAGGTGGCTGGAGCTCCATGGCGTCCAAATGGTAGTACTTTATATTGGAAGAGTCCATCTGGGGTCGAAAAGGCCGTTTTTTTCTTTTGCCGCTTGTGTCAACGGAATTTGCCAATATCTTTTTGTCAAGTCCGGGGTCGTTAAAAATCTTGCTTTCCCAAGCCGCTCTATCAACTCATCCACTCTAGGTATGGGATATGCGTCAAACTCAGATACAGAGTTTAATTTGCGGAAGTCGCTGCAGAATCTGATGGTGCCGTCAGGCTTTGGGACCATCATAATAGGACTACATCATTCACTTTGGGATTCTTCAATAACCCCAAGATTTAGCATCTTTTTTACTTCTGCTCTTATTTCTTCTCTTTTAGCCTCGGGTATGCGATAGGGTTTCATCCTTACCCTGTGGTAAATAGCAGTGGTGTGACCTGGTTCTGCAGTGAAGACATCCCTGTTTCGGTTTACAACTTTGTAAGTTTGCTCCTTCTGTTCAGGGGACAGATCCTGTGACACAAATGCTTCTACTTGCATTGCCTCTGTGCTCGGAATAGTTCTCCAACATCATCCAACTCTTCATCAAGACAAGCAATATTTACCTCTACTATCTGATCTCTCCAAGGCTTTAGCAGGTTTACCTGGTATATTTGCTCTGTTCTTCGTCGCTCTGGTTGCCTCACTTTATAATCCACATCTCCTATGGCCTCAATAATTTCATATGGGCCTTGCCATCTGGCCAGTAGTTTGCTTTCGGCCGTGGGTACTAGAACTAGTACTCTGTCTCCCGGTTGGAACTTCCTCACCTGTGCTGTGTGATTGTAATATGTTCGCTGATGTTGTTGTGCTTTTTCCATGTGCTCTCTTACCAGGGGGACAACTTGGGAGATTCTTTCCCTCATTTTCCTGATATACTCTATGATATTCTCACCAGGCATGTTTGTTCTTCCAATTCTTCTCGCAGTATGACCAGTATGCCTCTGGGATGGCGACCATAGAGGAGTTGAAAAGGAGAAAACCTTGTGGAGGCTTGCGGGACCTCTCTGACTGCAAAGAGCAAATAGGGTAGAAGTAAGTCCCAATCTTTCCCGTCTCAGGCTACAACCTTTCTGAGCATGTTCTTCAAGGTTCTTAGTGTTTTCACCTGTAGGAGCTTGCACATTTCTTTCATCAATCTAGACACAAAGGGTGTCCTTTGGTCAGTCAAGATTTTCTTAGGTATCCCCACCCTAGAATACAGCTGTATGAGCTCTTTAGATATATTTTTAGAGGTTGCTGTGGGTAGTGGTATCGCTTCTGGATATCTTGTGGCATAGTCCAGTATTACCAGAATGAACTGGTGTCCTCTGGCTGATATTTTGAGAGGGCCAACCAGGTCCATTGCAATCCTCTCAAAAGGCTCTTCGATTATGGGCAAGGGTATCAATGGGGCCATTAGGTTAGGTCGAGGGGCAGTTATCTGGCATTCTGGGCAGGATGCACAATACTGGGCTACCTCAGCATGTATACCAGGCAAGAAAAATCATTTCAGGATTCTTCCCAGTGTTTTACCTTTTCCAAGGTAACCATTAAGGAGGTTACGATGAGCCAGGTCGAGGATTTTCCTTCTATGTGCTCTAGGGACTAGGAGCTGCTCCAGTGTCTCTGTCCCTGAGGGAACAATTCTGTACAACCGATCATTTCGTAAAATGAAATACGGTCCTTGTCTCCTTTGTCTGTCAGGCACAGGTACACCGTTTACTTCCGATAGTTCATTTCGCACATTTTGCAAAATTGGATCCGAAGCCTGGTCTCGTGCAAAATTATTATTGTCCTGGAAGCACTGCTGTGGAGTCAGCTCTTCCTCTCCAGGTTCTTCCGTTTCCTCCTCTCTGTCATCATTATGAGCTGTAGGACCCGTTCTGTGTGCCCCTCGCCTTTCCTTATCTCGGCTTGCGGCTAAAGCTTCTTCAAAAGCTTTCTTTCGTATTTCCATGACCACCCTTTTTGCTCTTCGCCGCTCCAGCTTTGTTTTTCGGCCTCTCCAGGGTCTGGAGAATAAGTCATCCTCTAAGCATGATAGATGTGGACATACGGAATTGTTAGCAGTTTGGACACTCTCCACAGGTTCTTTTCTGCTTTCCCATCAGTCAGTAGGAAGAAGATTTTTGAAGTGGGAAACGTCTCTGCTTAGTACTACCAAATAAGGCAGGGTAGCTACGATGGGTGCAGTGATTACCATCTTCCTCCCCTGTATCTCCAATTTTGCAGTGCAGGTAGGGTAGAGATGGACGGTACCATGTACGCATTTTAAGCCCACTCGTCTTGAGGTTTTTATTTCACTGTGTCTTATGAGTTTTCCTGAGAAAAGAGTCACAGCACTTCCTCAGTATATTAGGGCTGTCGTTTCTTTACCATTAACCTTTATGGGTTTGGTAAACTGATAAGCCTTTTCTGGCTACAGTTACAGTGGTATGGACTTTCTCCCATGTTGCATTGCATGGGTTCCTCTTTACTTGATCAGTAAGCCGCTAGGTGTCCTGGTTCTCAGCAAAAAAAACACGTCCCCTTGCTTGCAGGGCTGCCTCTTTGCCAGGGTTCTTCAGGGATCACCCTTTCTGCTTTGTTTTGAAGCAGACTTTTTTTCACTTCCAGGTACAGGTGTCTTTGTCCGGTTCCCGACCTTCTCATCCAGTTAGAGATTTGAGCCTTTGGGTGATTAGGCCGCCTTTTAATACTGTAGGTCTCCACTTTTGAAGGACACAAAAATTCATTCATAGCCAAATATCTTTCTGCCAACAAAATAAATTCATCTGGATTCTCTGACTCATTTTGTCCCACCCATTCTCTTAAGCCTGGGGGTAGACTCCTCAAATAGTGATCCATTACCAGTAGTTCCTTAATTCTCCCTGGTCCATTAGTTTCAGGGCTTAGCCATCTTTGGGCTAAGTGCAGCAATTCAAACATTTGTGCGCAAGGGTTCTTGTTCTCCACAAACGTCCATGTGTGGAATCTCTGTGCCCTAACGCTTCTGGTAACTCCCGCTCTGGCCAGGATCTCGGCTTTTAGGCTGGCATAATCCATTGCTTGCTCTGTGTCCAGGTCAAAATATGCTTTATGAGCCTCCCCACACAAATACGGAGCAACTATACTGGCCCAGTGTCTTTGGGGCCACGCTTCTCTGACAGCAATTCTTTCAAAAGTCAGGAGAAATGTTTCCACATCTTCAAACGGGTTAATTTTCTGAAGAAACCGATTTGGGTTGATGTCTCCACTGGTATCCGGCACCGGGGTAGGTTGTGCAGGTATCAGGTGCTGTAGCTGGGCAAGCAAGATTTGTTTTGTTTCCCGCTGCAGCTTTCGGTCTTCTGCAGCTTGGGCCTGTTGTTCCGCCAGGACTTCTGCTGCCTGGGCCTTCTGTCTCCCCGTAACTGCTGAGTAGTCTCCTGCTGGCATGCAGTGGTTTGTATTAGGGCCTTCACTAGTTCCTCCATTGTTTAGATCCCACCACTGCCAGCATATGTGATATCGCTACTGTCACACTCAGGGTTCGTGCCCTTGTATCCGGCACCACAATGGAGTACTCAGGAGCACTTTTTAAAATATTAGCAGTATTTATTCGAGTGTAGAAAAACAACATAAATGGTGCAAAACAAAATCCTAGCTTCTAATAGAAGCACTGACTTTACTCTTCGCTGTAGTTCCCTCACTATGCAAGATAAAGTCCACACAAAGCAAAAGTCCAAATAAAAGCTTACTGGATATCAAGTCTCCCTTGTAGCAGGGGATTTCCACAGCAGGCTCTGGCGTCCTCTGTCCAGCTCAGACTGAGCTCTCTCTCTCAGCTGGGTGCTAATCAGACCTTTAAAGGTGGAACCCAGCTGGGCCTGCTTGATTAGTTCGCTTTGTGAGCCAGATATTGAATATTGAGGATACGTCTGACATTGTCCCCTGCCTGTCTATGAGGTACAAACCCTGCCTGATCTTTATGGATAATCTCTGGCAGGAATCTGGAGATCCGTACTGCCATAATTTTAGCCAACAGTTAGATGTCCCCATTCAATAGAGATATGGGTCGATAGTTCTTCACCTCAAGATTATCCCTACCTTCTTTCGGGAACACCACCAGTTCTGCCTGATTCAGCTCTGGGGGCATTTTTTCCCCTTTCAAAATAGCATTAAAGAGGGACGTAAGGTGGGGGTTTAGTAGGGTTTCAAATTTCTTAAAGTATAAATTTGTGTAACCATCCGGTCCCAGGGATTTGACTATCTTGAGACTCTGGATTGCTGCCCTCACTTCTTCCGGTGAGATGTCTAGGTTCAGATTAGCCATTTGCTGCTCATTTATGGAGGGAAGATCTATAGTTCTTAAAAAGGAGTCAAGGTCTAGCCCATCAGTCTGCTGGTAAAAGGACTGGAACTCCTGCTGGTAAAAGGACTGGAACTCTGCTGGTGAAAGGACTGGAACTCCTTCTGTATGTCCCTCGCACAACAGGAAATTTTAACATCTAACTTCCTAATCTGGGTTATCCTAGATTGGACCTCCTTAGCCTTCAATCTCCTGGCTAGCATCCTGTCTGGTTTATTCACTTTCCAGTAGTATAAGTGTTTAGTTTTCCTCATTGCCCTCTCCGTATAGTAAGACAGTACCCCATCTAGTTCTAACCTGACTTTGTTGATTTGACTACGAAGCTTCTGGGTAGGACACTGCTGATTAAGCTTTTCTAGGTTGTTGGGGGTAGCAGTAAGCTCCTCCTCCTTTCGCCTTAGCGACTTACGGTGCTGAGCAGTTAGTTTAATACAACAGCCCCTTCTAAAAGCCTTATGGGCTACCCAAAGCCAGCCCGCCCCCGTCTCATGGGAGTCATTCAATTCAAAATACTGTTTAATATACTCCGCCAATGTTACTAAGCTGTTGGGGTCTGACAGCGGGTGCTCGTCAATCTCCCAGCTCCTAAATGGGGATAGGCTGGGTCCTAAGGTAATTCTGATGACCACTATAGCATGATCAGACCAGGGGCAAGGGACAATGTCAGATTCTCGGACGTTATCAAAGAGCAGGGAGTTCATAAGGAACGTGTCAATCCTTGAATAAGTGCCATGCGTGGGTGAATAAAATGTATATTCCCTGCTATCTATATGTAGGCCCCTCCAAGCATCTACTAAGCTCATTCTTGCCATTATCTGTTTAATTTAGCCCTGTTTTTTGGAAAATTTTGTGTCCCGGTGTTTCCTTATCTGTCCATTGCCGGGTCTAAGGTCAAATTAAAGTCCCCCCCAATCACCAGCCTACCTAAATCTAGCGATTCCAGCTCTCTCAGCAGTTTAATCAGGGTTTTGTGGGGTAAATTTGTGGGGGCATATAGGGAGACCAATGAGATTCTATGGCCCGAGACTATTCCAGTGACCAAGACATAATGTCCCTCTTTATCTATTCTGCTGTGCTCCAAGCTGAACGGGAAGTCCTTGTGTATCAGAATAGCTGCCCCCGCCTTCTTCGTGGGCTGAGTGGCCATATACATTGTTGGGTAGTCCTTATGGACAAACTTCGGTTTACTTTCATGCAAGAAATTATTTTCCTGCATGAAAATAACCGAGGGCCTGAGCCTTTTGTAGTACCTAAAGGCTTTCCTCCTCTTGAAAGGCGAATTAAAACTCTTCACATTATGGGTTATAAACATATATTCTGACCCACTCATCCTATATCAGAGTCTAAGTGTGTGTGCGTTCCCAGTCTACCTGCTATTCCTCGCCCGACACCAATTCCTGAGAGTCCAAGGGTGAGTGGAGGCCTGTAGTCTGCTGGTGCTGGAAACTCCGGTCGCTGTCAAGCCAAAGAAAAGCAGAAAAACATAGCATTAGAGATACATTTTGTAAAATCCCATCTTTCATCTGAACCGTTATTGCCTTAGCTGACCTAACTTCTGAAGGTAAATTCTGCTGGCTGCCTAAACCCCGGTACCTTAATTTACAAGAATATAGAGGCTGCATATTTCTCTAGCTGGGGCAATTCCGCTACTGGAGTTGTTATAGTTGCTGCTACCTGATAACTGGCTTGTTGCTCTAGCCTCCGTTGCTCATCCCCTTCTCCGTAACTAGTAGTACAAAAACTAAACAACATTTCAACTTGTCGAAGTGAACTGAGAATTTTTATGTCTATCTCGAGTATCTACTTCTAACTGACCCCACATCTAAGGCCTTGACTAACCTACGTTTTGACTAAGTTATTCTATGCGAATTCTCCTTCCGCTAAGATGTAGCAAAAAGTCCAGGAACTGAGTAAAGTCTCAGTGTTACTTCCAGCTATTGGTCCGGCTTTTACTCCAATCGTGCTATTGCTAGGCTTTCAGTAGCGAGACCAGGATCTCCTCTGCGTTGAGAGCTGTAAACAGCCTGGCTTTTGCGAGTTAAGTTCTTGTCTCTGGAGTTTCTGGGAGGGAGCGGATCCTCTTTTGGAAGCTGCGGGCCCACTAGGGTCCATTGTCTTTTCGGGATAGGAGGAGGTGGAGGTCAACCATGTTCTTCTACCGGTAAATCCGCTGGGCAAAGGCGAAGCTGGCGCAGTACCGCAAGAAAGTCCTCCAGAGTGCAGGTGGTGTGTGCAGTGCCCTGGTAGCTAAAGGTAAGAGCGAAGGGGAAGTTCCACCGATACTGCAGTTTTTGCTGCTGAAGGATCGTCAGAGCGGGTTTCATCTGCCTCCTCCTGTCAAGCGTGTTGGGGGACAGGTCCAAGTAGACTTGTAGATTAGAATTGTCAGGGCCTTTGACCATCTGCATCTTCCTAGTTTCTGCCAGCAAGAGATCTCTGGTCTGCTGCCTGAGGAATCTCACAATAACATCTTTGGGGGCCTCCGGATTTCTCGCCCCTCCAAGAGCTCTGTGAGCTCGGTCTCTCAAGGACCGTCTCTGCTTGGTCGGGGAGTATTGCCGCAAAGGTCTCCTTCAAGGTCTTCAATCTTGTCTGTCAATTCCATGATGTTGTACAAATTTTGATCAATGGCGGACCGGTCATGTTGTTGCGCCTCTCCAATTTGATCCACTATCTCTTCCAGCATTTGGGTCCTCTGCCCCAGCTCCTTCAGATCGTTCCTCAAAGGCTCTATTGCCTTAGTTAAGAGCTGCTCGATAGTTGCTATGCATCTAGGTGAGAGATCAATGTGCTGTCTTGCTTTCTTAGAGGCCTCCTCCTGGTCAGATGAGTCTGAGCGATCCGAAGCCGAGTCTAGCGGAGACACGGGCTTGGCCACCTTGGGTGATAAATGCTCTCGCATGCCCTTTCACTCTTCTTCGTGTCTATGAAGTGGAGCTTCACGTGCTCCAGAGCTGTAGAATTCCTCCTTCTATCCCCCCTGTGTGAAAACAGTTCAGGAGCGTATAGTTGTAGAATCTGCGTCACATCAAGCTGGTTAAATCAGTGGCTGTGATCCCGCATAGAATAGATCATGGCTGCCAGCAAGTCAAAACCTCTTGTCGGGTGGCTTTTACATCTCGTGGTTCAATAAATCATATTGGCCTTTGTAGCTTCTTACAGGAATAGGTGTATAGGAATCCGCTAGCCAAGCTCTCATGTTGCACTTCAACTGTAATTTTGCTGTGTGACCACAGGGTGGCGGCGTGGCTCTACAGCAGCCTTAAACAGATACCACTCAGTGAACTTTGAAAAATATTTAACTGTATAGGTAACTTAGTCTTTTGAATCAGGCAATAGTGAGGCCACCCCTTAGTGCCTGCAAGGCTGCAGGGCTTTCAGTACCAGTAAGGTTGCAATATCTTCTGGTAAAGTTGAGCACACAGCCTCTGGGCCTGGTGTTATCAGAATCAGAGTTTAGGTGGGGAAATTTGTGACTTTATTGCTTTAGTGAGGCTGCCCCTTCTTTCAGGTGCCAGGGCATCTATGCTAGAGGACAGCTTCTAGGGCTTGAGTGAATGAGGTTAGATATATCCCAGCACAGTATGACCAGAGAAGTTAACTCCTCTTGAGGTTTAAGCCCTCTTGATGGGGTATTAATATCAGATGGCCTATCCAGGCTCAGATCAGGCCCGAGGCCCACCTCATGGCGCCACAAGATGGCGGCCGCCTCTTCGCTGGCTTTTCCTTCCGCCCAACTTCTCCTCTTCTGGCCCCCTTGGCTCTCAGCCTCTGGCTCTACCGGGCTCTCTAGTGCCCTCCTGTCTTCCTCCTGCCTCTGACCTGCTGCTCCATGTGCCTTATGGTCCTCGCGGAGCCCGATGTCCCTCTCCGCCGGCCTCCCAAGATGGCGGCCTCCTCTGCACCACCGTCTCCTCCTTTCTCGGGGTCTCAGCGTCTGGGGCCTCTGAGCTCATCTCCCCCGCATCCTGCAACCTTCCGGTGGCTCGTCTGGGCCGGCACAACCCCGGGCTGGGGGTCTTCTTCCTGCCCTGGAGCCTCTCGACCAGGCCTGCAGCTTTTGAATATTGAACAACATTTGAATAATTTTACTTGAGTTACTTCCTTTGATTTGGCTAGCAACTAATTTGCCGGGCTGGTTACCCATGTTATAGTGTTTTAATTGATATAGCCAAATTAAATTATCAATTTTTATTTGTTGATTTGATTTTTTTTTTTTCTGCTTGTATTTGAGAGATTTAAGACATTATCGTAGCTGATGTTTGATATTTTATTTTTAGTTTGTAATTAGGTATATTTCAGATGTTGTTGACTTTTCATTAACTTCAAAGAAAGTTTCTATTTCAGATTTCAATTTATTTCTATCTTTTATTGATTTAAAAAGAGTTGCATCAATATTACATGATATTTTCTAATGTATTTTAAGACCCACGTTCTACTTCCTATATGTGATCTGGGTGTCCCGAGAGGATATTATCGATTGTAGCTTTTAGATATCTTGGCAAGCCTACCACCGCTGTTGGTACTCCTCTGATTCTAATGTTAAATCCTTGAGCGATTCTCAAGATCCTCCATTTGTCCTCCAAAATGGAGATGCGAGAGGAGTTCCCTGAAATTCCCGCTCTGTCCCTCCTTTGAGCCGCCACTATTTGATCCGAGGCCTCTTCCAGGAGTTGGGTCTTAGATCATGAATGTCTTTTTGGAGGGCTGAGACAGCACGTGAAAGATGCGATTCGAGAAGAGCCTCAATTCTGGCCATCCATTGCTCATTCAGGTTCACGTTAGGTTGAGAGGTAGCCATAGAAGATTCTGAGTCAAGGAGGTCTGACTGGCCAGACACAGAGCCTTGGGCTGAGGTGGCGCTAGCTCCAGAAGCTTTGAAGTGCTCATCAATCTTTTTGGTGCCTAGATTTCTTCTGTTTTTCCTCATCCTGTGCAGAAGTAAGATGGGCCTGTGAGAGTAGCTTCGTCAGTGCACTGAGAATCAGTGAGGACCCCCTCTCAGTTCATCTTTATGATTTTGGTTCTTGTGTTATTTGTAAGTATCTTACTTTTCCCCCATGCTTTTTGACATCATGAATCAGATGTGTTTCTTAGTCCTGGTGGCTGGGTCAACAGAGCTCTTTAGCCATATCCTTGCCAGCTGGTAGTCCCGTTGCTGGGGTGGTGTCCTTCTATGAAAGAACGGTCCTTATAAAATATGTTATCGGTTAGAGCAAATGGTGGCTGTAGCTGTCCTGTAGCAGATTGCCACACAAGGTCTGTATTTAATCTTTGGAGTTTGCGTTGAGTTGCAATTAATTGCAGACTCTGCAAAACAGCTGCAGCAATATCAATTAGGCACAAGGTGGCAGTATTGTAGTATCAAAAAAGAGATGGCTTAAGGCAAAGTGCAGGTTCTTAAACCCCAAATTAAGGGGTTGTAGAAAATCCAGTTGTTTTTATATAAGTCCAGCACAGCCAAGAGCCTCTGAGGTTCCTAGGCAGGTTTCGCCCACAGCTCACAGTGTGAAAGTCTTTCTTTGCAGATAGAGGTGATGAACCATCATGTATGTCTGTTTTAGCGCAAAAAAGCTTAGTGTGGAGATCCCCTCTATGCTTCTCCTGTTGTTAATGCAGCCATGAGCCACCACCCTCCAGTTTGGGCAAATATTCAGTTTAAAGGTATAATAGTATAATAGTCTTATGCAGTATTATGAATCAGTCCCCAGGGTCTAGTCAAAAATGTTAGTTCAGTGAAACTCTGGCGGTCTCCCACAAAGCTCAGGGTCTCAAGAAGGTGTCCCTGTTGTAGCAGTTGGAGTTGAGCCTTAAAATGTAGCTTAACTGACCCTCCTGTGAGAGGCTTATGTCCGTGATGATGTGTGCTGCAATGTTAGGAGGTACCTTATTTCTCAGCAAAGTTCTTGTGGTGGGAGGTAATAACTGCAGGCCCTCACTTGAGGTATCCCAAAATGGCGGCCACCCGTACGCAGGCTTTTCCTCCCTGCCTGCCGCTCCGTCTTTTAATGCTGATACAGCCCTGGGTGCTCCAAGGGCCCATTAGGGTGTAAGGCTGCAGCATGCAGGTTCTGATGTAGGCTGCAGGCCGACTCCCCAGGCTCCACCCAGAATCCGTTTTAACTACAGGTATTGGACAGACATTTCATTGAGAACAATTATGATAATAATATGATAATAATATAAAATATTATAATATTGACATGATTATTACTGCCCCATATATCCATAGTCTTTACCAGAGATCTAACAGTGCTATTGTATGTCAGTTATCTATGTGTGTGGGGTTCATGTGTGTGAATATAAGCATGTGATGGTGCATATGATACTCACTTTGCAGGGTTTCCTGAAAGCCAGTTTCCAACTGTCCTGGAAGGCCCACTACTGCCACTGGCTGCAATGACTCCTCCATAGTCCGCTCCCATCCACAGTAGGTGATGGTGATTGGTGGGCTACCACCAGTCCCATAGGCTCCTCTGGCCTCCGCTGTTATCTTCTTCTTCACCTTTATCCGGCAGTCATCATATCGGTGTTTAACTGACTTGACGGTTTGCAACCCCTAATGATGCCACAGCTGCAGTCACTTCTTTCCAGGCACGTGTCTTATCGGAAGGCCTCACATCTCTCCCAGCATGGTTGATGCTATGGCCGGCTTGGACTTCCCTGAGGAGGGTTTCTGTCTCATCTGGGCTATAATTGTGGGCCCTCTGCTTTGCCACAACCTCTTGCCCTCCCAACTGTGCCTGGGTTCCTGGCCTCCCTGTTCTCTACCTGAGGCCTGCCCCTCCCCCCCTGGGATCAGGCCCCTGACCCTCTGCTCCTACACCTTGTGTGCCTACATCTGGGGGCACATCCCCCCCCCCTCCTGCTTTCCTCCACCTGTACCTCCCCTCTCTGCTTCCTCCTCTCCCTCTCTCCATACCTCTATCTCTCCTCCTCCAGTGTTCCCCTATCTCTCCTCACTCTCCTCCTCCTCAGGTGTTTCTCTCTCTAGAAATCTCACTCACTCTCTCTAACAGTCTATCTCTCTCTGACTATCTCTTTCTCAGTCTCTGGCTATCTCTCTCTTGCTACATATATCCATCTCAAAAACCCACCAACGCCTAGACCTGTGTGCTGACTTTCTCAGCTACAGCACAGTCAACGAATTGCGGTTTTCGCAGTCTTTTA
Source organism: Discoglossus pictus (assembly GCA_027410445.1). NCBI lineage: Eukaryota > Metazoa > Chordata > Amphibia > Anura > Alytidae > Discoglossus > Discoglossus pictus. The sequence continues at coordinate 145,507,663 of CM050170.1, forward strand.
AACCGGTCCCTGTGGCATTGATTAGCGTCCTCCTCTTCCGCTTCCTATTGCAACTTATGGCCTTGATTGATTTTTGCGCGCCTCATCAGATTGCATACCCGGAAGCTTTAGTGGTGAAAAAAGGCTTTACGGGCTCGACGCTTAGGCACATAACTAGTGCCCTTACTGAATTGAATAGCATTGTAATCAGAGATGAACGGGAGTCCGCAGCACGCCCGCAGACATACAGCCTACATCTCGCGAGTTACGGCCTTGGAATTGAATCAGGAGTTGTGAACTTGAGCGCTTGCAAACAATGAGCAGTTCAGCTACAGTATAAGTGTGGGAGTTTAAAAAAGCAGGATGTATAAAAAAATGCATAACATATTACACTACAAAATTAAAGGGACATAAAACAACTGTTTTTTCAAGATTTAAAGAGCATGTTTTAAACATTATACAAGTTGATTTTGCATGAAAAAATATTAAGTAAAACCTTTTTAAACTTCATTGAACTAGCAAGAAATATAGAGAGCATATTTTAGTCTGTAAATATCATTGGCAGAGGCAAGCCCCCAAGACCAGTTAAACTTTTAAATACGTTTTTGTGCTCTGAGATCCTTATTTGAAAAAAGAAAAGATGCTGACGCATTATCAAATACCATCTTTCTAAAGCAAGAAAATATATTTTCATGTCCATTTAAGGCATTATTTCCTAGATTCATATATGTACATTATATTTACAACTATGTATATACAATAGACTGGAAAAGATCATCCCCTTCTGGATCACTACCGTGTTGTAGTGAAGGGGCTTGTGTACTTCGATGAAGCTATGAGCTATACCATGTAGGGTCAGCCAAGATGGGCAGGTCATGGCAGAGTGGTCAGACAAATCGCAGTCTACTGGAGAAGGAACTGGCAACCGACTCTAGTATCTTTGCTAAGAAAACTTTATGGACAGGCACAACCAGAGACATAACGATATGGCACCGGAAGATGAGCCCCTCAGGTCAGAAGGTGCCTACCACATTACAGAGGAAGAGCAGAGGGCAAGTACAAGTAACAGCAGATCTAATGAAGTGGTTGGGCCAAAACCGAAAGGACACCCTGCTGCGGATGTGTCTGGAGGGGAAAGGAAAGTTTGATGCTGCAAATATCAATTCCGAATAGGAACCTGGAATGTTAGAACTATAAACCAAGGCAAACTAGATGTGGTCAAGAATGAAATGACAAGGTTAAACATTGACATCTTGGGAATTGGCGAACTTAAATGGACTGGAATGGGACATTTCACATCAAACAACCACCAGATCTTCTACTGTGGTCAAGAATCCAGCAGAAGAAATGGAGTAGCCATACTAGTCAATCAAAGAGTGGCCAAAGTAGTGCTCGGTTACAACCCAATAAATGACGGAATGATTTCAATTCAAATTCAAGACAAGCCATTTAATATCACAGTGATCCAAGTCTATACCCCAACCACGGATGCTGAAGAGGCTGAAGTTGTCCAGTTCTATGAAGACACTCAACACGTCATAGATATAACATCAAGAAAAGATATCACTATCATCATAGGAGACTGGAATGCTAAAGTAGGGAACCAAAGGACAACTGGAATAACTGGCAAATTTGGCCTTGGAGTACAAAATGAAGCAGGTTATAGATTAGTAGAATTCTGTCAAGATAATTCTCTGATCGTAGCAGACACCCTCTTCCAACAGCCTCTGAGACAACTCTACACATGGACATAACCAGACGGACAACATAGAAATCAGATTGACTATATACTTTGTAGCCAAAGATGGAGGAGCTCTATACAGTCAGCAAGAACAAGACCTGGAGCTGACTGTGGCTCCGATCATGACCTTCTTATTGCAAAGTTGAAAATTAAACTGAAGAAAAGAGGCAAAACCATCAGACCAAGTAGATCCGAAATAAATAATATCCCTTGTAAAAATGCAGTGGAAGTAAAGAATAGATTTAAGGGACTAGAGATGGAAGATAGAATGCCTGAAGAACTTTGGACCGAAGTTTGCAACATAATCCAGGAAACTGCAACAAAGAATATCCCTAAAAGAAAGAAAAGTAAGACGTCAAACTGGCTGGTGAGGCTTTGTGAAGTAGCCCAGGAAATAAGGAAAGTGAAAGGTAGTGGAGATACGAAAAGATTTGTCCAACTGAATGCAGAATTCCAGAGCATAGCAAGAAGAGACAAGGAGACATTTTACAATGAGCGATGTAAAGAGATTGAAGAAGATAACAGAATGGGTAAATTAAGAGATCTCTTCAAGAAAATTGTGAACCTAAAAAGGTACCTTTCATGCCAAAGTGGACGTGATAAAGGACAAAAATGGTAGGGAATTAACAGAAGAAGATCAGATAAAGAAGAGGTGGCAGGAATACACTGAAGATCTATACAGGAAGGATCTTAACAGCAGTGATGATGAACATGGACGTTAGATGTAAACTGCAATCAGAGGCTACAAATTAATGAGAGCTAGTATCTGCTGATGAGGCTCGCAATCATGCAATCTAGAAACAAAATGGGACTGCATTAGCCTTACCAAATAAGGAATTGATTACATGGCTCCCATAAGATATTTTTTGCTTGAATGTTCCTCTTAGGGAGCTGCATATCTATTACATTACACATGCAGCAAACCATTATGAGTGATCTCCTATGGGAGATCCTATCTAAAGTGTTATTACATGGCTCCTGTAAGGACTTACTGACAATATTGTGTTCTTGTAAGGCTCTGCGAGTGCTCCTTACATGTAAACTCAATCTCATGCAAGAGCAGATAAAAGCCTTATGAGAACACTTATGACACACTTAAGGAGCTAAATTTGGCACAGTAAAAGAAAAATAAATAGTCTAAAGAAGCTTTTTTTCAGGCCACTAATAATATGCAGTTGGATCCTACACATCCTAAATTATAAATATGCCTATACAACAATAATACAGAACAAATAACTAAATTACAATGTAGTTTAAAAATATATGCCTTCACAATTTAAAACGGACACAGCTGATTAATACAGAGCCTATAATCTACCTGTAACCCACCTGCATCTGTATCCCTTGCTATGTAATACCATGTAATAAATTAGAAATTAACATATACAGTAATATGATATGTCTGAACTACAGTGTTCATGTGAAAGAATAATAAACCACATCAATGTGTCTCATTTGTAAACATAGATATAAAGGCAATGTTGCAATATTTACTTCATTGGGGTTCTTTAGCTTCATTGGGGTTGCTTTGGTAATTACTATGTTTATGGACTATGTTTATAAAACTATTCAAGGTCCAGCTACCTAAAGGGGTGTCTTACTATGTATGTTCCAACTTTGACAGCCCTATCAAATTTGAAACCCGTAGCGGCATCGGCACACCCGAAAAGGCTGTGGGGTTGAAATTTGGCTGCGTTACAGAATTATTAAATTTAACCATGCCGCGATTTACGGCGTAGATGCAAGCCTGTAAGCCATTCTTATGCGCGTGTCATGTGCGGCCGTGAACATGATCAATTAGTCAGACCCGTTGTTACGGGTTTAGACGGAGCCAATGGCAAAAGAGATCATCAGAATTACGTCACTGAAAAATGGAGCTGGGATTTTAAAGCCTTACGGGCTTCAATTAGGAGTTTCGATCGGACACACATTCCAGAAATAATGCAATATTAAGAAATCAGAAAATATGATATTCTAGTCCATGCGAATTCCATTATATGTATTAACACATTGATTGCCAGGATCGATATAACACGGAAATTAAACATAACATTTTTTATTTTATATTACAGATTTGCGAGCTTGAGAATATTGTGCTATTAATTCCAATACCTGACATCACTTTCCCTTTTATTACGAGTACAGTAGTGTGTGTATATTTGCTTTTGCAGTGCTACGGATAGGACTTTAAACCCCTTGCGATTCCTCTCTACCCGTTGGCTTTTTGGCTCCATTTGCCGGGTTACGGGGTGGTTGACCGCCAGTGGATTTGTAGCAATTTAATAGCGATTTTCGAACGTAACAGTTACGGGCTTGAGAGAACAAAGGATTTGTGGCCACAGAGTTCAAATTTTGACACCCGTTGGGTTTTTTCGCCCTTACCCGTAAGTCCATAAGTCTTGCGGGCTACGTTATGGGCTACGGTTTTACACGTTGAGGGAATTTAATAGGACTGTGAGATCTTCAGATGAGCATCTGGTTTTGAGCTTTTATGTATGAAGCTTGTGCCTTCTTAAACTCTCAACGTGGAATGCCCATTTTTAAAACTAAGGCTAAAGACGTCTAGGCTTATTGTCATAATTCCAAGCATTTAAAATGCCATTGCCAATTTTGTTTAAATTCTCTCTTTCCCTTATAAGGATATCAAGACTATTTTGGATGAAAAGAGACATATGATAGCCTTCCAGCCAGTAGCAGCACAGTGCAGAGATCCAGAGCAGCTATGCTGCACCAGCAGAGGAGCTGCTGCTTTACAGGTGGAGAGAGGTGTATGTGAGCAGCGCTAACTAAAATCCCCCCCACCCTCCTATTCTCTATTGTTTTACATACTCTGGGGAACTGCATGAACAGCTCTCCAAAAAAGAAGTGGCACACCACCACTGTATGGAAACCATATCGAATTGAACTGTCTTTAAAGAAAGTGGTGGACAAAATAAATCTTCGTTCCTTTTCTATTTCGTAGCCGCATCCCTTCAGAACAGTGGGGTTGAGTGCTGCGTCACAAAAAAATGTACTACAGGCAGAGAACTATTTCCACCTCCTATCTGGCTCATAAGGTGCGCCAAATAAAGAGGCCTTTAGCTATGAGAAGCGCGCCCGAGGCCCTGGGAGGCCGAGCGCTCGCGCAGATCATAGCGATGGCCTCACTGTCAACTCAGCGCTGTTCGAGTTGCGCCATGTCGGAGGTGGAAATAGTTATTTGCCCACAGTAAATTATTTGCACCACCAGCGCTCAACCCCACTGTTCTGAAAGGATGCGGGTACGAAATAGACTAGATACAAGTCTTCTAATAATACTATATATACAATGGACAGTTCCAATACTACAATTATTATATTCAAGGTTGGACTTGGCTTGTAATATGTTCACAGAACTATTATTTGCTCCCTTTTTCCCCTCAATCCTATTCTGTATTCTATTGGATTATCAAGGGTCTTGGTACTACTAATTATAATTAAACACTATGGGCCTCATTCTATTATCGGCCGTAAATCGGCCGTAAGGCTGCGATTCCTTGCGAGGGTTCAGTTAACTCGCGATTCTATTATACGGCCCCGCAAGGATCTCCTTTTACGGCCGGCCGCATATCTTGGAACCGGCCGTAATCTGTGAAATATAAAAACGCAAAAATAAATTCAAGCTTGCACTGTACAGCTCTGTAAATGCTAGGGATCATATTGGGGGACATGAGGATTAAAAGGAACCCACTCTCAAGCTTGCACATCTGCCCAAACCCGAGTTCAAATTAACTGTTTATTTTCCGGCTGCGGCGTGGGCGTGTCTGAAGTGCTCCAAGCACTCTGGACTTTTTACATGGATATTTTACGGATATTAAAAATAAAATATTTTACGGATTTGAGTACAGGATAATTATGTGCTATTTTTTCTAACACCTAAAATCCCTTTATAGTCTTCTCAAAGTGCAGGATGGCTTTATTTGAGCTATTTTATGTGCTTAATTGGTGCTAGCGAGACCTTTTTCCTGCAAGTAACTGCGGCTCGCTTTTAGCCTTGCAGAGAGGTTTCCCGGAGCAATTGAATTGCAAATCTCTTGCGGCCGTTTAAGATCAAAGGCTTTCCTCCGGCGCGAGCGGCCGCAAGAGATAGCAAGGCACCGGCCGCAAGCCTGCCGGAATCCCCGGCCGTAAGGGAATAGAATAGCCGAATAGCTTGCGGCCGGTCCTTGCGGCCCCGCAACGGCTGCGGCCGATAATAGAATGAGGCCCTATGGTGATTAAACTGGTAAAAAATATAGGTCACCGCAATCTAATTCTTATATGATTACATTGGATTTCTACAATTTAGCTCTACAATACTTCTGCTAGCAAAGGTATAGTTAAGAAGACTGGTTTTATCTACTTTAATTTAAAAAAAAAAAAGCAATTATTTTGGTGAATGTTGCATTTGCATTTCTTAAGGAGCAGGCATGCAGTTTTAGCTGTATGGCATGCTTCTGGCCTATCTGGGGGAAGGTGTCAGATTTAACAAATCCCCTATACTGATATATAAGATAAAAATACTTCCACTCAAGACCCAATTTAGCAAGTCAGACAAAGAAAAAGATCTTATCAGTAAAAGCAAAATTGAATACAGTAGTTAAAAGAGCCGCTGAAGTCACCCAAAGTTTATGAAAATGTTGCTTTTTTTCACCAATATATATTTGTTTGTATGGCCATCCTCCAGAGCCCTGCATTAATAATGAGCAGGGGTGTGTAGCAGCTTTAGCCAATAGACTGTGCATTGCGTGCACTGGAGCCTGTGGTCCTGGCTGTGACAAACAGCTTTGTCAGTTAGACCCTCCAAGCATGTTCAAAACAGTGGTGATGTCACTGCTAAAGCCTGTTCCTGAGCCTCGTTCCATTTCTGCCTGAAGGAGGCAGAAATGCTTCAACTGTTGTGTCCTGTTTAGAGACCCACAGACTCACCTTATTGTATATCTTTTTGTTTGTGTTCTACACAGCAGTATAGGCTGCAGGAAATAAGTGAAATCAAGTAAAGTTTATTGAAGAGAATACAAAGTTGCTTACACAGCACTATGGATTTAGTGCCATTTAGGAACCCTCACATGTAATGGATATTGAGATTCAGATAAGTAATGTAGGACACAGACAAGCAGATCTAGAAGAACAGGATGGGACAACTGGGAGGTGTTATGGGCAAGGAAAATTATTCATGCAAGAATGCCCGGGGTGTTTTTTCCTACTAGCTTCTGATGAAGCAGGGAATGCATATACACACACAAACATATCTAAATACATAAACATGTATCTATCCTGCATTGTACTGTACTACAATGGTTCGCTGTGGTCAGGGAGGTAACTTTGTTAATCCACCTTAAGTGAAGAGGATAGGCATAAAAAATAATACAATTCTGGCTAAAAAGCTGCATCCCATATAATTGTACTGAGGGCGCATTGGGGAGGAAGTAATATAAATATAACATATTATAAATAAGCTAAATCAGCTTAAAAAAATGCTTCAATTTAAAAAAATTCAAAAACTATTTTCACATATTTTAATGAGCTCTAAATAATGCTGAGAACCAGGTTCCAACAAATGTATGTGCCTTTAAGAGATCACTGTAATTCAAGAAAAAGACTCTTACTTGTGAAGTATATAGCAAACTAAATACAGTCGAGGTGTAAAACATGGACAAAAAGTTTGGGGGAAAATCTGTATTTTTGAAGACTCTGCGTATGAACAAATTAATTAATACTTTTGCTACATATTTTCCTGAGAGCTAGATCATGAGAGTTTTTTATCAATAGAGGAAAGAGGGAACTTTTCCTGTTGGGTGGCCGCTAGCAGTGGCAGCGAAAGGTTGCTAGATGGCGCTGCCGAGACTGTACTGATGGTTTTACTGAAATCTATCTAAAATGTAACTCAATTTCATAGCGTTAGGGTGAGGGATAAGGGTTAGGGGGTAGAGTAAGGGGCTAACAGTTTAAGGTTAGAAATTGTGTGAAATGTTGATAGAGCCATCTAGCGCCCCCTCGCAAAACTGCTCCCGGCCACCCAACAGGAAAAGATCCGGGAACAGTGAAGGGATCAGGAGGCTTTCCATGTAATTGTATCTGACTAAAATTTACACCACACCCCTTCCTCAGAAGCAAGCTGCTTGCATCAGGAAATGCAACCACTGCCCCCGCCCAGAAATGTAAAGACCCCTCTCACAAACACAACACCCACCAATGTATAATCAGTATTATAATAATGTTTCAAACATATTTTTCCATTATACAGTTGTCCTGTAAAAGTATTGGCTGTAATTATTAAACTGAGGGAAAAACAATCTGCACATTTGGAAATAACACCTTATAAATATGACACCTCAGTGGTCATTTAATCAATGAGACAAATGAACACTCCTTTCCCAGCTAGCAATGATTTGCTGTGGAAATTGGGTCTGACAAAAGAGTCATATCTGTATTAATCTATACTGAGTATATATGGCACTACAAGCACAGCTTCCTGAGGTCTGGTATATAATATATACCCAATAAACTTCTGCATCATCTGCAGCAAACGCTCCCTATACCATCACTGTGTGTAGTCTCCATACCGGAAGTGACGTATGCCTAGTGCTACGCCCCGTCTTGGATCTCTATGGTGACGTACCGTGCGCTGACTTCCGGCTGTTTGTGCCCCCAGTGTGTGGCAGCCCTGGGCGGAGCTTCCCGTGTGTCGGCTGCTTCTGTCACCCAGAGCTCACAGGGAGGCCAAGAACATGGACTTTAACGTCAAGAAGTTCGCTGCAGACGCGGGGACTTTCCTCAGCCGAGCTAAGCAGGTACTGAGAGGAAGCTAAGGAGGCCATATAGAGAGAGAGAGAGGGTCCTGCCCGGGGACAGGGCGTGGGGGACACGGAGGGAGGACACTTGTGGCTTCATCACAGGACTGAGATTATTACATAATACACTATTACACACTTACAGAATGGCGTTGCGTATTAAATAATTTATATAATCATATTTTGCCCACTATTCTTCTTAACCTTATTTGGCATTTAAATGTTTAGATATATGAAATCTTTATAGGAATGTCTGTATCCATGTGCATCACACTATCTTGCATTGTAGGTAGTTTATAATTCACATGTTTCATGCTTTTTTGTAATGACATTTAACTATTGTGGATCATTTAGATTGTATATAGTTTGTGTTCAGTCGTGTCCGACTTGCCATGACCCTATGGACCGCATCACACCAGGCACTTGTGGTACTGGAGTGGGTTGCCAGTTCCTTCTGTGGACCAATATTTGTCTGACCATATTGGGTGACCCTACGTGGTATAGCTCACAGCTTCATTGTGGTACACAAGCCGCTTGTATAATGCATCACATGTCTGGTTCAGTGTCGTTCCCATAAAGGTTTTGTTGTTCTACTGAGAGTAGAATAATTCTGACCTGTAATATAATGCATTATTATATGATTTGCAATATATCTTAATGCAGAGTCATCTTCAACCAGACTTTCCGGTATACATTTCCATGCAGGATTTTTTTCTGGACTAGAAAGGGTTACATGTTCCAGGATCATAACATATTGCATATAGTTTATTGTGTACATATTTCATGCTGTGTGCACTGTCCCCTTTACTCAAACTTTCCTTTATATATTTCCATACTAGAGGTCTTGCAGGAATAGAAAAGATGAAAGCCCCCTGTCCTATTAGACTGCATTTGGTTTGTAATATGTCTATATCGTCCACAGCTCCGTTTTCTTATACCAGGATCGGTGTATAACATTTTCCGTAAAGTATACTGTGCTGAAATAGGTTAAATCCCGTTTGGATCGTTATAGTATGTTTGTTATGTTTCATACATTTACGATATTCATCTACTATTGCCGTACTCAATTTATTTCCCCCAATTCTCTTGACTCTTTCCAATCTAGCCTCCATTTACAAAACTCCAAAGAGACAGCTCTGACAAAAGCCACTAGTGACTTACTCACCGCCAAGTAATAGGGTCACTTCTCTATGCTAATTATCTTATATCTCTTTGCTGCCTTTAACAAAGTTGACCACCCTCTTCTAATCCGAGTTCTCGGCTCTCTTGGCATCCGTGACACAGCTCTCTCATGGTTCACATCATACCCAGAAGATCAAATATTATCTGGCACCCCTTCTTTGCCTCACCCTGACTGTTGGCAGACTCCATGTTTTAGTCATAGGCCCCTCCTCTTCTTCATCTATATATCCTCCCTTGGTACCCTAATAAAATCTTTAAATCTATCCTTCTTTGCCTGCGCATTTCTTCTGCAGCACTGACAGCTGCAGTTACAGGTGCCATCCGCCAGAGTGAGTTTTCGGGCACCATCAAGTTCCAGGGAAGGCAAAGAACTATTCTACCCCCCGACATGGCGCAACTCGACGTGCGCTGAATCAATAGCGAGGCCATGGATCTGTTCGTTGCAGGCACTGGCCCCCCCAGGGCCTCGGGCGCGCCTCTCGTAGCTCAAGCTCATTGTCGATGGCTTCTACTCTTTTTTTTTCTCTCTCATATTTCACCTTGACTGCTGCAACTCGCTTCTTGTTGGTCTCCCCCATCGCCTTTCTATCTCCACTGCAATCCATAATGAACGGCAGTACTAGACTCATCTACTGTACTCGACGCACAGTGTCTGAAGCTCCTCTCTGTCAGTCACTCCATTGGCTTCACATGGCCTCCAGAATAAAATGTAAAATTGTGAGCCTAACGTATAAAGGCCTCAACAACATCACATCCCCTTTATATCTATCTTCTCAAAATACTCCCCCCCCCCCCCCCCCCCCACCACCAACCCTTGTCTCTCCGCTAACTACTTATTTCCTCATGTTTTATCACCTTCTCTCACTCCCATCTTCAGGACTTTTCTTATACTGCCACTACTCTTTGAATTTTCTTATACTGCCACTACTCTTTGAAACTCCAGCAAACTATCTTCCTGCCTCCAAAACCTTCAAAAACTCACTAAAAACAAAGCTCATCACCTCCAGCCTTAATATGCACAACTGCTTACTCTACAGCCTAATATCACTCACAATCTATAGTGCAACACACAACCACCACCACTTGCTTGAGCCTAAGGCCTTACACACTACTATCTTGCATCTATCCCCATTCTCGGACATGCAAAATGCTTTAAATTGGAAGTTTTTGAGTTTGCAATCTTGTAGGGTGCTTTGGAAACCAGCACTATGTATGATTTTAAGCTCAAAGACGGGGGCCTCCATTTGTTTGCAATGTGTTAAAATAGTTTTTGCCTTGTACTTAACTTCAGCATAGCGCAGTGGAATATGCTGGCACATTACAAATAGATGATGATGATGATAATAATACTTGCTGTATTTAAAATGTCATATATAGTGCTGTGTAAAATGTTGGTGCTTTACAAATAAGTTATTCTTCCCAACACAGGGGGTATTTATACATGATTTACAGTATGCTTACATTGTTCTTATCCTCATGCCCCTTTTTAGATACAAGATTATGTTTGTGCATACAGGATTAAATGCATCATACCAGATTCTTATTTTAGATTTGTTTCTCATCCTTATCCAAATATCCTCAATTGTAACTTTTCTAGGGTGGCTCTTTCTAGTCTCTCACTTTATATCATTCTACTCTTTCCTGAAATATATTATTAGGTCATTTTGACAAACCTAAATCATATGACTGGCTGTGGTGCAATTTACCCCACCCCTAGACCTTATCACACATGAAAGCAAAAACAATGTCAGTTTTATATTTTTGTTCTATTATCATCTGCTGTGGCCATAGTTTATATGTCAGTTGTTTTGTGAGTTGGCAAGTAAATAACCCTTTCTGGGTTTTTTAAATGAAAATAGCTTTACCTGACTCTTAACTGAACACAGGCTATTGATAAATTCCTGAGGGTCATCGGGTAAAGCTGAAAGATATTTTTTGTGTTTAGTAGCTGCCGGGTTTAGTCTTAAAGGGTTTGCTTGCTTGACTACATTCTGTGTTTAACTTAACATAGTTTGAAATGTTACCTCAATCTCTTGAAAATGTGGCTACTTATTTTATATGCTTTTAACATTTATTATTATTTTTTTTTTATAGATAATGGATTGATCCAGTACTTTTAAATTTTTTTTTGTTATAAATGTATCTTGTAGGCTTAAAAAGCAAAGGGAATATTGTGAAATGCCCCCACTCAAACAAAAAATGGATCTATCCTGTTATGAACATGCACGGCACGGGAAGCCTCCTGGTGCTGGGCGCGCTTGTGTCCCGATGTACTCCCTAAGCCCCTAACTCTCAGCCCTAACACCCTACACCCCTTGCCTGCCCTAACCTTAACCCCCTACACCAGTTACCGGCCCTAACCCTAAACGTTACCCCTTAATCCTAACCCTAAGCCCCTAACCCACCACACTCATTGCCTGCCCTAACCCAAACCTAACCTTAAGCCCCTAACCCCCTACACCTCTGGTTAGCCCTAACCTCCTAACCCTCTTAGTCTAACCCCCTAAAAGTAACTTCCTAACCCCCTACACCACTTACCGACCCTAACCCACCTAACCAAAAAAAACTAACCACTTACTGGCCACTTAGAGACAGCTACATTGGGGCATCGGCGGCACGCTTCCCGTGTGTGCACATAACAGGATAGGTCCCAAAATATTTGCACTTGGAAAATTAGTAGTGTTGAATATGTAATGACTTTGAACCAGTGCAATGTGCAGGGGCTTTATGGTAATTAAAGCGGTATTATTTAAATAAACTACCTAAGTGTGTGTTTGAATATTTAAGAATCATTTTATTAATAAGTGCTTATATGTTCTGTGTTTACTCAATAAAACATTCCCAATAGTACCTACACAAGTCTCCACCCGCCCCCCAGTACCTCATGCACATAGTGTCTCTGTAGTAATATATGTACTAACCAGTTTGTCTCTCAGCAGCACTTAAATACAGTCTGTAATTGGCTAGTACATCTAGAACCAGTAGATACACTGTGTATAGGAGCTGTTTGGGTTTACACCTTTTTTTGTAGGAACTGTTTGGAAGGTTCCAGTGAGTAAAATAAGACATCTGAAGCACTTCTTAATAAAATGATGTTTAGATATTAAAATAAAACATCTAAGTGTGCACATTAAAAAAACAAAACTTTGCATATCACTTTTAATGGCATTACTATCTCATTAACATGAGAGATGAATCTTTGTGGGTGAATATAAAGGCTGACTAAGGTCTAAATAGCAAATTTTCAGGGTTATTTTAGTGTAGGAAGATCCATTTAACCACAAATTCAGTTGATAAAGTACTTATTTTTACTTACAGGTTTGAACGTCACCATATTTGTAACAAACCATGTGCCACTTTAAACATTTTCTTCTGTTTTCTTGTGCTCTGAGATATTCATTTGAAAAAAGAAAACGTATTAACACATTTCAGATGAAAAAAAATCTTTCCATGCCATTTAAAATTAGCTGCTTGTGTGTGCTTTTTTTATGGGCCCCCACATTTTTTTTGCCCTGTGTCATGTTGGTGTTCCACTAACTAAAACTTCATAATCTGTTTAAATAAATCATTGTTTAGCCATCTTTAGTTGCCTGGTTTTGTCAGACGTGACTCTTAGAAATGAATGGAGACAGGAACTTGCTTGGAGGAAGTGCTCATTTTAATGGGAATTTTCTTATTCTTTAAGACCAATGAATAAACAATGTGTGAGACTAATCATTTTCCATCCGTTTGCTGATGGGTTTGTTTCAGCTTCCCCTTTTTAAAAGACTGCAATTACATTATTTTAGTTGGCTTTCTTGCATGATAGTAGCAGTGTTTGGACAGGGTCCCAAATTTGATATATTTGTGTGGTAGCTCATCATGGGACATCAAAACCAACACCAATGTTTTAGGCCAAATTTTGTGTTGAATCAGTTTTTTGCCCAGTTGATACATTTACTTCATCAGATTTTTATATTGAGAAGTCAACACATATTAGCATATTTTCTTATTCACATATATGGAAGGGGCATATTAAAATGTAAGAAAGCTTAAAGGGACTATGTCACCTCCACAGGAAGTTGCATTCATTTTAAAGAGCATTAAAAACTGTACATTGTACTATCAGTTTTTCTCTACGATAAATCATTTCTGAATATGATTAGTATTGATTTTGTGGTTCCTTTTTGTTAGTATTCAGCTCAGAATATGTGATAAGGGTGTGAGAGAGGTCTGTCTGCCAGATAACATTGCAGATCTTTATTTTTGGTCACTACAGAGACAGACCAGCAGACTGTGCTCCTAATTAGTACATCACACCGCCTAATATGTGTGAGATGTTCATTAGCATATACATACAGCAACAACAACATGGGGCTTTCCAGGATTGGTTCACTTTAGAAAAAAATAGGCAACCCATTAAATAGCCAGTTTTTCATGTTGTTTAAGAATAATGTGGAGTAAAAGAGTCCCTTTTAAAAAGTAGGACACTCTTTTTTTAAGACTTTTTCAGAATATTTTCTCAGAAATCTCAAATAGTATTTTGAGTAGAAAAATCATACCTGTGCAAATGAATTCATCACTGTAGCCTTATACTTAAAATATACTCTTTTGAAGATCTATACTAAATAATGGGCAAAAAATGTTTTAAAAACTAAAAAGTCTTTATTACATTATTATGTGTAATTATGCTGTAGTGGAAGCCATCATTTTGGTTTCTCTGCACAATAGTAATGTGGCAGCGAAAAATGCCAGCACTTTCAGAAGGATTTTTATTTACTCTTTAGGTTTGCTTAGTTTAGCATAGTTGTGTTATACTGACTCAGTTATTTATAAATAACTATGGTAAGAAGCAGTTTACAGAGTGTAAGTATAATGTATTGTATTTCTGCTGTCTGGTTTGAGGTAGTTTACTTTATTTACCACTTTCTTAGTGCGTACAGAACTGCACGCATGTGCAGCTCTGTATGGACTGTGCGTGCGCAGCTCGCAGCCACACGCGCACATATACTAATTGTGCATTGCACGGCAGAGCCATGAGCTGCAGAAGAGGTGTAGAGGGGAGGAAGACACAAGGGAGGGGGCAATTACTTTCCAGACATCCACAGTTGCCTGGTTGTTTGTGTCTTGCTTGTATTTCTGTTCTTGCTGTATTTTTGCTTTATTCTTTAATACTCCGATCTTTTCCACCTGTGTGTTCCTGGCTCAGAGTTATAAGAACTAAGTGCCTATATAAACAAACATTTATTTAGCTTTGATGTGCCTGTGTACTTTGCTACTGCAGTAATTGTAACAGGTTTTATCACTGTTCTTATTGAGTAATTGGAATTCTGCATAATAAACCAACTTGAATTAAAGGGACCGCAAAATAACAAGCTTTGTCATGCACTGAAGAGACACTGTATTTGTATTATGTTATTTTAAGGAACTTGTACTGATAATGGAAAACAACTTTTTAGTAACGTAAAACAATAATGCAACCTTTTAAATGTATTGCCTGTTTATGCAAGTGTGTGTTGTGTATCTCTTTAAAGTAGAGAACTGAAAATTTACAAATTGCAGTGCTCCTTTATGATTAGAAGTGAATTCTGGGCATGAAACAAGTTGACTTGTTTTTTGACATTCAAACGTGAACACAAATCTACTACATATCACATATATAGTTGTGAGC
The DNA here is from genome assembly GCA_027410445.1 of Discoglossus pictus. NCBI lineage: Eukaryota > Metazoa > Chordata > Amphibia > Anura > Alytidae > Discoglossus > Discoglossus pictus. Next base: position 145,523,006 of record CM050170.1, read on the forward strand.
ATGCAAGTTGTTGCTAACGCTTGCGGGCGCAAAGCGAGGGCAGCGGGCGAGGGCCTCAGTTGCTGGCATGGAGCGCCGAAAGCGCTCCATGCCAGCAACTGCGACCCTCGCAAACTTTACGTCGCAACGCAAACACGACACACCAATTACGACCCTCGCAAACATTTCCTCGTAACGCAAACAACATACGACACACGTTAACACAAATTACGACCTCGCAACACTTGGACGCAACTCGCGAACATTACAAAATTCAAAACACAATACATACACACAGCACATACATAAAAAACTTACCTACAGCAACAGGGAGCAACCAGGACCTCAAAAAAACAACTTACACCTTCATTTCACTCAAAATAAAAGAGTTTACACACTAAATTTTTTTTATAAGCGACAGAAAAAATGGCCGCAGAGAAAAACGAAAACGAGGCTACACACGCAAACACCATATGAACCTGTTAGCACACATTACGACCTCGCAAAAATCGGCCGCAACACACGAACATAAAAACATTTAAAACGCAATAAATACACACAACACACACATAAAAAGCTTACCTACAGCAAGAGGAACCATCCAGCACCTCAAAAAAGCAACTTACACCTTCATTTCAATAAAAATAAAAGAGTTTAGACACTGATAAAATTGCTAAGCGAGAGAAAAAATGGCCGACGAACAAAACAAAAACGAGGCTACAGCACTCTAAACACGGAAAACACCACAACACACTCGCAAAACACCACAAGAAACTCGCAAAACACCACAAAAGACCTACGGATATTCCGCTAAGACGCATACCACAGATTACCCGCAATTTTACGCCAATGCGGAAGTACACCACTACGCTAACGGTTTAGTCTCGCGCACGCACAGTATTACACTGCACACATTCATCACGCTTACACAGCAGCTCCACACCACTAATGCTGCAGCAACATCAAAACACATTGACAGCTCTTCAACACAATGCTTCAAAATAGGTAAAGTATATTCATTTATTAATGTATTATATATTTCATTATTACACACCAAACAGCATTAGCTACCTTACAATTTCATTGCCGTCATTTTTTGACGGGCAATTCTCTAGTATATATATATTATTGTATGAAACACTCAGAAGTGCAGTAATATTAGTGTTAGGAATTTTAGCAAATACTTCTGTACACCCGCTGACTGGACCAACTGACACCATCTTGGAATATTGGGTAATGATCTTGTCAGTGGGCTGCATATATGACCTCACACTTTCCATCTCAAGTGTTTAAGAGTTGGTGTCATGCCAGGTTTCTATCCACACTGACAGATTTTTCTTTTTAATGAAACATGTTGTGGGAGCGGAGTATCATTGTTCTGATTATATTCTAGCAGTGCTTTTATTAGTTTTTTATATTATTATTTTTAAGAGAGAAGAAAAAAAATCTACATATTTTTTTTACGATTCTTTTGTACTATTTCAGCAATGTGGATATATGTCTCAATATGCTTCTTTTTTTAATACGTTATCCTTGGAATTAGAAGAAAATGTATCTGTTTAGAAATGGTTATTATGAGCAATACAACTAGTTCTTGAACATCTATTTTGGACACACCTGCAAACATCATATAGATTTGGATGTGATTCCCACTATAATCCTGTGAGTGCATATATTGGTGTCCAATAAAAGTTATTTGAACATATTTCACCATTTTTGGATTCTTGCCCTCTTCCTTTTTTTTTCTTGTAGAGGTTTTTAGAATATCTTGTTTGAGTGCAGGATAGTGGACCAGTAGTTTAATCAATTTAATTAACCCATAGTTATTTTGTAAATCCAATCTTTTTTTCCATACCTCAAAGACTGTACCATTGACTACTGAAAATGTAAAAGTAATATGAAATTATAAAATGAAGATCTTTGTTTTTTTTTTTGTAATGCTGTATAAAACAAGTTTACTTTACCATTCCTTTTAAAGTGACTCAGAAAAGGTCCCGGTTAATGCAGGGATGAAAAGTACACACAGAATAATTTTATGGTTGCCTACTAGTAAAATGGGATGGAAGACCATTTATGTAGTTTAGGCTTGAAATATCCAACTTTCTAGTTTATTTCTAAATCCTATCAAGATTCAATAACACTTCCAGCTTTTTTTTTTTTTTTTATGTGTACTTTAAACTGTTGCAATAACCGAGACTTTTGTTGTATCACATTAATAGCTTACTATATGTGCTGTTCTTCTAGGACAAAAAAGTGTTTTACACTTGATATATTAAGTAATAAAATGTATTACTGTATACAGGTTACAAGTTAGAGCAGACACTGCTTTGATACATTGGGTATTTATCTACTAGTAACGGAGCTATTTGTAGAAGTGATGCTATTATTTTCCTATGATTCACTCCATCTGTTTTTCATCCCTTTAGTTAACGGAGGAAAAGTTTGGACAGGCAGAGAAGACAGAGCTGGATGCTCACCTAGAGAACCTGCTGAGCAAAGCCGAGAACACAAAACTATGGACCGAGAAAATTCTAAAGCAAACCGAGGTCTTATTACAGCCAAATCCAAGTAAGAATGTATCTGTGTTCGTTAATCAGATGCCAAACAGACACTTTCTTTCCACTTTATAAAATGTCCAGGAACTATGTGATAACGTAATCCTTTCAGATATCTAAGGTCTGCTGGCTCAGTTGCTGTCCATCATACATCCATCATCTCCTTCAGTTTAACACTCCTAGTCTTACCCTGTTCAGACTGCAAACTCCCTGAAACAGGGACTTCAATCCTTTACATTAGCTCACAGCTTAACAAATCATGAGAGCCACATCTTCTAAAATGTTACTACATTTTATATATATACTAGTCGTTTACCCATCTCATGACGGCATATTACATGTGTCTCTTCGAAAAAAATATGCTGTGTGCCTATATAGAGCCCTATTCAATTGGCCAAATCACATTTGAATAAGGCCCTATGTGTCCTGCAGTTTATACCTGATGGAACAAGTGATTTGAGGCAGGATACAGTTAGTCTTCCTATGTAACTCAGGAATAGATAACATTTTATTTTAATTGAAATATCATTTGACAAAAAAAGACAATCCAATGCATCCTTTTTGCATGCAGCTCCATCTTACAATACTTAAATTATTATAGTCCAGCTTTCATTTCTTTTGTGTAGTAAATCAGTATAAATAACTTTTCAATTTCTTGTAATAAAAAGTTGATCTGTGGGGGGAATAAACTCACTCATTAGTGTACAATAACTTCATTAACAAATTAATGATATAAAAGAAATATAAAAAAATATGAATGCAAAGTATGTGAAATAAACTTCCACAACTATTATGATTCAATACATTAAGTGTTAATATATTGACCCACCCCAGTCTATTTCTTTCTATAAATAAGAGATCCAGCAATGTACACGCCTTACCCCTGACTGGCCACGTGGCGAAACACGCGTCAGGTCTCGTTGTGTTGATGTCAGAGCTATAGATGAGTTGGGCAGATGCTGAGGGTGTGATCTAGCAGTAAAGTAACTTATGAGTAGTCTATTAAAAGTAAATAAATGAAATCTACCTTTAAAGCAATGTACGATTCTTTTGGCACGGTTTAATCCTGGTTAATAGTAATGGATGGAATTAAACCACTGTGAGGTACTGTCCCCAAAAAATCATAACAAGGGGGGTATTATAACAATTAACACACTACTAATACTACTCAGTAGTCTCATTGCGAGGCCGTTGTTTTTTTGTTTTTTTTCTGATAGGCGCTTTTGCTGTTATCGTTTGGTAGACGCTGATCTGTTTTTTGCTCTTATTGCAAGGCTTTGTGAGCTATGAGCAGCGTTGGCGCTTGTTGAGGCGCGCAGTGAATGGCTTTTGTGTTTTTTGCGAGTGTTTTTTTTGTGTATATGTATTTTTGTTTTCTAATTAAATAAGTAATAAATGAATATACTTTACCTATTTGAAAGTAGTCTATGCAGGAAGCATTGTGCTGAAGAGCTGACAATCTGTTTTGATGTTCCTGCAGCATACAATTTAGGTTTGCACTATTATGGACCTGAGGTGTGTCAGCAATGTGTGTAATGTAAATAGGCTGCGTGCGCGAGGGGAAGCCGTTAGTGTAGCTGGGTACTTCCGCATTTTGTAAGTTAGTGTTATAAAATGGCGGCGAATATGTATGTGGTAGGCAGGTTTGTATGATTTAGCGTCCTTGCTAATAGTGTATGTTGTAGGTCGTACAGGTTTTTGTAAAAGCCGTATTTGCTTTGTTTTATTTAGCGGTTTTAGGGGTTGTGTAGCCCCGTTTTCGTTTTTTTCGGTGGCCATTTTTTCTCTCGCTTAGTAGATTTTTGAGTGGCTAAACTTTGTAAATTTGACCAAATTCGAGTTTTTAAGCAGTGTTGCAGAGGTCCTGGGTGTCTCCCCTTGGTGTGGGTAATTTTTTATTTTATTTTTGGGTGTATTTTTGTGTTTTTTAATGTTTGGCGCTGTGCACGGGTCGTATTTTTGCGAGTCCATAATGGATTTTTTCGAAGTCCCTCGGGTCGTAATTGTTTTTGTGTAAGTCCGAAATGTATTTTTTTCTAAGTCCCGCGGTTGGTATATTTTGGTGTAAGTCCGTAGTTAGTCATTGCGTGTTTATGTTTTTTTTTTGCAAGTCCCGCTTGTGTGGTGGTTTTGTAACCGGTTGTGAGGCGCCGTAGAGCCACCACCTCCGCCAATGCGGTCTGAAAGTCGTAGGGGGTCGAAAGGGATGAGCGCCTATGGAGCTCATCTCCACCAGCGCAAGGAGCGCCTTACCGCAGTTGTGGCGGGTTCGCTATGCGAGCTTGCAAGCGTTAGCAACAACCCGCATGCTCACAACTATATATGATATATATATATATATATATATAAATATATATATATATATATATATATATATATATATTATTAGGCACAAAAAATTACTTATTAATTAAAATAAATCTATATAATGATATTTCTTATGTTAAAATATTTATGATGCCATTTGAATTAATGCAAAAACAGAGGCACTCAATCTGAGAACAAACACCTAAGTAGGTTTGTTCTATAGGTCTGGTCAACTAATCAGAGCAATCTCTTTTAGCCACTTGTGCCCTTCACAGGGAGAAATATCCTGAAGTATATCAGTCTGGTCCCACTTACTAGAGTGAGCCAGCCCCGAAATACCAGGCAATTCTACCCTGAACAGGAGAAACAGCAAACCCCAGATGTACTTCTCAGCCTCTCTTGGGCTTTGTCAGTGAGGTGTAGCTGCACTCTCTATGGCAAGGTGTACACATTTGGAGGGCCATATTGCCCTTAGGGTGACAAAACATAAGCAAAAACATTTGAATTAAGAGCATATATTGAAAGCTGTTATTCATTTTTTATTGTAAATCATATTTTAATAAAATTATATGTTTTAGATTTAATCAATAAAAGGTAACTTTTAACCACAGATGGATATTTGTTTCATTAAAAGGTGTAGATTTGAGGTCAGATTATTTTTGAAGCAAAAAATTTCCATCCATGCAGCTTCATCTACCAATACTTACATGGCCATTATAATAGTCCAATATTCATGACTTTTACATTTTGTAATAAAAGGTTGATCTGTGGAAAAAAAAAAAAAAAAAACTTTAACTGAAATGGTTTATTTGCCCCATCCTCTGGGTTCCTGCAGCCTGCAGCTAACCTTTTTTATCCAGCTGCATGTTAACTGCATAACTACTGGCATTGCTTGGGGAAATGGGCATAAGTTTTCTCACAAAAGATCTTTTTTTCTTATCGTAATGATTGAGAGCTTGTTTATACCCATCATTATAGTGTCTCTTTACGTTTGTTAACCTTGTTTTTTCAACTAGCTTTTAGGATTTACATTTTTGTATTGTCTGCAACCACCGGTTGTTCTTTCTAAAGGAAAACTACACTTCAGGAAATATCACTTGTTTGTTAAGTATGTATCAAGCTAATCATATTAGCAGCAGTGTAAACCATGGACATACACTATTTTTAAGGAAATTCTGAATTTGTGAGCACTCTGTTTATGAGTACAGGAATCCCATCTTTGTATGTTACATTACATTCTGACAGCTGGATCATTATGGTGTTTGTTTGTAGTTATTAGATTAGGGACAAGTTAGAAGTCCAGAACCTTTGTTTGATAACTGGATCCAATTGAAATAGACACACACCCCTTCCCCCTCATTGGCCCAGAAGCAGAATGTTACATCTAAGGATGCAATCATAACTCTCCAGAACTATGAACACCCTCACAAACACAAAACTTCAACCAGTGTCTAATTTTTCCCTCCAGGGTCCATCAGAGGGCATCAATATTTATTTATTTTTCTAATTAAAAAACAGCTGTATGGCTATGTTCCTGTTTATGCACAGTTTAAAAATATATATATTTTTCACTGTGTGGCGATCCTTTTAAAGACCATTGCATCACTGTAGTCCTTTATAAAAGGAAACCCTTTTTCACATGCACATTCACCCTCTGTCTAATGGTGCAGAGCATATAACGTGATTTCAGTTGTCCTTTAAATAAAGTGACATAGTTATGTTATGCCACTTTAAATAACTTGATAATGAATATGTTTAGAAAATAAAAAATACAGTCTTTAATGTTTAACTATTGTGTACAATTTTACTGTATTGGAGGCAACCATTTGGGAATCACTATTTATTCCTGTTGAAATGCTCAGTTATATAGAACTTATCAGTAGTATTAAATGGAAGGGCAACTCACAGAATCACTTTCTCTCTCAGGCTCCAGCCAGCGACGGGAGCTCTAAATTTCTAACATGGAAGCCATGCCATATATAAACATACCAATATTATTTTCCCTAATTTTTGCTACTTCTCTGTCTTCTTTTTAAACCTTTGCAAGTACAAATACGCTGTGTGTGTTTATCTGATATGCTTGACTTCCTGTAATAGAATCCCTTTCCTTCCTCTCTTTATACAGTCACTCTTGGAATTTCATTTTAATATCTTGGAAATATAGTGGTAAGGCTTCAAGCAAGAATAGAAAGCTTTATTAAATTTTAGTCTTTGATATATGAAACCAAAATATTGTTTTGATACCAGTTTTGTATTGAATATAATATGGCATATTGGCAAAAAGCATTCCCCTAATACAAGAGTATGGAACCTATAGTTCTACCCATTCTCAGGAATGATCCACTTTATAAAGGCATTCTGTCATATCGAAATCTAAACAGGATTGCAGATCTCTATACTGATCTTTTCTGAATTCTTCTTCTTCCACTGCTGTTTCATTTAGAATATAAAAACAAATCTTACAATTTTGTGATGACATTTTTGCAGACACTTTTAAAGTGCTGTAAACCGTAAGATATGACTTTGGCTGCACACGTTTCCCTTAGAAGCGAATAGATTTATCTCACATGATCAGATTACTACTCCCATACTCACTGCTTTAATTTTATTGCTTGATTTGATCGCCAACTTCCTTTTTCTCTTTCCCGATGAAATAATTTATTGTTCAAATTTGGGAAACCCTTTTTTTTTTCAGAATAAATCCTAATTACATTATAGTTGTATATAAGGACCCTCTTGTATTCTCATGAAGTCATTTCCCAGAATTATATAATTTATAGGCATATCACATTAAAATGGTCTCCAGTTTTCTTGTGACTTTTAAACCGATTCATTTTTCCATCCATTTATTTCATAGATGCCAGGATAGAGGAATTTGTGTATGAAAAGCTTGAAAGGAAAGCACCAAGTCGTATGAATAATCACGAGCAATTGGCTCAATATATGATAGATGCTGGGAATGAATTTGGCCCAGGAACAGCATATGGTAAGTATTGTAATCCCAATGCACAGTATAATTTAAAATCTTGCAGTGTATAGTCATGCTACGTTTTTTTAAAGTGTATATAATATCAGAACTGATGCAAGTCCTCTAGCAGCTCTTCTTCGTTACTTTAAACCATCCGTTCCTACACCAGCGTCTGATTTGCTTATTTAATAACAGTCTCGGGGGAAAACAGCCTTGGTAGAACTGCTTTACCACTCAATGGGGGTAGGAAAGAATCTGTCCAGGTGACTTTTTTTCTAAATATTTATCCAGCGTTCTGGGATTTCCTGTAGTGATCACTGCAGGGAAGGAGGTAGAAAAATACTCCTGTCCAGATTCACCCACACACCCTGGGTATCTAGGTGTATAGACCCAGTTCTAAAAACACAATAGTTCAAATGGAAGTTTTATAATCTATAATAATTTTTTCCTTCAAATTCTGATTCTTCTAATAATTCTTCAAACTATGTGATTGCTAAACAATTAAATAATGATGACTAGAGTGTTTCTCTAAGCTTGTTTTATGCTTTATTTCGCATTAAAACTGAAGTGCTTACTATTGCTGTGCGAGCTGAAGGACTTGTGAGGACGTTGATATGTTAGTTAGTCTACCAACAATGGCAGGGATATCATTGCACCTCTATCTATCTATTATATATTTTGGGCAGTGGATATTTATAGTAGTAATTTCCTTGAATGTTTTATAATCAACCATTTCTGTGTGGTTTGCAAATAGTTGTTAGTTTTTCAGTGCTACATTGGAAATTCTAATCCTGGAAAAAAAATAAAACATTTCTTCCTGTTATTTCCTGAAGCAGCTCATTTAATTTACATCTGCATCATTCTTCTAGAGCCCGGAAATAGTTTATTTGCAAGTATTTAGTTATGCACCATCCTTGTTTTATAGAATTTATCTCTTGCAGGAAATGCACTTATAAAATCCGGGGAAACTCAGAGAAGAATAGGAGGAGCTCACAGAGAACTTGTACAGACAGGAGCTATAAACTTCCTCACACCCTTAAGAAATTTTATTGAAGGGGATTATAAAACCATGTCTGTAAGTATGAAAGCAATAAAGCTATTGTTTATGAAGCTATGGTTATTGTTTAGTATATGGTAAGTTCATACTTTGTTGTGTTACTACATGTCTGTAGAAAAACGGAATCATTTTCTATTTCAATACTGCAAGTAATCTCTACCCACAATATTACACCTGCTTCCCCATTGATTTTTACACATCAGTAACATTATGAGCTGCCTTTGCTCAAAAAAGCTGTTCAATTCAAAATTGCTAATTTCTCGCAACTCCTAGTACTGATTTTGACAAAACATGAGACCCCCATGGCATCTAAAGCATTAACTGTGTGCCACAGAGGTCCTTAAAGAACCCTATGGCTCCTAAATTTTAACCAGCACCACAGGGGTCTCTAACAGACTCCAGTGGCACATGGTCATAACCCCAATGCTTATTAAACCCTGCTGCGTAGGCCGTTAATGGATGCCCCTGTGGCATCTAATTATAAACTCGATATATCCATTAACCCCTAACATACCATGGGGGTCTATACAGAGCCCTATGGTATCCCTATTAACTACCTAAATTAACCCCTACCATAAAAAAAGGGTTAATTTAATTTCCACTGGAGTCCTTTAAGGGCCTTAGCAGCAGGGGTTAATAGATATTGTGGGATCCCTGTGGCATGAGATTAATGCTTTAGGTGCCAGGGGAGGTTTCAATGGACCACCATGGTTATGTAGATGGGTGATCGGTTTTGAGCGGGGAAGGGGATCCCTGGGGATTATCATTGGGGGGCAGTGGGTTTGGAGGAATGTAATACTACTTATCACAGGCTTACTCCTAATCCTAAGTCTTTTTACTTTATTTACAAGGCCTGGGTTTACGAGTTGCGAGTGTGCTATATATTATTATGTTTGTGCAGAATTGAATAGACGAGTAACATTACTGACAAAAGCTCCAGCAGCCGAAATTACATTTGAAAGTACTGTAGTTTACTTGTCTCGAGTTGAATGGAGTCCTTTTGAGTCTAACTAAGAGCATAACTAAGCTGGGAAAATGCCATTAAGCTATTTTTTTTTATTGGAACAAAAATATATATATATTTTTTTTTTTCTGGAGGCATTCATGATACTTTTCTAAAGTGCAGGCCTTACATTTATTGTTGCAAGCTGCATGCATATGGGTGAATGGGGTAGGTGTCAAATTGGGATCTGAATATTTCTATATTAAAGGGATAAACCTGCAATAAACCTGATAAATGTAATGGTGTAAACAAACATTCCTATTTCTAATTGTGACTGGTGTTCTTGTTTGTCTCCTCCATTTGTTTTTTTTGCTCTTCTTCTTTTTGTGACAGTTGTGTATTAATTCAGAATTCTTATTTTTGTTCATCTCAGAAAGAGCGGAAGCTTTTGCAGAATAAAAGGCTGGACTTGGATGCAGCTAAGACTCGAGTGAAAAAAGCCAGAGTTACAGAAGCCAGAGGAGCAGTAAGTAGATGTTTTGACAAATGAATGGAAAAAGTCACTCTTGCATTTGTGGTTAAATATACAGAACAGCTGACCTGACAACATTTACTTTTTGTGGTAAATTGGAACATCCTGGATTACCGCTGTGTAGACTCCATTCTCAGATGGTTTTAAAATTGGAAAAGCTTATTATTTTTTTTTACTGATTTTATATTTTTATTTTCTGTTGCAATGTGAATTTCAAAACTTTAATGATTTGTGTGTTAGAGAAAAAGTGTAGTACTCTGCGTTAGTTATAGGTTGTCAGAATTACTCCACTGTAGTAAAAACATAAATAAAACAAGCATAATATCAGACTGGCAGTCTCCTCTTATCAGTTGATATAACTGATAAGTTGTAACTGATCAGTGGATAACTATAGGCAAAAATAATAGGTTATATACATTGCAATAACTATTAACATATGCAATATATAAAAGGAGTCTCAACAAAGTTATTCAACTTTTTTTTCTTTAGTGATACAGAGTTTTTGTAGACCTATTTTTTGTAAAACTGTTGGTATTTTTTTAATAAAGGGACATGGAATTTTATCAATACGTCTTTATATCTTCTAATGGCACTGAAAGAGAAAATCTTTCAAAAATGGATGCATTATACACTTTTTTTTATGAGGTTTTATATAATAAAGTTATTCCTTCAAGTGCCTTCCTCTCTGCATCTTGTGATGGATTAGGTTTTGCAGGAACCAAAAATCATAAACACCCTGTAAATGACAATAAAACTTTCATTGCTGTAACTAGAAAATGTAAGCTTACCCTTTTGGATTCGTTAAGCATTAACATCTGAAAAGGAAGAAATATAGAATATATTATTATAATAAAGATAGATATGAGCAAAAGCAGCTTTGAATTTTGATTAGTTGCAGACATGAAGGGATGTGAGTGTTGGTAGTGTACCTTGTGGTGCAGAGGTCAATGAACAGTTTAAAAGCTTCAAATTAAACAACATGGAGTCTATACAACTATGTGCTTTTCACTCCATCTTTGACTGCAGTGTCGCATAAGCAACCCCACAAATTCCAGGTAGGCTTATTGTGATTGAGGAAGTACAATCTTAGATTAGAGGGAATAGTCGCTTTGTTTTTTGTTGTTACGTTAATTTCCTGGTGATGTGTAAAAGTATACACATAGGCTAGATACCCCCCTATTTAATAATCTTCATCACATCTTTCACAGGTTTTAAAGATATATTGAAGTGAGCTGGATTAATACATTTCTGCACTCAAAAAGCAGCCTATATATATACAGCATATTTCCTAAAGCATTTTATTTGTATTAATATCTAAAAAAAACCTCTTATGATTGTGTTGACACCCCCAGGGGTTGTCTACACAAGTTCCTGATCCCCACTCAGTCAGCATGCAGCATCAGGGAAGCAATATTAACCCACTATTTACCTGCTCTTCCTTGCTCAGCCAGGATATGACTCATCCCTGCTTCCTGTCTATGCTGTGTGCTGTTTCCATAGCAACTAACGTAGTGCTATGTCTCAAATCTTTCATCTAACCGTAATGGCCAAAAGAAATTATGGAGGGGGTGTTAAACTTAATTTTTAATCTGTCATAAATAATAGATTTTGCTAACATCAAGGTAAGTGTTTAAATGTTTGTTTTGGTATTTTTTTCATGCAAACATTTTTTTTCCATATACTATTAATTCTCCTCTATCAGATGCATTCATAATCTAGGAACCTTACATATGCCTTTAAGTTTAGATTTTAACACTGTGGATGATACGGTCAGTTCATGAATACACTGCTAATATTTCAACTAAATATAACCTAATTTATGTCAGAGCCTCCTCTAATTGCCACTTCAACAAAGTCATATCGGCTTGATGTAGCCATGTCATGCAATTATCATACAATTTCCTCTTAAAGACACAATAGAAGTCATGAAATAAACATTCAAGTATTGTGCCAATGTACATGGATGATTTACAAACTCTTGTGGATCACTGATGTCCATATCGGTTTATAGGATGTCCTATGCAATACACACTCAATATAGAGATTTGTAGAGAGCAAGTGCTCTACTTTAAGTGTTATCCAATGTATCATGTGACCTCACAGTTCAGTAATAAACCATATGCACTGTATTGTATAACTTTATGGTGTGATTTACCCAAACCCTAATCAGGAGTTGGCTGCTGCACTGTAAGAGCTTCTAGGCACGTTCCTTCATATCCTGAGTGAACCATAAATTACAAGTTGCATCTCAATGCTTGTATTTTTATCTACCATAATAATAACGTTCATGTTTTCCCTTTTCAGATTAGAATATTGAAAACGTCCAAAGAAATAAGTTTACACTTTTTGTTATTGAATTGAGCATTTTATTGCCATTTGTAGGTTACTTGAGATCTTTGGTCAGAGAGGAAGGCAATTGAAGGAATAACACAATTATATAAAACAGGGCAATATTCCTGATTTTTAAATTCAAACCCATGTTTTCAGTTCATTGTTTATTGTAGAGCAGTATTAATTAATTCTTTTTGCCTTTTAATACTTTTACTGTAAACGCCTAACAGATCATCTTTAACTGAGCAAGAACAATCAATTTGTGTCGTAAACAAAATCGTATTGTACTTATTCACAGAATTGTTTTGTCTTTGCATGTATGTATTTAAGCAACTAAATGCACCTCCATCTGAAGGAGATGACAACTTTATGGTAAATTTGACCTACATGCTCAACGTCTTGCATGTAAAATGGCTGAAGGTTTGTTGGCCTATACAATGACCCATTCATTTTATCCTTCGTGTTTTCTCTTGCATTGTGAGATCACCGTCACAGCTCTTCCATAGAGCTCTTCCATTCAATTGTTTTCAGTATCTGTAATTTGATTTTTTTCTTTTTTCATTTACATTTTCAATATATCTTCATTACTTTAATTTGTAGGTATAATACTGTTTGGATATATTTATAAATACCAACAATATTTTGTTAATAATGCACAGCAAGAGAAATCACTCATTTTATAAATAATTCTATAGATAGATAGATTAATATAAAGGTAAATAAACATTTTAGATTATATTAATGCTAAGTTTTTACAGTGCAATGCAGAACTGCCCAACATCTGAAATATATTATTCCCCTGTCCGTTTACAAAATGCTTCTTATACAACGTTGTTCATCTCCCAAATTTTAAAATGACGCAGAACTTCCAAAATATAATGCCAGAGGATCCTAGACTTTCTAGGCATTAAAATACTAGTTGTGTATATAGAAAGTTTGATTATCCTGTCCCCCCCGCACAGATTGCTATGAGGAAAGACCCTCAAACTATTATTGTATCTCTAGTAAATTATTTATCTATTGCTGCTGAATATGTCCGTAGATAATGAATACATCTTTTTCCTTCATGTAGTTTCTAGGATGCTATCATGTTTCTTTTTCTCACTTTGCCCATTCCCCACTCTGGGTCACTGTGCAGACAGCAGGCTGTGAATCTCCATATTGCATATTTCAATGCTCATCTTGAAATGTCTTATTGGTCTGTTGGTAGTGTAACTTTTAGTGCTGCAACCAACACTACATGACTTAATGGACCAATAAGAAGCTGTCAGCTGTTTGCTATTTAATAGATGCAATGTGGAGAATTGCATGAGATTCACAACTGCTTGCCCACTTCACACAGTGACGCTATCTGAGATTGGAGGAGTTAGAAAGGCGAACATGACAGCAAACGAGGTAAGCAGGGGAAAAAGTAATATCAATTCAAAATGTTATGTGACTGGACTAAAAAGACCCATTACTCTAGATGCAACTTACATTTTGAAAGCACCAGAAAATATTTTACTAGTTCAATGTACATTTAAGATTATTTTCTTAGGAAAGATGCATGCCTCATCTCTAAATATATAACCATTTGGGCCCCTAATTGTCATTTACAGGATTAGCTGACCTATAATTGAAAGTTTTTTTTGTTTTTTTTCTAAAAGCCTTTTTATATTTCACAAATGGAGATAAAACAACTGGGTTACATTCCTTGGCATAGAATAGGGGCTGCAAAACTAACACATCCTAATTAGCAGGGGGGTACTCGAGGCTGGTGATAAAATACAGTTGACTGTTCCATTCATCAACATACGTTCATTAGTAAAATCGGCTTGGGTACCGTCATCCGTTGTAAATAACACTACTATAATAATTACTGTAAGTTGCATGTAGCATAATCAAAGTCCTATCAATCAAATTTATATAAAGTTATCAATTATTTATTTATTTTTATTTTCTATTGATCTTTTTATTACAACCCCCTAGAGACCAGAAAAAATAAAGCAGGTCCTTTAAGGTTACAAAGCCTCTTTTTAGAGACTAGACATTTATGTATAACCATTGCAATAGTTCCTCTATCCCACCAAGCCTCCCAAGGCCCCTCTTTTTCTATTGACAATCCTCCTTTTTTCCAGCCTTGACCATATCCCACTTCCTTAGCATCTGTGGTTTCTGTCTCGCTCATAATCCAGTTTGTATGGACCTGCCCAGGAATAAATTGCTATTTCACTCTAGTGAAAAAGTTGTGTATGTTCCTATTTGATAATGTTATTTTCATTTCTTTATTAGTTTCATGTTTGCATGGTCAGAACCTCATCCTCTAAGTAAAATAATTGCATACAAATCTCCACTGTGGTATCTGTTGCATTTTATTACACCATATTTTATTAATATGACTGTGGTGTGCACTATAACATCATAATTATTGTTGTATATAGTTTGTTATGGAAAAAATCATAGCAAGCCAGGAAATGCTGTAGAGAATAGGCCAATTATTTTGCTATGCCTTTTCTTTGATACATTTATTTATAATTTGTTTTAATGCTGGTCAGATGTGGACTGAAGAAGTTAGACATGTGAGTATATTATGCAGAAAACTACTTAATGGTATTTAGAAGTTTCCTGTGTTTAAAATGTTTGGTAAGAAACAGGCAGTTATTATCTGAATAATATGTGTTATATAGAAAAGTTCTGTGTACTTACAAAGTTATAGTCCGGAAAGTAAATACCAGCTTTGCACACCCAGATGAAACCGACATTTCCAAGAATGTAGAGGAAATGTATCCAAGTAGGCAGTTTGACCTTTCCAAGGAAGTACTTGTGCTGGATTGCTTCTTTGCAACACAGCAACCCCAGAGTATAATACAAATGTATCCGCTTTCTCCTGATTGGCCAAAACAAATTATGCTAATCTTAGCAGGGATATTTATGGGAGTCAACTGACAAAAGCATTAGCTTGCAAATTTAAAAAGATTTAACAAACATGGTGAGTTTGTAAATGTTAATTTTGGTATTGTTTCATGCAAAAAATGTTTTCATACACTACTGATTTTCCTCGATCAGAGCCATTCATAATCCAGGCAACATATGTATGCCTTTTTAATATATTAATTATACATATCAGCTATAACAGTAGTTTTGTGCTAAATGTGACTGTTTAAATGAACATGGAAATATATATATATTTTTTACCATTTGAAAATGTTTTGATTTTGTGTTCTTTTTTGCAAGATGTTGCTAAGCACCAATAAACTGATTCAAATGTTTAACTGTCCTTGCCAGTGAGCAGTAATCTAGCTTTATGAGTTGTACTTATCTGACCATTCTTCATACATGCTACAGTATGCTCTGTGCATATCCTGCATGTTCAAGGAGGTTTACTCTTTCCATGCAATAACATTGTAATATTTAATATTCTCTTTGAAATGCAAGAAAAAAAAATGTGTTCAGTATATCTTTATATCAGTCTTGAGGAGACACAGCAGACTTTCCAGTTCTGGTAAAAAAATACCACTTTACCTATATAAGGATATTTACATTTGGTTGTCATTAAAAATAATAATTCTAAATGTATTTAATTTATTATGAATGTTTACATTTTTAGGCATACATTACTATTCCAGAATCTTGTCTCTTTCTCTAATCTGAGATGACTTAGTATCTACACAGTGAGAGGTTGATATATACAAGAACAATGGAAAAGCTTTAGAGAACCATTGATGAAGTTGTGAAAATACAAACTTCCTGTGCAGCTAGTGCACCTCAGGTAGTTGATCTGCAAAAACAATCAAAATAGTAGATCTCACAGCAGCATAACGGTATATAAAAAGTTGTAATTCTTAAAAATGTTGCATATTTACAATTGGGATAAACCCTGAAATAGACTTATAAGTGTTAAATGACCTGTGTTTGTCCTTGTCCTGGTCTATACCAACTGGTCATGCTCTCAACTTCTAGTCTTTTGCGCTATTCTAAATGCATATAGCGGTTTTAAATGCATCCTACCTATACTACTTGGGGGAAAAAAAAACTTCTTGACAGTGTGCATTGTACGCTGCATATGGAGTAAAATCTTATCTACCTGTTAATTAATCTATAAGGAAAAACAGTGTTTTTTATGGCCATTAATAATTTGATTTAATTTCTGATCATTTTCAGCATATTGTGTGTGTGCAAAAAAAGTTTGATTTTGGCTGTATTGCAAATGTTTTAATACTGTGGACAGTTTGCAAACATCCACATATGCTGCCGATCTGGATATATAACCCCCATTGAGGTCAATGAAGGTGGCCAAATTAAAATCACACCACCATTAGGATTAACTATGCAAAATGGAATAATATGATTGTCTGTGCAGTTTGCTTAAAACAAATATATAGCTTTTATGTAGTTTGTTAATCTTTGCTTTTTATTTCTGCTTGAATCTGCAAAATTTGATGACTTCATATTTAACCACTGATGGCTTGACCCCTCTATGTAGACTCATTTTAAAGTAAAAAACACAAATTGCTTCTCCATATGACACTGTATATATTCTGAACATGATATAGCTTTAAACTATAGCTAATAACTTCCAATTGAATGATACAAAACTGTGTTTTCCTACATAAAGCTATCATTGAAGTCTTCCATTTTGAGGTGTTAGTTGGCTTTTCTGATTTACCAAGAAAAATAGAAATTTGAAATTAAAATGTACTTTTCCAGCTTGCACTTTTACTGCTAATTCAAATTAAGACGGGTGGTCCTTGTCTATTGATATGCAAACATTTCACCAGAAATAAATACTGGAGATGGTGCATCTTTATGAGCTTTTACACCTTTGTGCCCCCCAAACCACTTGTGATTTTAGCAAGTTAAAATTTTAAATAATATCTGAACTCTTTTATAAAAACTGCTCACAAGCTTATTTGGAGAGCTACAGTGGCTATTTAACATTTTTGTTTGCATTAGATACCCTTTGAAGAACTAAAATGAGTAAAAGACACATTATTATTTATTTTAACTCATTACACCAATACCTAATATTATTTTTGTTGACATTTCTTCCTACTTCACAACTGCTATTGCAGGTTTAGTTTTTGTGTTTGTTTTTGTTGTTTTTGTTTACTCATTCTTATTAATAGATTTTGTCCGTTTATTCTAGTTTTTCAAAAGCGCATTCTATAAAACTGAAATGCCTTTGGCTCTGTAATATGTGCCCTGTATATATGAATAACTGGATATATAACTACACATATATGTATATAGATAACTGCAGGTAAAGTGTACAAATATAACATTAAGGGCCACAATATTATTATGATGTGATTTAATATTCTACCGTGTGAGTGTCATCAGATTGCCTGTTGGCTAAGCTGAGGGAGCAACTGCTTATATGGGGCCTCATTCTATTATCGGCCGTAAATCGGCCGTAAGGCTGCGATTCCTTGCGGGGGTTCAGTTAACTCGCGATTCTATTATACGGCCCCGCAAGGATCTCCTCTTACGGCCGGCCGCATATCTTGAAACCGGCCGTAAGCTCTGAAATCTAAAAACGCAAAAATAAATTCAAGCCTGCACTGTACAGCTCTGTAAATGCTAGGGATCATATTGGGGGACATGAGGATTAAAAGTAACCCCCTCTCAAGCTTGCACATCAGCCCAAACCCGAGTTCAAATTAACTGTTTATTTTCCGGCTGCGGCGTGGGCGGGTCTGAGGTGCTCCAAGCACTCTGGACTTTTTACATGGATATTTTACGGATATTAAAAATAAAATATTTTACGGATTTGAGTACAGGATAATTATGTGCTATTTTTTCTAACACCGAAAATCCCTTTATAGTCTTCTCAAAGTGCAGGAGGGCTTTATTTGAGCTATTTTATGTGCTTAATTGGTGCTAGCGGGACCTCTTTCCTGCAAGTAAGCTGCGGCTCGCTTTTAGCCTTGCAGAGAGGTTTCCCGGAGCAATTGAATTGCAAATCTCTTGCGGCCGTTTTAGATCAAAGGCTTTCCTCCGGCGCGAGCGGCCGCAAGAGATAGCATGGCACCGGCCGCAAGCCTGCCGGAGCCTCCTGCCGTAAGGGAATAGAATAGCAGAATAGCTTGCGGCCGGTCCTTGCGGCCCCGCAACGGCTGCGGACGCTAATAGAATGAGGCCCATGGAAACTAACCTCAGACTGCAGTGTGGGAAAAGCATTTGGCACAAGTTGTCATGTTTATTATTCCTCTAGAAATCTGTATGAGCAAGCTACATCTGATCTAATGATTCATGGTCAGTGAAACCAGCACGGGTCAGTGCCTTTTTACAGATGTACTACTGAAGCATACGGTCCTCTGCTGGAACACTTACTGTGAGTCTTTGGAAAAGTACATATTGCAGCATATTTGTATTTTAAAATTTTTTTCTTTCTTTTTTTAGTGTGAACAGGAACTCCGAATGACACAGAGTGAATTTGACCGCCAGGCTGAGATTACAAGACTGTTGCTTGAAGGCATCAGCAGTACACATGTGAGTGCTTTCTGATGCTTATTTATAAGGTTGTATAGTCTTGCAGTGAATTATTATATAAAGACTAAAATCGTTCTCTAAATATTGTAATGCAACAACCTCATATTTGTGTGTAATTTGTGTAACTCAATGACACTAATCTAATTTACTATGTGCATTACCACTTAAAACAGATACACTCTCACACAATACTGTACTTACTATTCTGTAAAACCTAAAAAAAAAAAAAATCTTTTTCCCGGGGTGGCTATTGCCTTTAAAGGTTTTATTGAACAGCATAAGTCGGGGTTATTCTGCCACTGTATCCAAGAGCCTTTGTCACACCTGATTTATTAGGGCGTCCTGTTTGACTACAGGTGGCTCAGTTTTATTTGATTTACTTATCTGTGCCCACACTGGAATACACAGAATATCTGGCCTGGCTCCAGCCCTTTTGGATGCAGTTGGACAAGCCTGCTCTCAATTATCCATGCTTTTTGGTAGAATATATTTATTTTTTCTTAGGTGAGCTAGTGTGTCATTATTAAAGGCATGTTTAAGATTATTTAGATAATTTGTTAATTTCCACAATTCAGATTGCCTGTGAAATGGAAAAATGCCCATTTCACTTTTTTGTTTTACGGTTTTACCCATGTAGCATATAGAAGGAAGTGATGAAAACTGTTTATGATT
The DNA here is from genome assembly GCA_027410445.1 of Discoglossus pictus. Classification (NCBI taxonomy): domain Eukaryota; kingdom Metazoa; phylum Chordata; class Amphibia; order Anura; family Alytidae; genus Discoglossus; species Discoglossus pictus. Next base: position 145,542,821 of record CM050170.1, read on the forward strand.
GCATAATACCTTTATTTTTTTATTTTTTTTTTGTGTGCAAGTTTCAAATAGACATCCCTGTACATTCACACTGTCAATAAACCAATTTAATTCAAATCCTCTCTATAGCTGGGGAGCTTAATCCATTCTTCACAGTTAAATATTCTAAGTAGTTCTATTGTATATTTGCTATGCAAATTGAGAAATTACATCTTAACAATAAACTTTTACAGATCTGCACTCTTTTTAAAAAAAATAGTATTTCTGTGGTACTTCTCAAGGATTGGCTTGCATGGAACATATTCTGATTACTAAACCTTGACAACATTGTCATTCTCTTGAAGTGTATTTCCATCAATTAAATCAGGCAATTATCTGAGCGATGTCTGCTAAATGCTATAATGCATTGTAAGAATACTGTATTTATTAGGTGTGAAGCTAATATGGTTAAAGCTTTTTGCTCTATTTTAAGAATGAGATTGCTAGTTCATTCCAGCCAAGTAGGTTCTGCCATCCAAGAAATGTTAGGTTCCCAGACTGCACATGGTATAGCCATTACTATCTCTGTTTTAAACCTAGACACACTTAAGGGAATGCATGTAATGTTTTATTATGAACACTTTTATTGTTAGTCATTGACATATATTAAGCAATCTGTACAGTGCAGATAAGCACACAAAAAAGGGTCATGTATATTAGCAAAAGCTTCATATGTTTGTGGAGCATTTAACAAATTAACATTAGCAAGTATGGAAGTCAGGGTCATGCAAGTATTTTCAAATAGAAGTTTAATTTTAGCAAATCCTGCTAGTACATGGAAGCTGCCATTATAGTCTCTAGGAGCGCGCCGGCTTGTCTATCCCCTGAATTGGTGTGTGTGTTTCTGTTTACCCTCCCTGTCCTCACCCAAATTTATGGATGCGATTTGAAAGTGGCAAGAGCGGGAGCTCTTCTGATGGTACAGGAGCAGTAGATTCCGCTCACAAAGCATTTAGGTTTATGCGTTTGTTTTCACCCTAGCCACCCCGTAGCACCAAAATTTAGGAGCAATCATTCTCTACCATTTTGCTGTTTATAACGGCTACTTACTTTGAATGAGGGGACGAGGGTGGTTCGTATAATAGTTTTAAAGACCTTACCCACTTTTTCTGGTGGACAGCTGATGTTGTGACATCCTATTGGTGTGGATTGTAAGATCCTTGTTAGGCTGAAGGAATAGTTTTTGCAGCCAGGTAGTTTTTAAGGTTATCATAGCATAACTGGATAGTTTGTTGCAGTATTAACACACACGCCTAAAGGGGAGAAATGTATTGTCCCTCCGATGTGAGATTAGTAATAACAGTGTGGCAATATATTTCATACAACTATCCTATTTTAATTGTTTTTGCCAATCCAGGTTTTTTTTTATAATTTTTAATTCGCCGCTGTGACCATTTCAAATAAAGTACAATTGTTTTATTAGAGATTCATTTTTCCCTGCTGTTATAATATATATTACTGAGTGGTAAACACCTTGGGAACTAGCAAACCCTGTCAGTACAATACTTCCTTTTCAAGGCAAAAGGGAGCACTTACAGAGAAGGCCAATTAAATATACTTGCAATCTGCATCTACTGAGCCTATGGGAGGGAGAAGCCACTGATCAATCTGCAAATCTCACTCCCTTTCCCCCTTTCACTCTTGAGTAAAAAAAAAAAAAAAATTCGGAGAACACGCCCACTCAGACTCCAATTCAGCAGGAAGTACAGAACATGCATTTTCAGATATAACCAGTCTACTAAAATTAATATTGTTACTTAACTTTTGTCGTAAAACATTTTTAACACATATGATAATGTTGTTGATTCGTCACAAACTTCACAAACCTATTGTTTTATTTTTCAATCCACAGTGGTCAGTTAAATAATATGTATTTGACATTATTTTGTGCATTGATGTATTCAATATTTCATAACAGGCACATCATCTTCGCTGTCTGAATGACTTTGTTGAAGCCCAAATGACGTATTTTGCACAGTGCTATCAGTATATGCTGGACCTACAAAAGCAGCTTGGCAGGTAACATTTTAAACGGAAGGCAATATTTATCTGTAATATTAATAAAACCAGAAAACAAACATTTGAAAATGCAAGTAGAGATCTTTGTTATATTTACAGCACTTTGCTAACAAGGTATAGATTTTATTAATTTATCAGATTTTTTTTTTTTATTATTTATTTATTTTTTTATGCTATGATCTTTCTCTACTGCCCTGGTTTATTATATAAAGGCATGTATGTACTGGGCATCTAAAAGGGAATGCTCACTAAACAAATTTTGATTTTAATTGAAAGCCTACACATAAAGACGTTTGCATATCTGTGTTAAAATGATGGAACTTGGAAATGGGACCTCCACACTTTGCAATGGCTTCCATGTAAACCCACTAGCCACTTCTTAGTGCCTGTAGATGGCTCCCCACAGTCCAAAACCACTTCAGAGAACCAATTCATGTCATTACAGTGCTTTTTTACAGGGTGACTGTTTTTAGTGTAATTTTCTCCTTACACCCCACTGGTTCAGAGGGAAACAAGTTTGGGATATATATATATATATATATATCTCAAGCTAGTAGTTTCTCTACTGTTCTTCCATCCTTTTCTAAGAATATAAGTGGTCTTTTCAGACGCGATTTGTTGCAATCCTGAAAACTGACTCTGGCTACCTCTAGTGGTATTTTCTACACAGAATTTAAAAACTAATTGCTGTGCATTTGTGTAAGTTGTGAAATTAGGGATTTTCCACATAGTCACTTAAAAGTCTGTTGTCTAGATGGTGTTGAACAGTATCTGAAAAGGATGTTTTTCATACTCACCCAGAACAGATTATTTAAACAGACTATTTAAAAAAAAAGGTATGATAAGGATCTTTTTTTCTAATGTGAAAAACAGTTCTTATCTGCTTCCCGACTTTCCCAAAGTATTTGTGGAAGAACGTGTCACTTTGTCTATTATACAGTTGACCCTATGGACTGCAGCACGCTAGGTACATCTGTCACTCGCTGCCTTTCTGCGCTCCATCAATTTCACCTTCAGTGACCTAATCTATCTGTAGTCACTTTGCGTGACTTCAATCTTTCCCAGCATCAGAGTCTTCTCTAGGGAATCCTGTCTACTCATGATATGGCCAAATTATTTAAGCTTCCGCCTCATGATCATACCTTCTAGTGAACCGTTTTCTTGATTTCATGTTGTACTGATTTATTGGATCTTCTTTCAGTCCAAGCGAGTAGTTTTTGCCACAATTTAAAGGCGTCAATTCTATGGCGCTCAGCCATTTTTATGGTCCAGCTCGAACATCTATATGCTACTACTGGGAAAACCATAGATCTAACTATGCAGAACTTTGTTGATGGTTTAATATCTTTACTTTTTACTAACTTGTCCAAAGTTGCTATAGTTTTCCTCCTTCGAAGCAAACATCTTTTAATTTCATTGCAACATTTACCATCTGAAGAGGTCTTGGATCCCAGGAAAATAAAATCTGTCACTGCCTCCACTTCTTCCCCATCTATTTACCGGGTACTGAGATTGCGGTTTTACGTGATCTTCTGTTTAACGATGAGTAGCAGGCCAGCTTTTGCACTCTTTTACCCTCATCATTAGGTCCTTTAGTTCCTCCTCAATTTCAGCCATCAGAGTAGTATCATCCGTGTATCTGAGGTTATTGATATTTTTTCCAGCAATATTGATTCCAACTCTGGATTCGCCCTGCCTTGGGCATGATGTACTTTGTGTATAAGTTGAATAAATAAGGTGACAATATACAACCTTGTCCCACACCTTTTTCTGATCTTGAACCATTCTGTTTTCCATGTTTGGTTCTGACCGTGGCTCCTTATAAAGTACTGAGACTAATTCAGGGGAAGGGAGGTCTGTTGGATGCTAACGGCATTGTTAATGAGGACTCTACTTCCATGAATGCCAGGCTTGCACGTCTTAGCTGTACACTACAACTTATAAGTTTCACAAACATTGTGTGATCTTGCTTCTATAATAGAGCCACTCCCATGCACTGAGTATGTGTTCTGCTCATTAGTCTGGCAAATATATTTCCTAGTTGTACGAGAGCGCTCCGCATACAATCCCAGAGCTAAATAACAAGGGTACATCGGCCAGCTCCCACAAACCCCTTAGTCTTCAGCATTATTGTAAATGTGTGTTTTCTTTTACATTTGTTTAAAAAAAAAAAAAAAAAAATCACTTCTTACTAATAGTGTTATTTTGTTACTTTTTAATCTTGTGTCCATGATAAAGGAGACTGTTAAACTTGCAAAGGCGATGGCTAGTTCCCATTATATAGGAGCAGTGCTTTCATGCTTCACGACTGCATATCCTGTTATTTATGTAGGTGTATTGCTAGAATGTTTTAATACAAGTATATTCTCATAAAGCAGTGCGCAAATGAGATTTTGAATAAATGCCCTGTTGCACAGTTTGTCTTCAGTTCACAAGATAATATGCACATAATATGCAGCTAAAACCCAGATATAGCGGCTATGGCATGGAGATTGGAGCCCAGCTGTATACTGGATTTAAAGGGAAACGTTTTAATGATTAAAGATCCATATAAACAACACGCCAATTTATTGTGCATACACAAGTGGATAGTTTGTGATGCAACAAACAAATTCTCTAGCTGTTTTTTTAATACCTTAGCAGCTCACCTTGCTGAAGCTGCCTATTTACCGCACAGCTTTGCTTGCATAGCCTGGTGAAATGTACTGCACTTCAAACCATATATATATATATATATATATATATATATATATATATATATATATATATATATATATATATATATATATATATATATATATATTAATCTTGGTAAAACAACAGTTTTAGTATCAGTTTCCAATAAACCTGTTATCTCAAATTGAAAGATTTACAAAAAATGTGTTTATTTTTTAATAAATGTTAAGACTAGTTATTATTCAAGGTGCAGTAGAAGTGTTTTTTTTTTTTGTTTTTTTTTAATGATTTGATCAAACATATATTAAAAGATAAGTGTTATTAAACTTGGTAACTTACTCTGTTCATTCCTTTGTGTTTAACAGCTTTCCAACAACATTTGCATCTAATAATAATCAGTCATCTTTAACTCCTATGCAAAATATTTCGGTTCCTTCAATTTCTGCCTCCGCTCCATTACCTGCTGCAAGTAATTCTGTAGTTACTTCAGGCTTCACTGAATTGAAAGCATCGAATGGCAGCAGAAAGGCCAGAGTCCTGTATGATTATGATGCTGCAAACAGCAGTGAGTTATCACTCCTTGCAGATGAGGTAAGTTTTCTATCAGGAACTAACATGTTATATTTAGATGTCTGATTACCATACTAGGAGATTTTAGGACATGCCTTAAGTGCTATAATGTGTAATAAATGTATTTATTAACACAGCTTTAAATGTGTAATGTGCTTATATTTTCATGTAGCTTTTCTGATAATGAAATGGAACATTATTGGTTGTACTTCAATCATATTCAAAAAGATTAAACTTGCACCACCGTTTGGATTTAAATTAACCCCCGTCTAAAATATACAATGTTAGTTTCAAACTGGAAGTCTTTTCAGTGGGAATTCAGAGGAAAAAGGCCATCAAAATTTTTAAATTATACTTGTTAAGTATAGTTAGGGATATTTATATTATAATACATATTATAGGGATAATTACAAACAAGAACAATCCAAACGTTTTGTATTCAATGATGAATTATATGTTTGGTTTTCTTCTTTCTGATGTGGAATTTAGTTATTAAAGCTTAACTTTTCAACTTTTTGAGGGTCTCTAATAAGAATGAATATAATATATTTATATATATATATATATATATATATATATATATATATATATATATATTAGTACATCTGTGTTCACATTTGAATGTCTAAAACAAACAAGTTAAAAAAACCTGCTTTCAGCTCAGAATTCCGAGAAAAACAGTTATTACACTGCATTTTGGGAAGCTGAGTCGGGACATGCAAAATATATATATGTGATCTGCTTTTTGCGCTTATTGCAAGGCTTTGTGTGCTATGAGTAGCGTTGTCGCTCGTGAGTCGCGCGGTGAATGGGTTTTGTGTTGTGAGATTTTTTGTTTTTGTGTATTTTTTTTGTATGCTAATGAAATAATTAATAAATTAATAAATATACTTTTACCTGTTTGGAAGTAATATATGCAGGAAGCATTGTGCTGAAGAGCTGACAATCTGTTTTGATGTTCCTGCAGCATATATTGTAGGTTTGCCCTGTTGTGGAGCTGAGGTGTAAGTGTCAGCAATGTGTGTAGTGTAAATAGGTTGCGTGCGCGAGGGAAAGCCGTTGGGGTAGCTATGTACTTCCGCATTGTGGAAGGTAATGTTGTGAAATGGCGGCAAATGTGTATGTGGTACGCGGCTGTGGATGATGTTGTGTCCTTGGTAAGAGTGTATCTTGTATCTCATATGGCTTTTTTGAAAAGCCATATGTGCTTGGTGGTGTTTTGCGTCCTTAGGGTCCTGTAACCTCGTTTTCGGGTTTTTTCGGCGCCCATATTTTCTCTTGCTTAGGGGATTCTTGTGTGTAAACTGAGGAATTTGGACTTAAATTGAGGTGTTACTTCACTTGCAGAGGTCCTGGGTGCCCCCCACCCCCCTGCTGTGGGTAAGCTTTTAATGTATTTTTTGTGTTTTTACTGTTTTGAGGTGCACATGGTTCGGCCATTAAGGTCATATTTTTGCAAAGTCGTAATGTTGTTGTTTTTTTACGTCCCGCGTCTCGTATTTTTGTATGCTAAGTCCGTAAATTTTCCGTTCCATGTCCCGCGGTTCGTATTTTTATATATATATATATATATATATATATATATATATATATATATATATTATAGATAGATAGATAGATAGATATAGTTATAGGAGTATTGCAGTAAATAGTGATATATTTTTTTTTTATTTTTTTTTATTGGACTATGAACTACAAACCGTAAACAGAAAGAGAAGAAAGGAAAAAAATGGAAAAACAAGAACAAAATATATTGGGCAGAGTTAAGTGAGAAACAGGCCAGCAGTGTGAATATTATCCTGATGTCCTGGTCGTATGTAAGTCTATAGATCAGGTTGTAGATAAGAACACCGCAAAGTAAAAAGAAGAGCAACAAATTTCCACATAGCATGTAGCTTACAAAAGCAGCAATAGAAGGGGGGAGGTATGTTGAATGTGTGTGAGCTATAAGACATTAAGATAGTGGTCCAGAAAGCCTAAGTCAATATTTGGAGTTTTGTTTAAAATGGATTACTCCACAGAACAGGTTAACTTTCTGGACAACACCATCTACGTTACAAATGGCAAACTTAACTCATCTGTGTCTAGCTTCCACCCCTCCCATACTAAACAAGGGATAATTCATAGTCAAGCCATCAGATACCACTGCATAGGTTCAAACCGAGAGGACCGCGATAAACACTTACAAATACTGGCTGATCCTTCAGACATAAGGGCTACAAACCTCATGTAATTACACAGATAGTAACCTCTGCAATCAAAACACCCCGGGAACACCTGTTGCAATACAAAACTAAAGAAACAACTTCACGTACACCTCTGGTAACCACATACCATCCGGTTCTAGAAGGAATACACAAAATATTTAAGGATTTACAACCACAACCTCATAGAGGACACAGAATTGAAACCCCCAACCCCCCCCATTCTGGCATTTAGGCAGCCACCAAACTTAAAACAAACATTGGTGAACAGGAGATTGCCGAATGAACAGCATAACTGAGAAAATGGCACCAAACCCTGCTAAAAAAAAGTTGCTGCAATCTATGCCAACACATCTGCAAAGAGAACACAGCCACACATAACATGTACATACTCCAATGTAGTGTACATGATACAATGTACTGTATGTGAAAGGAGTTGCTACATTGGAGAAACCAGCCAGAAACTACACATGCGAATGCACTTCCACCGAAGCTCCATCAAAAAACACCATGAAGACCGTTATTGTGCTCCAGTTGGACACCATTTCACCCAGGTGAATCCCTCCATCCAGAACCTCAAAATAAAAGTACTCTGAGGGAATTTCAGAAGTATACAACTTTTGAATTAAAAATGATTCAATTTTTTAAGACCGAGGATATGGGCATTAATATTGACTTAGGCTTTCTGGCCCACTATCTCAATGTCTTGTATAGCTCACACACAATCCACATACCCCCCCCCCCCTTTCTATTACTGCTTTTGTAAGATACATGCTATGTTGAAGTTTATTGCTCTTCATTTTTACTTTGCTGTGTTCTTATCTACAACCTGATATAGACTTACATACTTGACCTACCAGGACAATATTCACAATGCTGGTCTGTTTCTCACTTAACTCTGCCCAATTAATTTTGTTCTTTTTTTTCCATTTTTTTTTCCTTTCCTCTCTTTCTGTTTATTGTTTTTAGTTCATATTTGTATCAGTTTTGCTTTTTGACTTGACAAAGAGAGGATCTTCTCTCGAAAGCTCGTTGCTATATTATACGTTTATCCAATAAAAAAAAAGGTATCACTATTTACTGCAATACTCGGATTATTCAACTATATTATACATACACACACAGTTTGAAGATCAAAATTCTATTACTGCTAAATATGACTTGCTTAGGCTTTTTAATCCTTCATAGTGCTATAAATCTGTGACAGATGAAGCACTGGAATGGGTCTCACAAGAACAGTTTTTTTTGTTTGTTTTTTATAAGCATTTTAGTAAAGTGCCCAACAAATGACAATCTCAAAAAAGATAGACTCCTCTAGAAATAACTGTACATCTGTAAGGACTTTTAAATGGTAAAATCTCTGTGCATATGGCCCTTGAATAAAAAAGAAATCATTGACATAATTAAGTTTTAAATTAATATTGGGAATTTGATTGTCTTCCATTTTTACAAATTTTGGTGGTGTTAAAGTCTATTTAAGGCTCATTAAAAAAACTAAAAGGAATCCAAATACCTATTGCCTAAATAATTAATTAAAAATAAAATGTTCACTACAAAATATTGTTAACAGAAATTTGAGAAATTGCAATTTAAATTTATGAATGTATAGTTCCAGTGGATCAATTCAAGTAAAAAAACATTTTTTGGTACTTTTATTTTTAAGACAAACCGCAAAATTAACATTACTTCATAGTTCCATTTGTAAAATAAAAAAGTATATATTAAGTGAAAGCATTTAGAGCAAACGTGACCTATATTAACAATAAGATTAATACATGTTATGATGTACTTTGTATTAATTACTTTGTTTTACAAAGAGTATGAATTTCATCTTGTGTCTTTTTTATTTTTATTTCTTTTTTTACTATTATTTATCTCTCCGCTTTACGTTAAATTTTTATGTATTATGTTTTTTTTTATTATAGTTATCAAATGTTGTTATGGATATATTTCTGATTTCTTTTCTTTTTCATTTTAATATTTCAAATGACGGGGCAACTTTATTTTTAAATTTATGTATAATTCTTTGTTATTTTTTTAATCTTTATAAAAAAAAATATTTTAAAAGAATGTTTATAAAATAAACCGTACCAAAAAGAACTGCAATGTATATGTGTCTAGCGTATGTACCAATATAACTTAAAGTATGTTTGTAGTAACTGTAACTTTATTTTATAGATAATAACCGTGTACAGCATCCCTGGAATGGATTCGGATTGGCTGATGGGTGAAAGAGGAAATCAAAAAGGCAAAGTGCCAATTACATACCTAGAGCTACTAAACTAAGGGACTCATTTTCCTTAAGTGCCGACTTCAGCAAAAAAAAATATTTATATGCAATTAACCCAATATAACGCAAATATAAGCGTCTTCCGTGTTACATGTCTTAAATGAATTTCAGCCATTTAAAACTGGCGACTGCCTATACTGCCAATTCTCTTGCATAAAAAACACTTCTTGAGAACTCCTAACTTTTTGTTGGGTGCTTTTAGTTTGTATACAAAGGATGTATTTTCCATCTTTCCTCTACTCTACTCTTTTTTTCATTTATTAACAAAAATACGCAGTGAATTTTTTTGTGGTTTTGATGTAGGGACACCATTTTCTACTTGGTTTGTGTGGTTGGGACCAGCTTTTTTCCCCCCATTTATGTAAAACAAATCTCTTCCTGTGCCAATTTCCATTATTCACATAGTTTGATTGCCAGAAAATTTTCTGTAATTGTTTGCCTTCACAGAACAAGAAGGCAAAATATTTGGGACAACCTTGTACTTTCTAAAATGACTGCAAAACATCTTGCCAACAGCCATTATTAAAAATAGTTACAAATATTCCTGTGAAAAATTTGAAGATTTTGACTAATACCTGTGTATGAGTTTGATATTGACATTTGTGCCTTCTCTAACACAAAAATGTTATTTTGTGTAAATAATGTAAAATTGAAAATAAGAAAAGTTAACACACTCCATTTTTGTGTTTGTTTTATAAATGTGTTAAAAAATAAATCACTCAAGGCTGAATGTATTTTATAAATATACAAGTAGTAAATAATACTGTGGTTAATGAAACAAGTTGAAGGGACACTAGTGCTCTTTATTTATCTTATCTTAAGAACTAGAATTGATCGTGAGCAAAATGCTTTTAGATTGTTAAAAAATAAAAATAATCTTATTTGCAATTATATGCAGGACTATAGATGCATTTTTGAGAAATCTTGTATTTAGATCACTGTAGGGTTCCATTTTAGACTTTGTCTATCTATAGCTTGGCAGAGCAGGTTATTCTATGGAGTCTGCCCCTTGACAATAAAACTGGATGGGAGACAATTAGAAGAAGACATTTGCTAAATGACAACTACATTTCAATAAGAGATACTTGATTGTCAACTATATACCAAACTAACAATGGGGCAAATTCTATTAGCTGCTCGCAAATGCATCTAACTCCTAAATTTGTCTGCATGTGTTTTATATTTTTTATGTTTAGATGTATTCTATTGACTCCAGCTCGCAAATTCCGACCTCAAGGCTGAACTCGTAAACTCTGCATTTTTTAGCCTGATTTCAGGGGGCATGATCATTTGATCTGATTATATTAAATCAAACCCATAATTTACTACTTCTTAGACACAGCCAATAGTAAATTTGTCCGTCATCAGGATGTCAGTAAAACATGGAAGTTGCACTTAATCTGCAATTGGAGGCTAAGAATTGGTACCAATAAGTAATATTTGCTGATCGGGCTCGCAATCTAGCACTCTATAAAATGCATTAGATCATCTGTTCTAGTCCATGTGGGTTTCGTGATATGTATTAACCCTTTGAGTCACGGTAACGATATTACTCAGAAATAACCTTTAAAAAAAAAAATGTAATTGCGTATTTATGGGTTTGAGACTGTTCTGAAATTCTAAAGTCTTTCCATTCCTTCCCATACTATAAATTACAGTATTGTTTGTGTAAGTGTATAAAAAAGCCCCTGCGAGTCCTATTTAGTACTCATAATATTTTTGACAGAAACATGATACTTTTTTCTGTTGTCAGTTAGACTATTTGGGAATGAAGTCCTAAGGTAAAATTTACATTTTTGGCTGCCCCGTAGTAATTGTGGGCTGGATACTCTGAATCAGATTGTGGGTAGCTAATAGAAATATGTGGCAATATTAAGAGCAGTTTTAAGTTTGTATACATTTATGAATTGGGCAATAGAACAGGGCCTAATATTAGCAGTTGTGCAAGCCATGGACATAAAACATTTTTTTTTTAATTTTTTTTTTTGGGAAATCAGAATTTTTGAAGACTCTTCTTTAGGAGTAAAGGAATTCAGCTTGTGTTTGTTACATCCGGAGGGCTGGATCACGATGGTGTGTGTTACGGTTATTAGTGGAGGGAGGGTTAGAGTGAGGGAAGAGAGAGCCTTTGACTCCTGCCTTCAGAAAAGGCAGCCTTATCCATGAAGGAATGTGAATGCCATCTCACACACGCATACAACTTCCATCTATGTTTCATGGATTCCACCAGGGCTCAACTGAGGCATCAACATTTATTCCAAATAAAAACTAGGTGGATTTTTTTTCCCCTCCTTATTTATGCTCTTTGTTAGACTCAACATTCTCGAACACAATTTGTTTTTCATTGTACAGTGATCCTTTAACAGAGGTTAAAGAGCCATTTTATTGGGTACAACTTGGTCTGCATCACCGTAAACCTCTTTTAAAAACGTGTTGAAATACTTTTTCTTTTTTAAATGTGTATATTTTTTCACTAAATCAGGTTTATAAAGCATAAACAGTATAAACATGAAGTTTGTAATGTAAAGATTACAAAATATGTATAAGAGCAAATATACAACATATTCATCTATTTACAATACAAATCTTTCAACACATCTCTGTAACCCAAATCAATATAGATTATACAGAGGTCCTGTTGTAGATCACACTCAAATACAATGTGTGCCTCCCACCTCTATAGCTCCCTATGTGCATGATAGCACAGGGGTCAAGTATATATCTATCTATCTATACAATCTATTTCAATGTGTATGTATAGGTTTCCTGGGTTTCAAATGTTTGCTAAGAAACAGGCATTGATTATCAAAAAAATATGTCTTATATAGAACAGTTCAGGGTACATAGAGTTATTATATGTCCAAAGGTAAAGTTCAACTTTTCACCCCCAGAGGTAGCTTATATAACCCAAGTATACACAGGAAATAGAGCCAGATACAGATTTTGACCTTTCTGATAGAGAGCACAGGAAGTAACGGCTGCAGATGGAGTCTGGGTGGGATCTGAGCACAAGGGGGAGAGGTGGAGAGAGTGAGTGTGGGTGGCGTGAGTGGGTGTGTAGGTGGAGTCAGTGAGAATGAGTAAAGTGGGTGTGAGTGTGTATGAAGGGAGTGGGTGGAGTGAGCAGAGACTATTTTGTTTTTTGTATGCTTTAGTACTACGTACAGTTACATTCCAATTGAGACCGTTTGCAGGGAGATGAAGCAAAGGAAGTGCTGGCAGAGATCTGCCCTTACAACCTCAGTTCTTGTACTGAGCATGCCAGAGGTGAAGAACAATACAATGATTCTGAATTTGAATTTTATGCTAATTTAGGTGGGATTTTCTAGGGGCGTACATCATCAAATGCAACTGCCAAAAACCATAGGAAATTTTGCTAACTTCAAGGTGAGCTAATTCTTTGTTTTTGGGATATTTCCATGCACAACAAATGTTTTCATACACTACTAATTCTCATCTATCCAATGCATTCATAATCAAGCAAACTTAGATATGCCTCTAACCCTCTGATGCATTTAGACCCTTGTTAACCTGTTTTTTCCCTGCACTCTTGCCTCTGGAATTTGAGCTATGCTTTCAGACTGCTCAGTATCTCTTTTGAGATCATGATTCCAATTCAGGCCTAACCAGCAGCCTGTTCAATGATTCGGACAATGAACCCACTTCCCCACAATTTTCTACTAGGAAGTTCACTGACGTGCTCTGGAGTAGAAGGGAGGGAGATAAATCATCAAGAAACCAAAATGTAGCCCTTGCCACATCCATGTGTACAGGCATGAAAGATTGGTACTCACCTAAAACAGGAAACTGATGCTCTAGGTTAACTGATAAGTATTGTGTTACCTGGGTCCAGGGGGAAGCTGTGGTGTCATTCACAACCTCCCCCATAGATCCTTACACAACACTGCACTCTTGCAATAAATTGGTTATGCTGCACAAACACTTTGCTCATTAATAATGCCACAGCCAATGGTCCATATAAACAATGATTCAAAAATAAGTTTTTTTTTTTTTTTTTCCTTTTTGCTGTTGTTTGTGTAATTGAAAATAACTATATCTTTTTAACATACAATTTTGTGCTTTCACTACATGAAGAGCACTTACAATGACTTCAGTGGTCCTTTAAAACAGATCCTATCAACATATACTATTCCTCCCATTCTTCTTTTGTTTCTAATCATTTCACAAGGACAAAATGTCTCATTTTTTAAACAAAACTAAATGCAATAGCTAATTAAAAAAGTATATTTTAAGCTGTGTAAAACATTTTGCACTTTATCAAGTCAAGGTCTTTAAACCAGCACATTATAAATATTGACATGTATACGATAATAGCAGTGGAGATTTTCAGGACTGCATACAATTTCATAAAAAATATATGTCTGTCTTTTTTATTGTATTAAAATGTGTCTGCCTATTAGCAATAATAATTATTTAATATAGCATAATAAACATACCAGACTCCAGTGTCCTTTAAGGAAATGTACGGTAAATTCTTTTGGCTACTAATTTTAATAAAAGCTACTTGCAGCATGTTGGCGAGATGGGTCGGCCAGGAAAGTTGGATTTTTGCGAGGCGCGCAGTGTATGTGCGGGTTTTGGTCCTAAGTCCTATGGGTCGTAAGTCCTGCGTGCTTCAACTGGTCGCCTCGCAGTTGCAGCCCAAGTCCTGCATGCTTCAACTGCTTTTAAATGAATTAATAAAGTTTACACATTTTTTTTAAATATTAGTTTGTGGAAAACATACAACAAAACCACAAAATAGGTGTGCTTTATCTTTTAGATTGACTTTATTAATTCATATGTGTTGATGAAAGAATTGCAGGACTGAACACCTAATGGTAAATAAGTTCTCAAACATTAAAAGATCAAAAATCTACTCCGGGTCATTTTTGTTCAAGTATTGTCGTAGTGTGCTCCTTGAAACAGAGCCTTCCAGAGCAGCCTGTATTTCTCCTGAGGTTACCTAGGGTTTTTCTTTGTTTTCTGAACAATTCTTATGGCTGAAATCTTTCTTGGTCTTCCTGACCTTGGCTTGGTAGCAAGAGATCCTCACATTTTCTACTTCTTATATATTATATAAATGATTGAACAGTGCTGACTGGCATTTTCAAGGCTTTGGATATATTTTTATATCCTTTTCCATTTTTATGAAGTTCCATTACCTTGTTATGTAGGTCTTTGACAGCTCTTTTCTGCTCTCCATGGCTCAGTATCTAGCCTGCTCAGTGCATCCATGTGAGAGCTAACAAACCAATTGACTATTTATACACAGACACTAGTTGCAATTTCAAAAGCCACAGTTGTGGGAAATAAACCTTTAATTGCCATTTTAACCTGTGTGTGTCACCTTGTGTGTCTGTAACAAGGCCAAACATTCAAGGGTGTGTAAACTTTTGATCAGGGCCATTTGGGTGATTTCTGTTATCATTATGATTTAAAATGGAGCCAAACAACTATGTTATAATAAATGGCTTCATATTATCACTTTCCTTCAATGAAAGAAATTTTTTTGCATGATTAGACATATTTTTAAAATGCCAAAATTTCACAATTTCTGCCAGGGTATGCAAAATTTTGAGCACAACTGTATGTCTGTTCGATATTACATTGCACACAAACACTGCAATGCTGCTTCCATGCAAACACAGTATGTTTGTCTGCTTGCTAACAGTATTATACTGATGGAAGGGGGCTCTAGAAGGTGAGAAAATGTTACTCTGGGATCACACAGTTAAAACATGTCTATAAAACATAAAAATCTAAGCCTTTTAGAAGTAGAGGTACATTTTACATGACCTCATACGTAGGAGGAAAAAAATAATTCACATAATTAAAACATTTTTGTAAGATAAAGTTTGGCCAAAGTCCATTTAAATGTATTCTTGAGAAGAATTATAATTACTACTGAACAAATTGGGCAAAAAATACAGTATTTGCAACCTTTTATATACTTTATTGATCCATTTTTTTATTAAATATGCAGAAAAAATAGAAAATTCCCCTATAACTGAAAATACTTTAGGATAGTTTATAACCAGTTCATTCATAAATAACAATACGTCGTCAGCATACATAGACAAATGAAAGTATCCATTTCCCAATTGAATAAGTTCAAAAGAGTTTGGAAGCTTACAATTGATTCTATTGCAAGATCAAAAAAGGAGAGGAGATTGTGGTCATCCTTGGTGAGTGCCTCTTTGTAATACAAAGCTATTCTATCTAGTACAATTAATTATAATAGAAGCTAAAGGGATTGAAATATACAGTGCCTTGCAAAAGTATTCACCTGCTTGACTTTTTACCTATTTTGTTACATTACAGCCTTAAGTTTAATGTTTTGTTAATCTGAATCTTATGTGATGGATCTGAACACAATAGTCTAAGTTGGCGAAGTGAAATGAGGAAAATATATACATAAAACTATTTTTTACACATAGAAAACAGAAGATTACCATCAGAAGTCACATAATTAGTGAAATAATGTCCACCTGTGTGCAATCTAAGTGTCACATGAACTGTTATTACATATACACACCTTTTTTGAAAGGCCTCAGAGGCTGCAACACTTAAGCAAGAGGCACCACTAACCACACACTGCCATGAAGATCAAGGAACTCTCCAAACAAGTAAGGGACAATGTTGTTGAGCAGTACAAGTCAGGGTTAGGTTATAAAAAAAAATCTAAATCTCTGATGATTCTCAAGAGCACCATCAAATCTATCATAACCAAATGGAAAGAACATGGCACAACAGCAAACCTGCCAAGACACGTCCCCCCACCAAAACTCACGGACCTGGCAAAGAGGGCATTAATCAGAGAGACAGCACAGAGACCTAAGGTAACCCTGGAGGAGCTGTACATAGGACGACAATAAGCTGTACGCTCCACAGAGTTGGCCTTTTATGGCAGAGTGGCCAGAAGAAAGAAAAAAAACAAAATGGCATTTTTTTGAGTTTGCCAAAAGGCATGTGGGAGATTCCCAAAATGTATGGAGGAAGGTGCTTTGGTCTGATGAGACTAAAATTGAACTTTGCTGTGGGGATGTTTTTCAGCAGCCGAGACTGGAAACTGGTCAGAGTTGAGGGACAGATGGATAGTGCTAAATACAGGGATATTCTTGAGCTAAACCTGTAAGGCTGGGACGGAGGTTCACCTTCCAGCAGGACAATGACCCCAAACACACTGCTAAAGCAACACTTGGGTGGTTTAAGGGGAAACATGTAAATGGTTGGAATGGCCTAGTCAAAGCCCAGACCTCAATCTAATCTGTGGTCACAAAATCTGTGGTCAGACTTAAAGATTGCTGTTTACAAAAGCAAACCATCCAACTTGAAGGAGCTGGAGCAGTTTTGTAAGGAGGAATAGGCAAAAATCCCAGTGGTAAGATGTGGCAAGCTCATAGAGACTTATCCAAAGCGTCTTGGAGCTGTGATTGCAGCAAAAGGTGGCTCTACAAAGTATTGGGTGACTAGTTATGCACATTGACTTTTTCTGTTATTTTGTCCTATTTGTTGTTTGCTTCACAATAAAAAAAACAAAAAACATCTTCAACGTTGTGGGCATGCTCTGTAAATTAAATGATGCAAATCCTCAAACAATCCATGTTAATTCCAGGGCATTGTACATGGAATGCGATTATACACATTGCCCGTAACACACACACACACACACACATATATATATATATATACACACCCCAGTTAAAATGTCAGGTTTCTGTGCTGTAAAAAAATGAGACAAAGATAAATCATTTCAGAACTTTTTCCACCTTTAATGTGACCTATAAACTGTACAACTCAATTGAAAAACAAACTAAAATCTTTTAGGTAGAGGGAAGTATATTAATTTTTGATCGCTAGACTTCTCTGGAGACATTTCAGCAGATATATCTAAATGTTGTCTAATTTCTTTCTGTTCTTTAAGCTTTTTTTGTTCTCTTTGAGACAGTCTTTATTTATTAGAAAGTGGGCCTGCCATTTCTAATGATGCCGGTGATCTGCTAATAAATCTTCTATCCATAAAAATAAAAAGGAAGAAATAAGCTGAAACTTATGTCTTTAACTCATTCATATAATTAATACACACTCTATCCTATCAATAATCTTCCAAATGTATGGCTAATATTCAGAAAAATGTTTACCTGTCAATCCAAATAGAGTGGAATTTACATACATTTTCACAATGTAAATATTTCACAATAAAAGACCACAATAGATGCCCTATAATAATTTTCAACTCTGAGATATTAAATATTGTGACTTCTTTTTCTCCTTTTACTTTTCCCGTAAATAGAGTGGTTTCAGTTATTTAAATGAGCCAGAATCTGTAAGAAAGAGTGTTCTACTATAATAGTTATTTCCATTGAATAGCCAGTTTAGTCAATGCAAATGATCTGCAAGTATATTTGAACAGAAAGTGTCAATATCATAGCATGCAGGAAGAACACTCCAACTTGATCCAGCTGGCCTGGTTATACAAATATTATCTGACTGAAAATAATTTCTCTGCAAACAAAAAAGAAGACAAATACTGTTCTAGCATCCGCAAATACGAGCCGGCCACTTAGAAAAAAAAATATTACAACCTCTCAAAAATACGACATTAGCGGCCGAAACCTGCGCACATGAAAACTAAAACCACAAAAAATACACACAACAAATAAATAAAAAGCTTACCCACAGGAAGGGGGGCACCCAGCACCTCTAAAAGTGAAGTTACACCTCCATTTAAGTAGAAATGAAAGAGTTTAGACACCCGAAAATCCCCTAAGCAAGAGAAAAAATGGCAGTCGAAATAAACCCTAAACACATACAGAGTTTTCCAAAAAGCCGTACGAGGTCCAAGAACAAGGACGCAAAATCAGCCACAGCTGCCTACTACACACATTAGGAGCCATTTTACAACACTAACTTACACAATGCGGAAGTACACAGATACCCTAATGGATTTTACTCGCGTACGCACACTATTTACACTACACACTGCACACATTGCTGACACTTACACAGCAGCTCCAAAGCACTGAAAACATACATTGAATGCTGCAGCAACATCAAAACAGATTGTCAGCTCTTCAACACAATGCTTTCTGCATATATTACTTCCAAATAGGTAAAGTATATTGATTTAGTAATGTATTATTTATTTGATTACCATACACCAAACAGCATTAGCTCACTTACAATTTCATTGCCGTCATTTTTTGACGGGCAATATTCCAGTATATATAGATCTGTGTATGTATTATCTGTCTCTGTACTCTGTATAGTGGGGCTTCTCTTGTTCACTAAATGGTATTCCTATTGACACAGGGACTGAGAGGAGGGGAGGGAGATGGGGGGGAAGGAAACACAAGGGAGGGAAGGTGGAAGAGACACAGATGGGGGAAGAGACACAGAGGAGGGGGAGAGGGGGAAAGAGATATAGAGGATGAGGGAGAGGGGGGAAGAAACAGAGGAGGGGGAACGGGGGAAAAGATCCAGAGGAGGGGGGGAGAGGGGGGAGAGACACAGAGGAGGATGGAAGAGACACAGGAGGGGGGGGGGGGAGGGGGGAAGAGATACAGAGGAAGGGGGAAGAGACACAGGAGGGGGTGAAGAGACACAGAGGAGGGGAGGAAGAGTTACAGAGGAGGAGGGAGTGGGGGGAAGAGACACAGAGGAGGGTCGAAGAGACACAGAAGAGGGGGAAAGGGACACAGAGGAAGGGGAGAGCGGGGAAGAGATACAGAGGAGGGGAAGAGGGGGGAAGAGCCACAGAGGATGGGGAAGAGACACAGAGAGGGGGCGAGGAGACACAGAGGAAGGAGGAGGAGACAGAGGAAGGGGGGAGTGGCCCGCAATGAGTGCTAAAGGCGCTCATGCGAGGCGCGTGATGATCGCTCATCACAAGGCCAGTAAAGTAGAGGCGGGGAGAGGTAGAGGGGGGAGAGGCTCGCAATGGTCCCGCTTGGTGTAATGTGGGTTTTTAAGGTCCGGTTGGGGACTATATGGTCCCGCTTGGTGTAATGTGAATTTTTGAGGTCAGGTTTGGGCCTATATGGTCCCGCTTGGTGTTTTAAGGTTTTAAAGGTCTGGTGGGACCTATATGGTCCTGCTTGGTGTAAAGTGTGTAATTAAGGTCCGGTTGGGGCCTGTATGGTCCTGCTTGGTGTCATTTGGGTTTTTAAGGTCCAGTTGGGGCCTATATAGCCCTGCTTGATATTTTAAGGTTTGTTTAGGGCTGGTTGGGACCTATATGGTTCTGCTTGGTGTAATGTGGATTTTTAAGGTCCGGTTTGGGCCTATATAGTCCCGCTTGGTATTTTTTTTTTTTTTTTTGGTATGTCCTGATTGGTGTAATGCGTTTTTTTTTTAGGTATAGTTTTGGCCTATATAGTCCTGTTTGGTATTTTAAGGTTTTAAAGGTACGGTTGGTGCTGGTCCCGCTTGGTGTAATGTGGGTTTTTAAGGTCCGGTTGGGGACTATATGGTCCAGCTTGGTGTACAGAGGGTTTTTCAAGGTCCGGTTTGGGCCTGTATGGTCCAACTTGGTGTAATGTGGGTTTTCAAGGTCCAGTATGGTCCTACTTGGTGTAATGTGGGTTTTTAAGGTCCATTTGGGGCCTATCAATTTGGCTGACTGACAGCTTGCAGCATCAACCAATCAGTGCTGCAGGCTGTCTGGTTGCTATGTTGCTACCAACCTCCACTCTGACCGTTCCCTTGGAACGCCCCCAAACCTATAGAGGTTATTGTCATGATATGGCATCAGGAAGACTTTATGTAAAGCCAATTATTTGAAACACTCCCCCACTCTGTTCCCGCTCTTGTTACTGACTGATCTCTCCTGATGATCTCATCAACCAAGTAAGTTTGCAAAGGCAGTGATATTGGAGTGGGTTGCCAGTTCCTTCTCCAGTGGAACTGACTTGGAACAGAGGGGGGAAGAGACACAGAGGGGGGAAGAGACACAGAGGAGGGGGAATAGATACAGCAGAGGGGGAAGAGGGGGAGAGACACAGAGGAGGGGGAGAGGGGGAGGAAAGAGACAGAGGGGGAAAGGGGGGAAGCGACACAGAGTAGGGTGGAGAGGGGGCAAAGAAACACAGAGGAGGGGGGAGAGGGGGGAATAGATACAGAGGAGGGGGGAGAGGGGGGAAGAGACACAGAGGAGGAGGCAAGAGACACAGAGGAGGGGTAAAGGGGGGAAGAGATACAGAGGAGGGGGGAAGGGACACGGGAGGGGTTGAAGAGACACAGAGGAGGGGAGGAAGAGACACAGAGGAGGGGGTAGAGGGGGAAGAGACACAGAGGAGAGGGAGAGGGGGGAAGAGATACAGAGGAGGGAAGAGACACAGAGGAGGGGGAGAGGAGGGACACAGAGGAGGGGGGAAGAGACACAGAGGAGGTGGAGAGGAGGAATAGATACAGCAGAGGGGGGAGATGGGGAGAGACACAGAGGAGAGGGAAAGGAAAGAGACACAGAGGAGGGGGGAAATGGGGGAGAGACACAAAGTAGGGGGGAGAAAGGGGCAAAGAAACACAGGGTAGAAGGGGGAAGAGACACAGAGGAGGGGGGAAGAAACACAGAGGAGGAGGAGAGGGGGAAGAGATACAGAGGAGGGGGAAAAGACACAGGAAGGGTTGAAGAGACACAGAGGAGGGGAGGAAGAGACACAGACGAGGGGGGAGAGGGGGAAGACATACAGAGGAGGGGGAGAGGGGGAAGAGACAGAGGGGTGGGAGAGGGTGGAAGAGATACATAGGAGTGCAGAGACACAGAGGAGGGGGAGAGGGGGGAAGAGACACAGAGGAGGGGGAGAGGAGGAATAGATACAGCAGTGGGGGGAGAGGGAGAGAGACACAGAGGAGAGGGAGAGGGAAAGGAAAGAGACACAGAGGAGGGGGGAAAGTGGGGAGAGACAAAGAGTAGGGGGAAGAGGGGGCAAAGAAACACGGGAGAGGGGGGAAGAGACACAGAGGAGGGGGAAGAGACACAGGAGGGGGGAAAGGGGGGAAGACACAGAGGAGGAGGGAAGAGACACAGAGGAGGAGGAGAAGGGGGAAGAGATACAGAGGAGGGGGGAAGAGACACAGGAAGGGTTGAAGAGACACAGAGGAGGGGGGGAAGAGACACAGAGGAGGGGGAGGAGAGGGGCGAGGAGACACAGAGGAAGAGGGAGTGGGGGAAGGAGACACAGAGGAGGGAGGAGGAGACACAGAGGAAGGGTGGAGAGGTTCTGCAATGAGCGCCAGTAAAGTAGAGGGGGGAGAGATAGTGGGGGGAGAGGCTCGCAATGGTCCCACTTGGTGTAATGTGGGTTTTTATAGGTACACTTTTGTACAGAGGAGGGGGGGAAAAGACACAGAGGAGGGGGAGGGGGGGCGAGGAGACATAGAGGAAGAGGAAGTGGGGGAAGGAGACACAGAGGAGGGAGGAGGAGACACAGAGGAAGGGGGGAGAGGTTCTGCAATGAGTGCCAGTAAAGTAGAGGGGGGAGAGATAGTGGGGGGAGAGGCTCACAATGGTCCCACTTGGTGTAATGTGGGTTTTTATAGGTACACTTTTGGCCTATACAGTCCCACTTGGTATTTTAAGTTTTTAAAGGTACGGTTGGGGCCTATATGGTCCCGCTTGGTGTAATGTGGGTTTTTAACATCTGTTTGGGGCCTATATGGTTCTTCTTGGTGTAATGTGGGTTATTTTAGGTACAGTTTTGGCCTATACAGTCCCGCTTGGTATTTTAAGGTTTTAAAGGTACTGTTATTATTATTATTATTATTGTCTTTATTTATATTGCGCCAACATATTCCGTAGCGCTGTACAGTGGTATTGTTCAAGGCAAAAAAAAAAACTTAACACCTTATAAAGAATGGAGGGCCCTGTTTTTGAGCATATAATCAAATGCACATAGTGCTTGTTTCCAAGACACGGACACACAATTGAAAACTCGCAAACTTACAATCTAACGGTTGGGGCCTATATGGTCCTGCTTGGTATAATGTAGGTTTTTAAGGCCCGGTTGGGGCCTATATGGTCCCACTTGGTGTAATCTAGGTTTTTAAGGTCCGGATGGAGTTTATATGGTCCTGCTTGGTATTTTAAGTTTTTTTAGGTATGGTTTTGGCTTATATAGTCCCGCATATTATTTTAAGGTTTTAAAGGTACAGTTGAGGCCTATATGGTCCCGCTTGGTGTAATGTGGGTTTTTAAGGTACGGTTGTTCCCTATATAGTCCTGCTTGGTATTTTATGCAAACAAATCAGAGAGTGCAAGACCCCAACCGTACTTAAAAACACTTATGAAACCAAGCGAGATTATCTAGGCCCCAACCATACCTAAAAAACTCATATTATACAAAGCGGACTATATAGGCCACAACCGGACGTTAAAAACTCAAATTACACCAATCAGGACCATATAAGCCCAAACTGTACCTAAACTATAAATCAGTTTTTTTAGGTACAGTTTGGGCTTATATGGTCCTGATTGGTGTAATTTGAGTTTTTAACGTCCGGTTGTGGCCTATATAGTCCGCTTTGTATAATATGAGTTTTTTAGGTATGGTTGGGGCCTAGATAATCTCGCTTGGTTTCATAAGTGTTTTTAAGTACGGTTGGGGTCTTGCACTCTCTGATTTGTTTGCTTGTTTTATATCACACACAGGTCCAAACACTCTGCGGCTGCAGACTCTTTTGGACTACTACACTTGAAGACACCCCGAGAAGGAGAGTCAACTGTTGCTGAGTGTCATTTCATTCCTGCAGAAGATAAATTTTATTATTTGCCTGAATGCCAAGATTCTAGAATTTTTGAACAGTATTAAAAAATCAGTAGGTGGAGTCTATTTCAATAGGCGGGGCAAGTATAAGGTCATTGGGCGGGGCATATAAAGGTCAATCTGACAACAGGGGGAGGAGTTTAAAAATAGATGGGATCTGTGTAAGGGGAGGAGCCAAGTCTTGCCCTGACACCCCTCCAACTTGAAAGTTCACCAGCCGCTGCTATTGCCCTTCAACCAGGTATTGCTTGATCGCCTCTCTCACAGGCTTGTCTATCTCTACAATTTAGAATCCATAGATCAAGTACCATACAAAAGAATACTCTTAATTTAGTCAAGGAGTCTGCAGGATTCCTGAATGAGAAACATATATCGCTGCTATTATCATAATAGTATTATGACTCCTATTTATCCAGGTTAATATTCAAACTATTGTTTTAATTCTTTATTCTCTTTCATGTAAGTCATAATTATTTTAGCACTTTCAAATCTTCATATAGAATATGGAAAAATCTGCATGTTTATAAAAACGGTAACCTCAAACAGATATAATTTATCATGTCTCTTTCTTGAATTCTTGAATATTGCTGTCCAAGTCACTGATACGTCAAGTCAGGTATCTGGCCTGGCAACAGTCTCATATCTTTAAAATCAACCTTCATTTAAAGTTCATCTATAGTGAGCCAGTATAACCCTTTTTAAAATGGAAAAATGTGTCATAAATATGGCAGTTCATCAGTTTTAACCAGCTTATACTTAAAAGGTTTGAAGTTGCTTCTTAGTATTGATTCAGGAAGCCAGCAGTGAAGCTTATCTCTGCCGTTATCACTCCTAATAAAATGAATGGAACATAATTATCAGTCACTCCAACACAGTTCAAGACATGCTTCCAGGTCCCAAGTGAGACAGAGCATAATGTTTCAATATTATACTGAAAGTATTAAACAACTTAGCCTGACCTCATCCTCTGGAACACATGAGACTTGAAGGCTTGAGTGCTGGTGCAGCTAGACAGGCATCTGGAAGTCAACTTTAGCCTGTCTTGCAGGGGGCTTCAGTTCATCCCTACCAAAAGTCCGGACCAGGATCTGCATGCAGACAACAGTGACTGTGACAAGACCTGGAGCACCAGGAAAATCCCTCCACACCGTGGAGTAAGCCTGGACCACAAAGAGTCGTCTGAAGTGCTGCGGCGTCTGTCTGCAGCAACCAGAAATCCTGCATCTCGGATTTTTCAGTACAGACTGTCCTTTAGATGGAGTTTTCATTTTGCACAGTTCACAGCTGCAAAAATAGATCTTCAATGCAAATCTTTTTTTTTTTATTATAAAATCTGTCACTGCCTCCACTTATTTGCTAGAAACTGAGATATCTGTTTGCCAAGTTCTTCATCTTTTTAACATAGTCTTCTTTCACTCTTCATCAATAGAGCCTTTAGTTCCTCCTCATTTCAGCCATCAGAGTAGTACCATCCGCGTATCTGAGGTTGTTGATATTTCTCCCAGCAATATTGAATCCTGCTTTGGTTTCATCCAGTCCAATATTACACATAATGTATTCTGAGTAAAAAATGAATAAATAAGGTGTAGTATACAAACTTTTTGCATTCTTTTCCCTATTTTGAACTATGTTCGATTTTGAACGTAGCACATACAGGTTCTCTCTTTTCCTCAGTTTTCCTCTGAACTTTGCAACAGAAAGCTCATGAGGTCTTATTTTTGCTGACTGTATGTAGCTCCTACCTCTGTGGCTACAAAGTATATAGCCAATCAGATTTCTATATGTTCCATATGCAAAGTAGTCTTTGAGACTGTTGGAAGAGAGTGTTTACTATGACCAGAGAATTATCTTAACAGGTTACTATTAATCTTTATTTTCTATTCCAAGGCCACACATCCATAATTCCAGGTATCTCTTGGTTCCCAATATTAGCATTCCAATCTCCATAGAAGAGAGTAACCTATTTGCCTGTTATTACGTATACAAAGTTTTGAATATCCTCATATAATTGGACAATTTCAGTCTCCTTAGCATCTATGGCTGGAGGATAGATTGGGATCACTGTAATGTTAAATGGCTTTCCTAGAAGTCAAGTTGAAAATCTGTCATTCAGTTTTAACTGAGCACCACTTTGGCCAACCTTAGATTGATTATGAGGGGTATTCCATTTCTTTTGTGGGATTCTCGACCACAGCAGAAGATTGGGTGATGGTCTGATTTGAAATAACCAATTCAAGTCAATATGTTTTCACTCATTTCCAAGATACCAATGTTTAAACTTGTCATTTCATGTTTGACCACGTCCAATTTGCTTTGGTAAATACAGGCGTTCCCCAGGTTACAGATGACCCAACTTACAGACGATTCATACTAAAGAACAGGCTCCTGAGGCTATTGCGAAATTGAGTGCTAAGCAGGGAGTTAGAGCAGAATAGAGCGATATAGTGATTCAGCTCTAAGGGGGGTAGCATTAAGCAGAGTTTTATTGTATTTGTGTTCTGTTTAAATTAAAAGAGAGAGCACAATCATTTCTGTAACTTATTATTATAGAACAGGGGTATTATTATTTTTATTACTACAGTACTACACAGTTTTGTTATTACCACATATGAGTCATTATAGTTTTCTTGTTAGTATTATTATTATTATTATTTATCAGGGATCTGAGTTACATACAAATCCGACCTAAAGATGTTCTCAGGAACGTATCTCCTTGGTAACCCGAGGACCACCTGTAGTTCTAGCGTTCAAACTTCCTATGCTGAATTGTTCTTTGCAGCAGCAACTTTCCTTTTCTCTTCAGACACTTCCACAGCAGAGTGTCCTCTCGACTTAGGCCCAACCACGTCATTATAGCTGGTACAATTCATACTCCCCCATTGCTATTACCCAGTTATGTGGTAGGCACCTTGTGACCTGAGGGGCTCATCTTCCGGTGCCATATCCTTGTACATCTGGTTGTTTTTATCCATAACATTATCTTGGCAAATATACTGGGGTGAGTGCCAGTTTCTTCTGCAGTGGACCGTGATTTATCTGACCTCTCTGCTATGACCTGCTCATCTTAGGTGACCCTACATGCTATGGCTCACAGCTTCACTCAGCACTGCAAGGTAGCAATTAGTAATAAATTCACAAAAAAACTCTATCCAGAGCAAATCTTTTTTTGCTGTTTCAGTTTTTTAATGTAATCTTAGCTCAGCACTCTAAGTATCCATAACATTTCTAATATCATCTTCATCTCTCCATAAACTTTGAGGAGTTACTGGCAAACATGGCAAGGTCCATCTTTATCAGTGTCTTTTATAAAACAAACTTAATTTGGAGAGTCTTGTTTTATTAAAATACATGTAGAATGCAATCTAAAGTTGATGTTATATTATGGGAAAATATCTAAGGCCATTAAACATCCACCTGAATCATTGTCAAGCTACTCTGACATTAAAGGACCTATGTGGCCAAATATTTAAAATATACTGTTTTTAAGAGCTATCCTTTAATATATGCAAAACATTTTTAAGAATGGAAAATAACTTCTCAAATCTTCTTATATGCATGTATTCTATTTTGTGATCTAACATTCTATTTTCAGCTGTTCTACTTCCTGAGGAAAATACAATGGGAATGTGGCATCTACAACTGCCAGTGTATTCCTGTTGGAAAGTTCATTATTTCACAATGACACACCCTCTTGAGGAAGTAATAGGCAGGATCAGCTGCCTTTTCTATATAAAACATTTTGCCTAGTATCAAGTTTTTTTATTTAAAGAAAAAGTCTTGAAGAGTTGACCAGAGTGGACTTATAAAGGCATATCCATGTTTCATGGATTAATACATTTCTGCAATCCTTAGGCAAAAAGCAGCTTATGTGTATGGAGCACATCTCATAGCACATTTTATTCTTATTATTATCTAAAAATCCCTCTAATGATTATGTTGACACCTCCAGGGCATCTGACCCCCCTCCAATCAGCATGCAGCATCAGGGGAGCAATATTAACCTACTATTTACCTGCTCTTGCTTGCTCAGCCTATCTCCTTGCAGCTTCCTGTCTGTATGTCAGCAGCAATACATAGCACATATCAGTGATACACTACATATCACACGCTGCTTTACAGCACAAACAGGAACCCCAGAGTTTAAATCAAATGTTTCAGCTAACCTGTTTCAGCTAAAACAAATCATTTTAAATTTGATGCTAATTTAGCCTGGGTTTGGAGAGTGTTAACCCTAATTTGCAACTGTCAGAAATTACAAGAGACTTTGCTGAATTCAAAGTAAGTGTTTAAATGTTTATTTGGGGATTTTTTCATGCAAAAAATCTTTGCATACACTACTAATTATCCTCTATCAGATACATTTATAATCCAGCACACTTAGATATGCCTTTAAGCAATGTGCATTATTACGAATGACTTCTTAGCATTTCAACATTTCTGTAAACACTTAAATTAGTTTAACATTTTATTGTACTTTTTGATAAAATATTTCTCAATAATTCCAGTCTTGAGAACATTACACATTTTCATAGTTAATTTGAAAACATAGAAGACTGTGTAGGAAATGTATGCAATAAATCACCAAAAACGGAGAAAAGTTTAATGTTGAGACTGGTATAATCTAAGTTTGACAGGTGAAATAATTGTTTGAGTTCTCTGTGTTCTGTAGCAGCTCATTTTTTTGGTATTTTACAGACTTTATAAAAGATTACTACTTGCAGCTTGTCCTATGGATCATTTCACTAAAAATATAAAGGGCAGCCGCTTTCAATCTATTATAAGGTAAAAAAAAAACATATTTCTATCAGGAAACAACAAAGCTCAAGGTAGCTTTGACCTTTCATGTTCTACTTTAGACATAATTCAACTAAACATAAGGTACAAGAAATTGTGTTTCACAAAATTAACCTTTACCCTTTAAAAATTGTGTATTTTGCAGATTGACATTATATTATCTTATACAAGAATGTGTTTAAAAATATCGCAAAGCAGTGGATCTGTTCATATCTTTCATTTATTCTCATCAGCATCTTCTTAGGGGATGTTTTTTTGTACGTTAATTGCATTTTGCTGGCATTCGTGATAAACGTCCGAAAGAAAAGTATAATACATACTAAAACCATTAGCATCTCTGTAAGCCATGGGCATAAAAATATTTTTAGGGGAAATCAGAGTTTTTTAATAGTTTATGATTAGAGGAATTCATTTTGTATTGGTTACATCACTTAATGAAAGCTAGATCATGATGGGTGTAATTTAACAATCAGTTGAGGGAGGAGGGAGGTAGGAGAGAACAGGGTGGTCAAGTGGCTTTGTTGGATCTGCTTGACATTGAAACCACACCTTTTCCCTCTCACAGATGCAAGCATTGCTCTCCAGGAGTTTAAAACCCCTCTCCCACACAGACAACTTCCGTAAAAGTAATATGGATCTAGGATCCATCAGATGCATTAAAATGTAGTTATTTTTTCTAATTAAAATGTTTTTCTTACTTCATTATGGTCTTAGACTCTATTTTTTCATTGGATTACTACCTGTATTTGTAATGCGCCATTTCCGTAGCGCTGTACATAAGGCATAAACACATTTTTACACATTGCAAATAGGGTGAAAGATGGGTTGTTCATGTTAAGGCTGAAGATGATAAGCTTCTTTAAACAGATGTGTTTTGAGTGAGGTTTTGAGGCATCCGGATACTGTAATGGAGCATGGCAAAAAGTCCAGAGAATAGGGGCAGCACAAGAAAAGTCCTGAAGGCGGGAGTGAGATGAGGTGATGAGAGAGGAGGAAAGAAGAAGGTCTTCAGCAGAGAGAAGAGGGCGGGTGGGGGAATATTTTGAGATGAGAACAAGATTGTGCACTGTTGTTGAGGGCTTTGTCAGTTACGGTCATTATTTTACATTTTAATCTGGAGGCTATGGGAAGCCAGTGGAGTGACTGACAGAGAGGTGCTGCAAATACTGAGCGTTGAGTATGGTAGATGAGTCTAGCAAAGTCACTCATTATAGATTGGAGTGGAGAGAGACGGGTGATGGGAAGGCCGGCAAGGTGCAAGTTGCAGTAGTTGAGGCGAAATATAATGAGAGAATGAATTAGAATTTTAGTTGCGTTGTGTGTGAGATAGTGATGTATTTTGGAGGGCGTGATGGTGGTATTGTTGACAGTGAAAGATAACAGGAGTGGAATTTATAGTAGAGGGTGGGAAGATTAAGAGCTCAGTCTTTGACATGTTGAGATCGAGTTGATGGGCAAATATCCAGGAGGATATGCTAGAGAGACAGTTGGAAACTCATGCTAGAAGGCAGGGGAATAGATCTGGTGCTGAGAGGTAGATTTCAGTTTCATCTGCATATAAATTAAAAAATAGGGTGGGGTGGGGTGGAGAAGCGCAAAAGATCTCCTAATGCAGATAATCTGGTAAGTATTTATTGGGTGCTTGTAGTTCAATAGATGAAAAAACCCTTGCCTGGGTTGACCTCAAAACATGTGAGGTATTTTACAAGCCTAGATGGAAGAGATACTCAATCTCATTTCATACCAGAAGCCCCGAAGCACTGTCAGTTCCACAAGCATTGCTTGTAGCTTTTCTCTCAATTGATAAGGTGCTGATGTTTCTAATGTGATCTTATGTATAGTATAGTGTCTGCTACTGGTACGTTATACAAATCAATTTGTCCAACTCGTAGCATTTATGTTTAGAGATGTCGCGAATAGTTCGCCGGCGGACTGTTCCCGGCGAACATAGCATGTTCGCGTTTGCGGCGAACTGCGAACATATGCGATATTCCACCCGCCCCCGATACTTTATCATTGAGCAAACTTTGACCCTGCATGTCACAGTCAGCAGACACATTCCAGCCAATCAGCAGCATACACTCCCTTCCAGAGCCTTCTACCTCATGGACAGCAGCCATTTTGGAATCATAACTAACTTGCAGTCTTACTGAGAGGAGGCTGAGTGTAGGTGATACTGCATCAATAGGGAAAACCATAGCTAGGCTACTGTACACAGTGTGTAATACAGTCCTGAAGGACTCTTTTGATCTCTGCTGCAAGGACACCCCTGTGTGTCTTCCCCCCCTTATCATCATCCTCCCCTCACCTTAGCACCCAACCCTAACACCCCTCACACTTATCCATAACACACATCAACCTAACACCTAACCCTAAGACCCCTCACACTTATCTCTAAGACCTAACACCCCTCACACTTATTCCTAACATGCCTCACCCTAACACCCCTTACACTTATCCTTAACACCCCTCACCCTAACCCTAACACCCCTCACACTTATCCCTAACACTCCTTACCCTAACCCTAACACCCCTCACACTTATCCATAACAGCCTTCATCCTTACCCTAACACCCCTCACACTTATCCCTAACACCCCTCACCCTAACACCTAACCCTAACACCCCTCACACTTATCCCTAACACCCCTCACCTTAACCCTAACACCCCTCACACTTATCCCTAACACTCCTTACCCTAACCCTAACACCCCTCACACTTATCCATAACACCCATCAACCTAACACCTAACCCTAACATTCTCACACTTAACCCTAAGACCTAACATTCCTCACACTTATCCCTAACACCCCTCACCCTAACCCTAACACCCCTCACACTTATCCCTAACACCCCTCACCCCTTACCCTAACCCTAACACCCTTCACACTTATCCCTAACACCCCTCACCCTAACCCTAACACCCCTCACACTTACCCCTTACACCCCTCACCCTTATCCTAACACCCCTCACACTTATCCCTAACACCCCTCACACTTATCCCTAACACCCCTCAGACTTATCCCTAACACCCATTACCCTAACCCTAACACCCCTCACACTTATCCATAACACCCATCAACCTAACACCTAACCCTAACATTCTCACACTTATCCCTAAGACCTAACACCCCTCACACTTATCCCTAACACCCCTCACCCTAACCCTAACACCCCTCACACTTATCCCTAACACCCCTCACCCTAACACCTAACCCTAACACCCCTCACACTTATCCCTAACACCCCTCACCCTCACCCCAACACCCCTCACACTTATCCCTGTGTCTCTTCCCCCACTTATCATCAAGGGAGCGGGCAGGATGATGAGGGAGGGGGCAAGAGACACAGGGGAGGATGATGAGGGAGGGGGGAAACAGACACAGGGGAGGATGATGAGGGAGGGGGTAAAGAGATACAGGGGAGGGTGATGAGGAAGGGGGGAAAGAGACACAGGGGAGGATGATGAGGGAGGGGGAAAA
Organism: Discoglossus pictus; assembly: GCA_027410445.1. Lineage (NCBI taxonomy): Eukaryota > Metazoa > Chordata > Amphibia > Anura > Alytidae > Discoglossus > Discoglossus pictus. Next base: position 145,574,641 of record CM050170.1, read on the forward strand.
GAGACACAGGGGAGGATGATGAGGGAGGGGGGAAAGAGACACAGGGGAGGATGATGATGGAGGGGGGAAGAGACACAGAGGAGGATGATGTGGGAGGGGGTAAAGAGATACAGGGGAGGATGATGAGGGAGGTGGGAGGATGATGAGGGAGGTGGGATGAGACACAGGGGAGGGTGATGAGGAAGGGGGGAAAGAGACACAGGGGAGGATGATGAGGGAGGGGGTAAAGAGATACAGGGGAGGATGATGATGGAGGGGGATGTTAGGTTATTTATGCCCTTTATGGATTAAAACCAGACTCTGCATCAACTATGTAATTTTCCGTGGGAGTTTTGACATGGATCCCCCTCCTGCATGCCACAGTCCAGGTGTTAGTTCCCTTAAAACAACTTTTCCATCACTATTGCGGCCAGAAAGAGTCCCTGTGGGTTTTAAAATCCGCCTGCCCATTGAAGTCTATGGGGGTTCGCCGGTTACGCCGGTTCGCGAACATTTGCAGCGGTTCGCGTTCGCGGTTCGCGAACCTAAAATTTGATGTTCGCGATATCACTATTTATGGTAATCTTATTAAATTCTTTTTTTCAATTTTTTTTTTTTTTTATAAATAGTTTGTTTTTTACATGTAGAATTTACAATGTACAAAATACATAAATACAAACAAAAGCACTCACATAGCTGTCAAAACATTTCATACTACACACGTGTGATAGAATATAAAAATCAGCGTTGACCATATCATACCTTTAAACAGGCAATTGTTACCAACTGCCCTGTATTAAGATGTGTAATGTTTTGCAATTTAATGTAAAAAAGTTCTTATAAGGGCTCTTTGCCAGAAAACAAATTATTGTGTACATAAAATGTCATGATAGATGTACTTCTATGCAAAACAAAAGTTGGATGTGCAAGTACATAGAATAAAGATATATATGTATAAAAAATCCTTTGGATCACAATTCAAATGTTCAAATGCGTTTTGTCGCTTCTATTGTGGCATCCTCAGTGAATTATCACCCTGTATTTAGAATGTGCGCACACCAGGTATGTTTTTTGGTCTATGGTACCATACAATGAATATAAATGAAATATATGTACAATAGATGTAACTATAAATATTCATTTAAAATTTAAAAAAATAATAACAATTTCAAACAAATATATAAAATAAGAAGAAAAATAGAGATGATACTAAAGCCCAAACGATTTTTATTAGGGTACCAAGTGAGGATGTATAGATGGAGAAGAGGAGAGGGCCTAGGACTGAGCCTAGGTACATGCCAACAGACATAGGATGAAGAAGTGGTACCAGAGAAGGAGACACTAAATGTTTGGTCTTGTGGGTAAGATGTGAACTAAGATAGAGCAGTGCCATGGATTCCAAGGGAGTGGAAAATTTGCATTAGAAGGGGTTGGTCAACTGTATCAACGGTAGCAGAGAGATCCAGAATAATTTGAATAGAAAAGTGACCCCACTTGGAGGTGAGCAAGTCATTAGTGACTTGAGTGTTGGAGCCAAAAGCCGGATTGGAAGGTGTCAAGAAGGAGTTAGAGGGAATAAATTGGGTAAGGTGATTGTAGACAAGGCTCTCAAGCTGTTTTGAAGCCAGGCAAAATAGAGAGGTAGGCAAGAAGTTAGATGCAGAAGCTGGATGGGATGAGTGTGTCTTAAGAATGTTTTTAATTATGGCATGTTTAAAAGATGTTGGAAACTTGCCAGTATTTACGTAAAGATTGAATAGATGTGTGAGAGCTGGGGTGAGTGTAGTATAAAGGATAAGCTGTGCTGGAATAGAATCCAGATGACATGTAGTATGAGGAGAGGTTGAAAGTAGACTAGAGACTTCATCTTCTTTTTCAATGTCAAAGGAGTGCATAGTGGTTGTGGGATTGGGGAAGGGTGAAGGCTGGGTGTTGTCGGGTTGGTTGAGAGGAGGGAGTGTATGAGTCACTTTGAGAGGAGAATTTGTCGCAGGTGTTTTCAATTTTATGCTTAAAATTGCTTCAGCCATTATTCAGGAAGGGGCGGGAGGTGGTCGTGTTGGGAGGAGAGTGTTGAATGTGGCGAACAAATGTTTGGGGTTGGAGAACAGAGCAGATCTTAATGATGTGAAGATGTGAAATAGTGTTGTTTGGCAAGGTTGAGTGCAGAGAAGTAGGAGTGCAGAGAAGAAGTGATGAGGTGGTGGTCAGAAAGAAGGAGTGAGCAGATGACAGGGTTTGAGGTTGTGCAGAGATTTGTAAAAATATCCATGACAATGAGTTGGGGAACTTGTCCATTTTGAGAGGCTGAAGTAAGAGGCAAGTGAAAGGAATTTATCGGCTGCCGGGGAGGTTGGAGCGTCAATGGCAATGTTGAAATCAGAAAGAACAAGTCAAGGAACATTGCAGGAGAGAAGGTGAGGGAGCCAGGAGGCAAAATGTTCAAGAAACTGAAAGTGTGGTCCAGGCAGGCGATAGATCACAGTAACATATAGGTGAGAAGAGGCGGATAGTGTGAACTTCAATAGATGAGAATTGGATGGAGGGAACCGGGGAATGCAGTTGAATGTGCAGCGAGAAGAAAGTGACACATCTAAACATCCACCTTGCTTATTCCCCAGTCTGGGTATGTGACTGAAGTGAAGGCCACCATATGTTAGTGCCGCAGGGGAGTATCAAATGGAGTGAGTCAAGTTTCAGTGATAGCCATGAGATTGACGGAGTTGGAAATAAATAGGTTGTGAACGTAAGCAAGTTTATTGCAAACAGACCTTGCATTGCAGAGGGTGCCTAAGAAGGGCAAAGTAGAAGGTTTGTTATTTTTAGTAAATAATACAGTTTTTATGTATATTTTTGGTAACGTTTGCATTTTTTTTTTTTTTTTGAATTGTGGAGCAGTTCAGCACATTGGGGAGGTTTATCAGGGAAGAGGTGAGAAAGAGCAAGGGCTAGATGAGAGCAAAGTACAGGGGGATGGGTTGTGTGAGGGGAGCAAAGGAGATAGGGATGGGTGCTGAAATGGGTTGGGTGCTGACACGGAGTGGGTGCTCTGTAGGGATGGATACTAAGAGGGGTGGGTGTTGAGAGGAACTGTTTGCTATGTGAAGAAGGCTTCTGAAGGCAGAGGATTTTCATGCAGGCAGGGGGGAAGGCAAAGTGAGCCATGAGGGGTATTGAGTGAGTAAGTAACAGGGGGGGGGGGGGGGGGTTGCACACGGGCCCTCCGTTCTCTAGCTCTTCCATTGCTGCAATGGAGAAATGGACTGTACAAATACATAAAAAGATTGTTTCTGGACTGTTATTCTTATGTGAGCAGGGTGGTCATAATTGTGATACCCTCTGGATGTATGGGCTGGAGTTGCCCTACTGCACGTGTGGGTTTATAATAATTATTGTTGCATTCATGGCATGTGTAGTTATAACTGTGTGATATGGTTGTTACCAAGGGAACTCATAGTGGCCCTACTGACAGTGGCCCTACTGTGTTTGATATCAAGGGGAAATGGGTTATGAGTTCTGGGGTACCGGGTACAATAACACCACTCCCCCCTGTTTTCCTAAAAACCTGCCCAAATAGTTAGGTACTTGGATGGTCACCACCATTTAATATTGCCTAGAATATCATGGGAGTTGTTTTGCTGTTGACATATTAGAATTTATGGTATCCAGGGGTTCAGAGACTGGTTTTGCCCTTTTGGCATGAGATGGTTAACATTACTTGGGTATGATTGTAACATAGATGACTTATATATGTCCTGTATGAGAATTCAAATATAATATTTCTTATTTTCTCAGAGGAATATAAGAAAGTATGTTGCCTGAATACTCGTGGAATAGGGCTAGAGTTATGGGGTAACAGATTGAGGGGGTTTGGGAGGGCTCCAGAGGTTTAGACTTATAGCAGCCCAGGAAATGTAGTTAAGGTAGGAAAGGCAGATCTATTTAACCAGTGTTGTTCCCTTGTGACATATATGTATTGTCACTTTGGTAGCTTGTCATTTAGGCTTGCAATCTCTGACCACCGGTGTGCTTTCATCTGAATGGAGGGCCAGGATACATAGTCACAAAGGACACTAGACACTGTCTTCTTCCTTAATTAGCCTGCTAGCCCCTGCCTCACGAAACAAAGGAGTAATTTGTTAATTACTGTACCAGGCTCCAAGGTACCTTGGAGGATTGTTAGAAAGGTTGACATCACTTGATTGACAGGTGGGCCTCATGGCGAGGCGAACAGGGCTTGAGGATTGGCTAAAGGGAAGGTTTGCTAAGAAGTGTGACCTGATGGGGATGGGTGACTTATATGTAAAAGAATGTAGGATTTGTGACTAATAAACAGTTATCAGTGTGATCATACCTAATCACATGTGTGCTCATTCTTGAGGGAAGGGATAATCTGGATCTTTGGGATTCATACTGATACATCTGCTTAAGGAAGAGTTATAGACAGCAATTCTGCTACTCTGGCTAGAGGTTCCCCTGCTCCTGTGGTCTTCCTGAGGGTCCAATAGTGGTCTGGTTCCATCTCTGCTATCAGGGATAAAAAAACAGAACCATCAAGTACCACTGGGTGGATCAGAACCAGGTTCTGGGTGAGCCCAATTGATGTAGTGGTCGTGACACCATCTGTAAATGATTTCATAATGTAATCTTCCTTATGAGTTGGGCCTGTCTCCACCTCCCGTATTTGACATGACTGACATTGTTTTTGTAGAACTACTGGAACCTGAAGTTGAGATGGGTGCATATGTGGCCATGCCTAAAATTATATCATTAGCCATGAGGTCCTCTGATATCAATGTTTTCTGTTGCCTGATTTTCCAAAAATTAGTTAATCAGACAAAAGGAATGTCTAACTCACAACTCCTAGATAATGAAACAGCTGCCAGATAACTCAAATGTCTTCCAGATAATGTGAGTCATGATTGGACCGAGGTGGAGACTGGAAGATAACATTGTGAAATCATTTTATTTACAGACAGCTTTATTGCTGACTTTATAAACACTTTTATTAAACCAACAAGTGGTGTACTCGAAATTCCCTCATTTTATCTGATGTTTACACTGTCCCTTTAATCATAATTTGGAAAATGTTAAACTGATTGCTTTATCTGTTCTCCTTTTTTCTATATATCACTGACTTTTTATTGGTATTTGTAGGGATGACTTCCTTTAACACCTACTATTTTACTTTTGAAGTTTCTCACTTTATAATAACATTAATTTATAGACTCCATAGAGTCTACATTTATTTTAGCTCAATGGTTCTGTACACCCATAAATTGCAATTTAGTAGGAAAATAAAATCTAATAAAAAGATGTGAGATGCACTTACGATAATGGGTTGCAAATGAGTTTTTATATCATTTAATAGCTCCACTGGGCCAAGAAGCAGGTGTAACATAACAAAATACTTTAGCTTTTCCTCTGTGCAAATTAAATTCAGTTCGTTCTACTTTATAGAGCTGGCTGGATCTGTTATTTGTCAATACCGTAACAGTATAACATTTCTCAACTTACTTTCATTAGATATTCTAACGGACAACATGATGTTGTAGTATCCTAATATATTATACAACACATCCTATACATTAAAGCATTGCTGTAGTTCAAGAAAAGTGGCACTTGTTTGTGAAACATGCAATAAACTTAGCCAGTGACATAAAAAATATAATTATAAAGCTGGGAGCACAATTATTATTATTATAATTATTACAGTTTTTTATAAAGTGCCAACATATTCCGTAGCGCTGTACAGGGATTAAGAATAAAGAAAAAAAAAATGTTAAGCACACGCCAAGAAGTAGGGGGCCCTGTTTTTGAGTTTAAACTCTTATATACATGATGCTTTTTTCAAAACGCCATAAAAGATTGAAAATGTACAATCTAAAGAGATTAATTAATCAAAATGAGAAGTAATTAAAGGAGGAAACAAGGGTTTGGCAAGCAATTGAAAAGAGTGTAGAGGGTTAATTAGTGATTAAGGTTGTGGGTGTATCGGCTGTGAAAAATGAAGGTAATAGTGCTAAACCTGCACTATACATTTAAATAAAACATAGGTGGGAGGGCATATTACATAAGTTTAGAGGCAGAAGTTTGGCGGCATGTGAGGGTCTACAGTAAAAGAAAACAAGATAAATGGAACGGGCAAAATGGCAGTTGGAGAGTGAAATTCTGCTGAGTGGATGAGATGAGGCCCAGTGGTATTTGCAGAGCCTCTTGTAGAAGTAACTGCTTCTACCCTGATGGTAGATAGAACTGGCAAAATGGCAATTGGAAAGTGAGTTTTAGCTTAATGGATAGGGTAAGGACCATTGGTATTTGCAAAACCTCTTGCAGAAGTGACAGCTTCTACCATGATGGTTGATAGAACACTATCACATTGTTATGATATAAATTATACTAGGAATTTAATAAAGGCATCACATATATAGTTGTGAGCATGCGAGCTGTTGCTAACGCTTCCGGACTCGCACAGCGAGCCTGCGGCCCTCGCAAAGTGAGGGCCTCAGTTGCTGGCATGGAGCGCCGAAGGAGCTCCTTGCCAGCAACTGCGGACCTTGCAAAACAATATGAGACCCAATACGACCAATTACGACCTCGCAAAAATAGGCTGCAACCCGGGCACATGAAAACATGAAAAATACAATAAATACACACAACAAATACATAAAAAGCTTACCTACAGGAAGAGAGGGCATCCAGGACCTCGAAAAATGAAGTTACACCTCAATTTAAGTACAAATTCCGGAGTTTAAACACCCGAAAATCGCCTAAGCGAGAGAAAAAATGGCCGCCGAACAAAACGAAAACGAGGCTAAAGGACTCTAAACATGCAAAACACCACCATAAACACGCAAAACACCACCAAACAGCTACGGATATTTCGAAAAAGTTGGACGACATTTAAAACGAAGCACGATAAATCAGCTACAGCCGCATACCACACATTAGCCTCCATTTTAGAACAATAACTTATAAAATGCGGGAGTACACAGCTACGCTAACGGATTTGCCTCGAGCACGCACACTATTACACTGCACGCATTCATCACGCTTACACAGCAGCTCCACACCACTAATGCTCCAGCAACATCAAAACAGATTGCCAGCTCTTCAACAGCATGCTTCCTCCATATATTACTTGAAAATAGGTAAAGTATATTACTTTACTAATGTATTATTTATTTTATTATTATACACCAAACAGCATTAGCTCACTTACAATTTCATTGCCGTAATTTTTTTGACGGGCAATTCGATAGTATTATTATGATGGTCATTTTTATAAAATGTATTAAAGTTGTGCCTGCACATTTGATCTTTGCTGTACAAGCTTAATTGCTATCACCCCATCACCTCAAATCTTAGCACATGAATCTTTATAATGCAGCAAAGTAAGAATTAATTTCACCAAAGTAATTCCAGTACTTTATAATATTAATAGTATCTATCTGACAAGTACAGGGCACAATGCTTTGTTGGCAGCAGTCCTACATGTATAAGGTCAGTATCATGCATATATAATTATTAGTGAACTTCAAATAAATTTGCCAAACATCCAACATCATCATAGATCTCAGGTGAATGATGAAATAAGTTACTAATATAGGCATTCAAATGTATATTATATTCTTGCCCAGTCTTCTCTAACCATAAAGTGTTAAGGGAATGGCAGTTGTATTCCTACATGCTGAATATTGCTTGATAATGAAATTTTAGCAGTTATCAGCTCAGTTGAGTTCCTATTTCATTTTAGGAAGTAATGTCCTATTATAAAATGTACTAAGAAATTAAATGACCACTGTAATCAACATTCTTCTATATAGCGTTTTAATAACAAAATTTGAATGGATAAAATGTGTTTAGAAACAAGAAATAAACAGATCCTTTACATTGGATATGACGCTGAGCATGTGCACTGAACTTTTTTGGTCAACCATGGCGAGGCCTGTTCTGAGTGGAACCGCTGTATGGTCTTGCTCACCATGCTGCAGCTCAGTTTCAGGGTCTTGGCAATCTTCTTCCTCAGAGAATTCTTTGCCATGAGGTGCCATGTTGAACTTCCAGTGACCAGTATGAGAGAGTGTGGGAGCGATACCACCAAATTTAACAATGTTGGCTCCCCATTCACACCTGGGATCTTGTAACACTAACGAGTCACATGACACCTGGGAGGGGGAATAGCTAATTGGGCCCGATTTGGACATTTCCACTTAGGGGTGAACTCACTTTTGTTGCCAACAGTTTAGACATTAATGGCTGTGTGTTGAGTTATTTTGAGGGGTCAGCACATTGTCACTGTTATACAGGCTGTACAATTACTACTTTACATTGTAGGTATTGTTTTTATAAGTCCATTAAAACCATTGTACTAGATGATTTTTACTCAATCTGTTATCTGTGATGCTGGATTCTAATTAATCTCCCGAGAAAAAAAAAAGGTTTATTCATCTGAAATCCCCCCCACCCCCCGAAAAAATAGTCAAGCACACAGTGGCATATTGTTCAACAAAATTAAAAAAATTGTTTAAAATACAAGATGTATAGCCAGTTGCTAATTTTGTTTAAAACCTCAAGTGTGGAGTTCCACTTTAAGTTTTATACCAAAGGGGTTAAAGGAATTGTCATCCCAAGATATAGATCTAAAATAATTCCAGTACTTTATAATATTAATAGTAGCTATCTGACAAGTAAAGGGCACAATGTAATGTTGGCAGCAGGCCTACATTTATAAGGTCAGTATCATGCATATAGAATTATTAGTGAACTTCACATAAATTTGTCAAAAATCCAACATAATTATAGATCGCATGTGTCATCATGCTGAAATGAGTTACTACTATAGATATCCAAATGTATTAGTATAGTCTTACCTAGTCTTCTCTAACCATCATGTGTATAAGGAAAACTGAAATGACCGACACTATAATGCTTGAACAATCTACTGTAGTCTAATTCACCGACTTACTAAGTCCAATCTTTTTTTATAACATAAATTTTATTGAGAAGTTCTGGAATTGCAAAGACAAGACAAAAAAGAATAATGAAAAACATAGACCAAAAGTTGTCTTATAACTAACATCGTATTGCTAACATGTTGAAACCATTCCATTTAAATAAAAACTCCATTACAACTCTTTTTTCGTATTTTTGGTGATTCTGTCCAAATATATTCACATTAGTTTCTTTAGATTCAGCAATATATACAGCTTATAAGGTCACATTGTTCAAATTGCAGAAATTCACATTTCCATAGATGAACCAGAGCAGCAAGAAATATGATAAAAGAAAAATAAAGTAGAGAGAAAACAAGTAGCATTGTACAAAACATATGGTGGAGTGTCTTCCCCCAGCAATTCCCCGTTCAACCAATCTTAAGGTAACCTTCCTCCCCCCCTGTACCTCTGGAATACTGAAGAGATATCTCTCAGGGTCCTCTCACCATTTCTTCCCGTCCGCTCCACACTCCACTCCTCAGCCGCTCAACAGGAATGGCTTCTTTAATGTGTTCCCTTAACTTAGTTGTTATATATTACTATTTGTGAATAAGATCCAGGGTTCCCAAACCTCCAAGAAGCAGTGATGTGTATCTGATATGATGTGGGTCATCCTCTCATTGATGCAAATAAAATTTATTTTGTTTGTTACTTCCTGGAAATTAATGTCCCTGCTCTTCCATCGTCTTGCGATGGTATTCTTAGCTGCTAGAAACATCAATTGGGCCAATTTATTCCCCTCCCTTCCCAGTTTTGAGAAGCGAGCTCCCAGGAGACAGACTGCTATTGATGGTTGGAGTGGGGTTTTGAGTGTTCTTGAGATTAGACTGGTCGTTTCTGACCAAATTTTAAATACCTTAGGGCAGCTCCACCAGGTGTGTATAAAGTCTCCCCTACCTTGGCACCCCCTAAAACCTCTATCTGGGATTGTTTGGGATATCTTATTTAGTCGAACTGGAGTTGTGTATGTCCGGTGTAAAATCTTAAGAGAGGTTTCTAACAAACTATAATTAAATGAACCCTTAGATAGGTTCGATAAGGATTCAGCCCATTTATTCCCATCCCAATTTTGTCCTAGGTCCCACTCCCACTTCGAAACAAAGGAAGGCCTCCAAGTGCTTGGTGGACTATTGAAGATTTTGTATATTGACCCTAAAATTCCTTTGGACAGGACCTCACTTTTACACACTACCGACATCCAAGAGTCCCTCGGGGGCCCATGGGTTCTTTGTATCTCTTCAATCCAGCTTCTTATTTTAATGTAGTTGAAAAGTTCCCGGTGTGGTACCTCAAAGTTCCTAATCATAGATTCTGAAGTTCTCATCAAACCTCCCTCAAACCAAGCCCCCAGTTTATCTAGACCATGCAAAGTCCAATATTCCTTGGACTCTGCAGTGATGGTGGTTGATAAGGAGGGTGATGTAAAGATTGATGTGAGGGGAGATACCGGGTGAGTTAGTTTGTATTTCCTCCTAGCCCAGATCCAAACTCTTAGTGTAAATTTAGTTATGGGATTCTGTATTCTAGAGTAGAAAGCGCTTGCACCTGGAGCCCACAGGATAATACCCCACGTAAGCGGGGCCATCTGCAACTCCTCTACAAAGACCCAGTTTGGTTGGAGTGGAATGGAGTGAGCTAGGGGGACAGAGGCAAGCTGGGCTGCTCTGAAGTAATTCAGGAAATTAGGACAAGATAGGCCCCCCTTGGATTTATGTACATACATCGTTTTTCTCGCTATCTTAGGGGGTCTATTTCTCCATATAAACCGAAATACTTGTGTCTGGAAGCGGGCCAATTCTGTATTATTTACCTGGATTGGCAGCGTCCTGGCAAGATAGAGCAGCCTCGGCAATATGTTCATTTTAACCGTGACTACTCTACCAGTCCATGAGATATGCCGTTTATTCCAGTTTTCCAGGTCTCTCCGCAGAGTCCTGTAGAGAGGTGGATAGTTAGCCTTATACATATTAGTTAATGAGTTGGTCAAGTTAATCCCTAGATATTTGATGTGTGAGGGGGGCCATAGAAATTTATGAGTTCCCTTCAGGTGGTTCAGAATATCCAAAGGGATCCCAACACTCAAAGCTTCTGTCTTGTCCTGGTTTAGCCTCAAGCCTGACAAGTTGCCATAGACCCCTATCGTGTCCATTAGGGCGCCTACGGAGGAGCTAGGATTCGAGAGAGTGCAGAGAAGGTCATCAGCAAACAAGGAACTTTAGATGCTGGTGCCCCACCCGCATAGAGGAGTTAGCTCTGATCGCTTGAGCCAAAGGCTCAATGGCCAGAGCAAAAAGAAGAAGAGACAGAGGGCAGCCCTGTCTCGTACCTCTCTCGATTTTAATGCTGGCCGTATGGGAGCCAGGCAGTTTTAGTGTGGCCCTGGGAAGTGTATAATATGTACGCAATAGGTTTAGGAAGTTTCCTCTGAACCCAAACTTTGCCAAAGTGGCGAATAGGAAGGGCCATTCCAGGGTATCAAACGCCTTTTCGATGTCCAATGCGAGCAGGCACACAGGGAGACCTCTAGACCTAGCCAAATGAATAACATTTAGAGTCCTCCTAATGTTGTCACTAGTCTGCCTGTTTGGAATAAAGCCTGATTGGTCCTTATGTATTAAGGCAGGTAGGAAAATTGAGATCCTCTGGGAGAAAATTTTGGCCAGCAGTTTAACGTCGCCATTAAGAAGCGAGATTGGTCTATAATTTTTAGCTTCCTTTGGATCTCGGCCTTCCTTAGGGAAGAGCGTCAAGTCCGCATGGTTCAGCTCAGGGGGAGTCGTCTCTCCTCTTAGAATTGAATTGAATAGACTACATAAATGTGGGGCCAGAATTTCTGAGAACTTTTTGTAATAGATGTTAGTGAACCCATCCGGGCCGGGGGACTTCCCTAGCTTCAGTTCTTTAATGGCATCTAGAATTTCTTTGACAGTAACATCTTTATTCAAGTTTTGTAAGTCCAAAGGTGAAATCTGGGGCAAATCAAGGGAGTTTAGATAGGAATGAATAACATTCTCTGGGGCCAATTTCTGAGTGGAGTAAATATTTTGATAGAAATCCCTAAAGACCTCCTGAATTTCGCTTTGGCTGTAGGTGAGATCCCCCTTCCTATTTCTGATTTGGGATACCCTGGCTTGGGCATATTTAGTTTTTAAACTCCTTGCTAGTAGCTTGTCAGGTTTATTTGCCTTGGCATAAAACAAATGTTGAGTCCTCCTTAATGCCTTATCCGTTTTTATGGTCAGTATACTATCCAGCTCTAGCCTGGTTCTATCTATCTGTTTCCTTAAAGCTATCGAGGGAGAAAGCTGATGTTGCCGCTCTAACTGAGTTAGTTTCTCTGTTAGCTCCTTTTCTTTTAGCCTGTTCTGTTTCCTATGTTGGGAGGCTAGCTTGATAAACACCCCCCTGATGTAGGCTTTGTGCGCCATCCAAACCCATCCCGCCCCTGTCTCCCCACCCGCATTGGACTCGAAAAATTCTGCCAACTCCCTCTCAGTTTTTTCCTGGAATCCGGATTGCGATACCAGGTATTCATTAAGTTTCCAGGTATAGGGCATCCGAGATTCAACTCCCAGGTCTACCTCAAGTATGACCGCCGCGTGATCCGACCAAGTGCACGGAACTATATCCGCTTTGTTTGAGCTATCTAGAAGCGAATTACATATGTATATTGTGTCTATACGCGAATAAGTCCCGTGAGTGGGGGAATAAAAAGTGAAATCCCTCCCTCTTGGGTGCAGACCTCTCCAGGCGTCAACTAGGTCTAAGGAGTGCAGAAGTTTTAAGATTTGCCTGTTCTTTTTGGAGTAGCGATCTTCTTGTGGAGGTTTAGATTTATCTGCCACTGGGTCTAATACCAGATTAAAGTCCCCTCCTATAATTAGTTTTCCCCATTCTCCCCCCTCCAGAACCCTTAGGAATCTGATCATTGTGTTATGTGGTGTTTTCGTAGGGGCATAGAAGGAGGCCAGTGAAACTGGAGAACCCAAAATCGTCCCCTTTAAAATGATGTAGTAGCCCTCCCGGTCCACTATCTTAGTTGTTAATTGAAATTGGAGGCTCTTATGGAGCAAAACTGCAACTCCTTCTTTTTTGGAGACCTGGGTAGAGTAATAAAAATGAGGATAATTTTTGTCAAGGTAGGTTGGGACTTTATTCCTGGCAAAATGTGTCTCCTGTAAGAAGATCACCATGGGGTTAAGGGTCTTATAATAAAGGAAAGCCTTCCTTCGCTTGAAGGGGGAGTTGAAACCCTTCACATTATGGGTAAGTATTGTCATCGGTGTGGTCATGGGTAAACTAGAGGTGTATATATCTGATGCATTAGCGTAGCCTTACCCTTCCGGAGGAGCGCCAAGGAGAGAGTGCAGAGCGGATTTCCCCCTCTTGGGGATAGGAGTGGTTGAGCCCGGCCAAGAAGAGGTCCAGTATGTTTAGCTCTGTGGGGGTAAAAGAGGCATGAGTATAAGTAGTACAGGTGCGGTCCCAAGAGATCTACAGGAGGCAAGATAGTACCAGACAAGTCTGGTAGTGTCTCAGAGCTGTTAGAACCCAACTCACTAGGCTGAAAAGAGATCCGTTCCAATAGTACCAGAGGTCCTCCACTCTCTGAGGCCAGGCAGCTTGGCCCACTGTCCAGCAGACAGGCCGCCGCCTCTACCCCAGCTATGTAGAGTGAACCCTGATTTGGTTCTAAATCCCCTAGACAGCCATAGATGGAGAGATAACAAGTATGAGGAAGCACTAAGTGGCAGGTTCCAGTTAGACAGTAAGGGGGAGTATAGGGGCAAGAGAACCCAAGCTGATAGGTGACAAAGAGAAGAGCAGCAGTGAAGAGAACACAAAGGGAAGAAAGTACAATTGTTGTCAAGAGGTCTTGCTGTCCCAAGACCACCCGCCCTGTCTTAAGCATTCTACCCTCTCAGAACACTAGGGCCCCTGCTCCAATTCCCGCCAGCAAGGACAGGCAAAAGTAATCTAGAGAAGCATTAAGGAAACAGAATAAAGCCAGAACCTTGAATAGCTTATTTAAGCATTAACAACCTAATTTTCTATCTGAACTAAAAGCAGAGTAAACCTTTAGACCCGGTCCAATGAGGAAGGATCCTGACGGACTGACTATACTATCTGCATGTAAATTAAAACTTATAACTTTATCAGTCAGCTAAAACCTGCTAAAAAAGGAAGGAAAACAAAACATGGGTTAGCAACATTTCAAAAGTCTTTGGTTGACATGGCCCCGCTTAGGGCCCCAGGCTCCTTAGAGGACCTAAGTAAAAAAGTAAGAAAAATAAAATGTCCTGAGAAAAGGCTAGGTCAGTTCCAGGAGACTTCCATGTTAGTCTCTACCAAGGAATTTTGGTATGGTGTTTTTAAGCCCTTGTAACTCCTGTGGATGCCGAAATAAGTCTTTGGTAGCCTGTTGCCTTTTCAAGCGGACCAGCCTAATTGAAAGTCTCTGGAGATGGCATTAACTGAGTTATTGCACTTACGAGTCCATGATCTGGGTGGGACACCTATGAGTGATTTTTGAGGCTTGGTCAGTGGGCCTCTTTTGCCTGGTCACTTCCGACCATTATCTTTTCGGGAGAGATAAAGCTGCCGATGCAGGTGATGTCGAAGTCGGGTCCCCCCCAGTAAGATCCAGACTCTTTAGAAGCTCTTGGCAGTCTTCTAGAGAACGCGTTGTATACTGGGTGCTCCCCACTGAGAAAATTAGGGCAAATGGGAATCCCCAACGGTACCTGATGTCATGGCGGAGAAGGACTTCCAGGGCAGGCTTCATCAGCCTCCGTTTTTGAAGCGTGGAAGGGGAGAGATCCGCAAAAAATTGAAGTTTGGCCCCATCTGGGCCTATGATTATAGCCTTTTTGCGGGTAGTTGCCAGGATCAGGTCCCTAGACTGTTGGCGTAGAAGCCTGACTATGATGTCTTTGGGAAGGTCTAGATTACGACTTCCCCCAAGGGGCTCTATGTGCACGCTCCACTTCCCATTCGTGGTCTGGATGACCTGAGAGGATCTCGTCAATCGAGGCCTTAAGGTAACGAGGAAGGTCGACTAATGCCGTAGGCACGCCTCTGATCCTCAGGTTGAATCGTCTGGATCTATTCTCCAAATCCTCCAGTTTATCTTCTATGCAACAGATACGGGAGGTGTTGTCAGCGATGATGGCCCTGTCTCTCTCCTGGGCCCCCACCACCTGGTCAACGGTGTCTTCAAGTTGATGGGTCCTTTGGCCAATCTCATGTATGTCCTTCTGCAAAGATGTGACTGCCCTATCAATGTGGGAGGCCAGGAGAGCCTCAATTCTTGCCATTGAATTGCTGTTGATGGAGACCTCAGGCTGTGGGGCCCCCTCCAGGGGATCCAAGTCTGAGGTATCAGATTGCTCTGAGACAAGATCGTTCAGCAGTGCCGCCTGTGTTTCCGAGACCTTGAAATGTTCGTCAATTTTCTTGGAAGTTAAAGATTTTTTGTTCTTCACCATTTTTATGGAGCTGCTTCTTCCCGGGGTAGCCATTGAATGTCCAGACGTCATGTGGATTCCACTGGGGGGGTCACTCCGTATTAGCTTTTTCCTCTCAAGTATTTAGGTCTATTGTGGTCTGTCTTGTCTGTTCATATCTAGATTCTGTAGTGAAGTCTTAGCATCTCTCATACCCTGCCGGCGGGAACTGTGCACAGCCCCGTCAACTACATCTCCTTAGGCTGATATGCTCCGCGTTTCTGTGCCCCCAGCAGATCTGGATTGTGTATTTTTCAGCGTCCCACCAGGAGTAGTCAGTGCCAACTTTTCAGTGCAGGTGCTGAAATGAGATCTAAGCTCACAATGTTTGATGATCACTAAGTCCAATCTTAATTATTCTTCTAGTCTCTTATTTGACCTCCTGTATACTCCAGGATCAATTTCAATATATTGTCCTTTGCCTAGATAACTCTCAATAATATCACACCTGCCTACATCTTCCATATGATCTTCAAGTACTCCCCTAAACACCACCCCTGTCCACAAATTATACTTCTCTCACCTTCCCTCATACTACCCACACACTATTGATATCTCTTTTTGTCAGACTTTCATCCACCTATCACAGAATGAAAACTCCTTGAACAGTCATCTATTTATGGAGTGTTACAACCATACTCCCTAATGTTCATTTAACCAACTGTCTTCTAATAAATACCCCATTTTTTATAGCACCCTTAATACTGCCTTAGATTGAAAACCCTCATGAGAGAGGACCTTCAAATTCTTCTGTACCAGTGTCTAATTTTTCCCCTTGTGTGTCTTTTACATTTTAGGGTCACTCAATTCAGCACAATTTGGACCACATCAATGTGAAGATCTCATAAAAGAATGTTGAAGTGCTTTTTGAATATTTTATTTATGTGCATTTTTCACTGAGAACGCAAATAAAATCTGTGTTTACACTTGTAACTGACTGTCAACATGCTTACGCATTACTACAACTAATCAGATTTCAGAGGTTGTCAGCCATTCAAGTCAATGGTAAGACTTTGCAAGACTGCTTATGTTCAGAGTTTGTAGGGAACATATTCTATTTTTTAATATTGACAGAAAATTCAGGTTTCTGCATTCTTACCTTTCTGGAATTTGAGCAATGTGGTGGTGGTGGGGGAAGGGGGGCAGAGCTCTGTGATCTCTGCTTTATGGGTGGTCCGTGGCAGCTCCTTGCAAATAAAAATGTAACCCTTACCACAACTATATCTGCAGGCATGAAATACTAGACGCACCTAAACAGGAAAGTTATAGGTTAACTGGTCAGTGCAGTCCAGGTGAAAATTGTCTTATCAATAATAGCTTTTTTTCCATCAATGTACACCTGCCACTGAGCAGTCTGTTATTAATCAAGCAACAGCTATTGAGCAAGAAATACTTGTATATAAACATGTTTAAAACTTTAGATTTTTCTGTTATTCGTGTGATTAAAAAAAAAAGATAATTTGAACATACAATCTTATGCTCTTTCACACCATGAAGAGCACTTACAGTCAGATAAATGGCCCTTTAAGTGTTACTCTTTGTACATAGTGCTATCGAAAATGGTTGTGCTTTATAAACAATAGCATTAATACTGTGAGATAAACAACTTTTCAATAAATCTTGCTTTTTCAGAAGAAATCGAAGTTTTGTTTCCCCTCCAGTTTCATAGATTTTGTTCACTACATCCATTTTTATATCATTTGATGTACAGAATATTAGAGTGGTCCATTAGCACAGACTGAATGGACAGTTTCAAAATATTTTGAGAATTCCTTATGAAAAGAATAGATTAGTCACAGAACCTAATAACCAAGTCAGGTCTTCACCTAAAACATCTCCAAAATGCGTCACACAAGACACCATGATCCATTCTCTCATCATATCTCTCCTCGACTACTGCAACTATCTTCATGTTGGCCTCCCAAGCACAGGTCTGTCTCCACTGAATGCCTACTCTACATTCATCTAGCATGCTCAAAGCCCAGTATTTGCAGCTCCTCTCTGTTAGTCTTTCCAGTGGCTTCCCATAGCCTACAGAATAGCATGTAAAATCCTAAACTCAACAAATACAGCCATTAACAATTGCACCCCCTTATATGTCTGCTCTTTTCTCAAAATACTCCCCAAACCTCCCTACTCTGCTAGTGACTTTATTCTTTCCTCCTCTTGTGTTGCCTCCCCTCACTCCTGCTTTCAGGACTTTTCTCGAGCTGCCTCTACTCTGTAGAACTACTTGTCTCGCTCCGCTCCTGCATCACAACCTTCAAAAACTCACTACAAATGCATCTATTTAAAGAAATGTATCACCTTCAAGTTTATTTTGCGTAACTGTAGACTCTTCTAAATTGCTCTGTCTCACAACCAACATTATAACACAACCACCTGCACTTGCATCAGCCTACTGCCTTGATCTCTGCCATCTTGCTTATGTCACCCTCCATACCCCACCATGACTATATAGATTGTAAGCTCTTTTGATTATAGACCTCAACTCTGTTGCACCAAGCTGTTTGCTGACACATTTGTCTTGTATTTGTATTGTATTGTATCTGTGCTTGTATTTTTACTTACCCAAGAATTTGTCTATACCTTTATATGTTTCTCATTGTACCCCCTAAAATTTATTCTATTTTGTAAATAGTTCTATGGAAAATGCTTGAACATTATAAATAAATAATAATAATCTTTGCAAGTAAATTTAATGTTGAAAATAGCTATTTTTTAAATCATTGAATACAAATTTTACTAATGATCAATGCCTAATTAAGACATCTAGCTCATGTCATTAGGGAATTACATTGGCCCTTTAAGTTGTGTCAGATCTTTTACTGCGCTAAGGTCTATGGTTTTCTCTTGTTCTATAATTCTCTTGACCTCTTAAAGAAAAATCTATCTTAAAAAGTTGTCGATTTGTTACTGTAGACTACACCTACAGTACAGAGTTGGTGCATTATATTGGAACTTTATCAGTATCCAATAAATTAATTACTATTTACCGTTGCAGGATTTTACAGAGTTTCTATTTGGTGCCTTAGGCTAATGATCCACAATTAGCAGATTGATAATGCACCGAGTTGTTGCAATTCATTGCACCAAAGGATCAATAAAATAAATCTGAGCTTGGCAAAGTCATTGAGATGTTTAAGAATCCATGAAATAAGAAATCAATAGTGGGAAAAAGTCACTATGATGCATTGTGTTATTGATTTTCTGGTTAAAAGATCTATGTATAATGTTAGTCACTGCTATATTCAAACAATGAAGCAGATGCTGATGTTAAATCACTTTAAGAACCATTGTACAATGAAAGAAATATAAATATCTGACATTTTTTGTTTGACTAAGAGCATAATTAGGCATGGTCATAGAAAAAAATCAAAACATTTTTTTCTAGAAAAAAAATAATGCGTGTGTAGGCATCCACAAACTTTATCAAGCATGTGTAGAAGAAAATGGTAGATGTCAAATCCAAAGAGATCCAATTATATAACTAATACCTCATTCCCTCCTCCCAAAACCCTCTCTCCAATGGTAGATTAGATAAGCACAGTCCTCAGTCTCTAGCTATCAGGAAGTATTGTTACAAGAGACAATGGAGTATTCAACATATGAACAAGATATATATATTTATATTGAGCTACTGTGTTCCTTTAAAGCAGAAACAAGCAACCTATGCCACTTGGGTCTCGCAGTACTTTAAATCTTTTTTATTTTACGCAGGAACTGAAGGATCATATCTACACGCCTAGTGGTCATGCCCCACTACAAAAACGATTTGGGTATAAATGGAACGATTGACTAACAAAATGTATGTCAGTTATTATTTACCACATATTTATGTCTATTAGGAAAAATCTCCCTAAGTTGAAAAACTATTATCAACCATTTTTGGTATTATTAAACTTCATTTTGCATCAAGTTGGAAAAATTCAACCCTTTCCAAAATTGATGAAGTGTCATACTCAGAGAGATTGACTCACTCTTTGGAAACCAGTTTGCCATTATATAATAAAAAATGGAGGAGGTCACCATAAGCAAACAGAAAAGGAACAATGAACAAAAAAAAAAAAACACCTAAGGGTCATAATTGCATATGGCGCTTTTTATGTAAGATATCCACCAGAAATCTACTTTGTTCTTGTTTATCAATACATTGATAAACATCCTCAACCCCCATCCTCAACCCCCTCCTCATCCTCAACCCCCTCCTCATCCTCAACCCCCACCTCAACCTCCCTCCTCAACCTCAACCCCCCCATCCTCAACCCCCTCGTCAGCCTCCCTCCTCATCCTCAACCTCAACCTCCCTCCTCATCCTCAACCTCAACCTCCCTCCTCAACCTCCCTCCTCATCCTCAACCTCCCTCCTCAACCTCCCTCCTCAACCCCCCTCGTCAACCTCAACCCCCCATCCTCAACCCCCTCATCAACCTCTCTCTCAACCTCAACGCCCCATCCTCAACCCCCTCCTCAACCTCCCTCCTCAACCTCAACCTCCCTCTTCAACCTCAACCCCCCTCCTCATCCTCCCTCCTCATCCTCAACCCCCCCTGCTCATTCTCAACCCCCCTCCTCATTCTAAACCCCCGCCCTCCTCATTCTACCCCTCTAAATACCTCCCCCTCTCCCTTTCCCCTCACTTACCTGCATCTGAAGCTTCTGCTCCGGCCTCCGCTCCTTCCGGCGTCTTGACGTGGCACGCATGTGACGTCACGTCATTAGCATATACCAGGTGCCGGCATCCGGTATATGCTAATGACGTGGAGCGCATTTACTAATATAATGCAAGTCGCTAGTACTAATATAATACTGATAACCATCTCTGTTGAATTGAAGGGCCACTTTAGTGTTCCAATGCAGGGCCCACTAAAGAATGCTTGATAAGAAAATAATTATTTATTAAACTTCAACCCCCTCGTCAGCCTCCCTCCTTATCCTCAACCTCAACCTCCCTCCTCATCCTCAAACTCAACCTCCCTCCTCATCCTCAACCTCCCTCCTCAACCTCCCTCCTCAACCCCCCTCGTCAACCTCAACCCCCCCATCCTCAACCCCCTCATCAACCTCTCTCTCAACCTCAACCCCCCCATCCTCAACCCCCTCCTCAACCTCCCTCCTCAACCTCAACCTCCCTCTTCAACCTCAACCCCCCTCCTCATCCTCCCTCCACATCCTCAACCCCCCCTGCTCATTCTCAACCCCCCTCCTCATTCTAAACCCCCGCCCTCCTCATTCTACCCCTCTAAATACCTCCCCCTCTCCCTTTCCCCTCACTTACCTGCATCTGAAGCTTCTGCTCCGGCCTCCGCTCCTTCCGGCGTCTTGACGTGGCACGCATGTGACGTCACGTCATTAGCATATACCAGGTGCCGGCATCCGGTATATGCTAATGACTTGGAGCGCATTTACTAATATAATGCAAGTCGCTAGTACTAATATAATACTGATAACCATCTCTGTTGAATTGAAGGGCCGCTTTAGTGTTCCAATGCAGGGCCCACTAAAGAATGCTTGATAAGAAAATAATTATTTATTAAACTTCTATTGTACATTTAAACAATGAACTATGTCCAAGGCAGCATGAGCTCCTGCTATTAATGAATGTTTTACAGGGTGATCTCAAAATGTTTTCAATTTGGTACTTTCCCCTGTGCGGGTCCCACTGCAGATGCAGTATATCATTTAGAGCAGTGGTTCTCAATCTGTGGGTCATGACCCTTTGGGGGTCGAATGACAATTTGCCAGGGGTCGCATAAAACCATCAGGGGCTTATACAACCTGGCGCATGATTTAAAAAAGTTATTTGTTCAAATGCACAGTAAATGTGTCATAAAAGTTTTCTCTTATGTAACCCTGCCAAACTATTCTTTATAAAACAATTAAAGGATCCTGTAATCCACTCTGAAGAATAAAGCTTAGCACATCTGTATGTTAAAGTTATTTGTATGGTCCTCCTCTTGTCTCTACCTAATACATTGGTACGGGAAGTCTTGGGGAAATCAACATATCCTGAAAAATGATTACCACTATTTTGAAGGCTTATCTGACTAAGCAATACTACTAACTAGTTTAATTACCACTTCATTTAGTAATAGGATAATCCTACCAGGATATGTCCAAGCAAGGCTGGATTCACATGTGTGGTGCAACTTGCATTGATTGCTTAAGTTCCCTCCATCACATTATTCTTATTATTATTAGTCTACAGAAGTGAAAAACCGGGATCTTACCTATTATGAGTACTCTAGCAGTAGCAGTTGCAGCAAAGAGCTGCTAGATGGCTCTGCCGAAATTGTACAAAGTTTGAAAGCGCTGCTGAGATCGTACACAATTTCCAAGCTTAAACCATTACCATTAACCTTACCCCTACCCCTAACCCTTACTCTAACCCTAAAGCTGTGACTTCACCAGCAAAATCTTGTCAGTACTCGTAAAAGGAAAAGGCCAAAATTGGGTCTGAAATTCAATCTGTGTGAAAATCATATAAGGAAAATAAAACACTTTTCCATAAATAATCTCATTTTATTTTAAAATGGCAATTTGGAAAGTTCTAAGGCAGGGGTGCGCAAGTTTGGTCCTGTAGGGCCACTTATAAGACTGGATTTAATGATATACCTGCTGCGCACAGCTGAGTCAATCCCTTCTTCAGTTATCCTGATTGACTCACCTGTGCACAGAAAGGATATCTTCAAATTCAGGCTTGTGTTTAGCTCTCCAGGACCTAACTTGCCCAACCCTGATCTAAGGGTAACAATACAATGTATAGACTGGGACAAAGAAATGGAAGGTAAAAATACTGAAAATTAATGGATAACATGTAAAGCTTTAGCAAATAAGAATAGATATCACCATATACCATGTGGAAATAAAAGGAGTAAGTCACAACCCATGTGGCTTAACAATGGTTCAAACTAAAGATTATGATAAGGAATACATTTCAGACATTTAAATTATAAAAGAAAGCTAGAACCGTTGCAGCTTTTCTTGTCTATAAGGAGTAAAACAAATCTTGCAAAGGAGCTATTAGATTGACTAAAACAGAATTTAAAAGAGGACCCTAAAAATGTTTAAATATATTAATGGAGAGAATGCTAAGAAAAAAATATTGGAACCTAAAATGTGAAATGGGCCAACTGATAAAAAGTGACAAGGAAAAAGCAGATGAAATAATTATTTTCTCATCTGAAACTGCAACAAAATGAAGATACACAACCTTCACCACGTGACTGGTTAATGCAGAAAGGATTTCAAAAGTGGCTGAAAAAAATAAATGTTAATAAAGCCCCAGGTCCAAGGGTAGTGAGGGTACTGGGCTCTGTAATAACCAAACCATTATATCTAATTTTTCAAAACGTACTCACCACAGCATCGCTACCAGATGACTGGACAAAAGCAGATGTGATACCTATATTTAAGAAGTTAGTAAGAGCAAATCCGGGGAATTATAGCCCTCTAGACAATTTTTAGATGGGTTAATAAGGGATAGTATACAGGGATACATTTATGTCAGCAAGATAAGTAGGAGTCGATATGGATTTATGAGGGATAGGTCATGTCAAACTAATCTAATTAGTTTTTATGAGGAGTTGTATCGAAACTTGGACCAAAGCAACTCAGTGGATGTAGTCCACTGCTGGCCTCATTCATCCAGTTTATTTCAGGGTAATTAAAATCTCCCATTATTAGAACTTGACCGTACTTAGCTGCATTTCCAATCAGTAACAATAATTGTATTTCCTCACTTTCAACTATATTTGGGGGTTTATAGCATACGCCTACTAATATTCTTTTAGAATTTGCTGCTCCGCTATTTAACTCTACCCACAAACATTCAATATTACCGCTAGTTCCACCATAAATATCTTCTCTGACTATAGGCATAACATACAAACAAATCCCTCCTCCTCTTTAACCATTGCCTCTATCTTTCCTAAATACGTTATAACCATCCAGATTAACACTCCAGTCATGAGATTCATCCCACCACATTTCAGTAATGCCTATTAAATCCCATTTCTCACTAACTGCTAATAATTCTAACTCTCCCATTTTTCCTGGCAATCTTCTGGCATTAGCAAGCATACACCTTATGTTATGAGTCTGTAGTTCTGAAGTGCCTGCCACTGTACTTGAGTTACTTACCAATATCTCCCTATTGACTGTACTAACCCTCCACCCATCTTCTCCCCCATGACTAGTTAATAAGTTCCTTACCCTCTCCACACTTACTACCCCATTACTTCTATCTCATCCCTTCCCCTACACTTCATAGTTTAAAAACTCCTCCAGCCTTTCTACCATCCTATCCCCTAGCACAAAAGCTCTCTCATCATTAAGGTGCAATCCATCCCTGCTATAGAGATTGTACCCAAGTAAGAAGTCAGCCCAGTGCTCTAAAAACCAAAAACCCCTTTCTTAACGCACCACATTTTTAGCCATGCATTAACCTCCCTAAACTCCTTCTGCCTCCCTGGGCTAGCACGTGGCACTGGTAGTATCTCCGAAAATACTACATTGGAGGTCCTTGCTTTCAGCTTATTACCTAGTTCTATAAAATCATTCTTTAGGACACTCCATCTTCCACTAACTTTGTCATTGGTACCAATATGTACCAAGACAGCCGGTTCATTTCCAGCCCCTCCCAATAAACGGTATACCAATAAACGGTATAGCATGTATAGATGGGTAGCTCAATTCGGCCAGTTGGAGGGGAGATTTAATTACTTCTGTTGCAAAGATTCTCAATGAATTGCTGTGTAGTTAGCATAGTTCCCAAAAGGTGTCTATTGGCATTTGCACTATGGCGGTGAGCAGCTCATTCCTACAAAGGCCACCAACAAAGTCCTCCCAAGTCCAGGATTTACGTGTCTCTCTACCAGTGTATTCAGGTTCTCTCTGCATTAATGGTGACTACTTCACCTGAGCTCATACAAAGATATATCAAAATCCTGAACTGTTTGAGGCCCTTATTGAACCAAAATACTCACCACTGCAGTAGAACATGGATTTCCAATTGTTGTTTTAAAGGAACACCATACAATGAATGAACAAATATATGTTATTTAAGCTAATTTTTATATTAAAAACAAAATTGTGAAGTCTCTACTGGAAATTTGGTGTGTGAGAGGGGCATTTAGAACAAAGGCCAAGAGGTATGGTGTCAATTTCAATCAGATCCAATAATCTAGCAAAGCCTTATGACATCTCACTGTCCCCACCTCCCCTTCCCTCCACAATGAGGTAATCCCCCACATAAACCAGCTGTCAGAAAGTGAAGTAACACATATACAATAGATTTCTCTATTCATAAAAAGTATTCAAACATTCTTGCTCCATGGCCATAGCTGTTAATGTTATTAGTTTGTTGCATACTTCACAAACAAGTATATGTTTTCTTGATGGCTAAGTTATTATGGAGCCTTTCATGATAGAATATTGTTTTAGGAGAAAGTATGTCTCCCTCTAATTTGTACCTAGTGTAAAACTGTCACAATTGAAATACTTAATATACCTAATTTAGTCTATATGAACAATTGACTACACTTACAGGTTACTTGTATCATATATATTTGTAAGCACCATATACCCCAGTCTATAATAATTAAATGACAGAATCATCTCAAAACAAATAATATAGATTGTCCACTTTTAATAGGGTTATTTTAATAAAATAGGAGGAAAGTTTACATTTAGTTCTAAAGAGATACTTTATATCACACTTCTTTTGTGGATTAAACTATGTCTTTTTGTCTCTTTGAGCCTTTCAAATCTACACACATATTCATATCTTTTTATTGATAAATCATTGCCATTAATTGATGATTATCTCCTGAGGCCTTTTGGTACATTTTCTTCAGTGCATAGCGGTCCTTTACTACTAACAGCAGCCAAGTAAATGGATAATCTTACTAGGGGAGAAGAACAGATAGGGGGTGATAAAATCATTTAAATATGTTATTAGCTTTTTTATCCCTACTGTCATGAAGCAGGGGGGAGGAGACCATGTTCACCCCAACCTCCTGCCTACATCTGCAGGAACACCCCTGGATTGTGAGAATTTGAAATTGTCTCAGTGCCCAGCTCAGGCTCAGGAATATTTCTCAGGAAAACTCAGAAAATCAGAATATCAAGATCACAGGAGCCCAAAGTCCAGATTTCAGGATACAAAAGGTAAGAGGCTTATCGTGGCACATACTGGTTTGTTAAAATAATAAAATCCTCCTTCCCTGTCTTAGGCTAGAGCATCATTCAATAACAAAAACATACACCATTTGATCAGTGTACAGACAGAGACGTTCTTTATACTTTTTGCACAAAACAAATTCAACAGTACAAAGACCCAACCCCTACAAGCCGCCCTGACTGGGCAACCCACTTTTCAGCCAATCACCAATAGCTGGTCTGAACCCAACCACCTGATTTTGATTGACAGGTTTGAGCCTCCCTATCATTTTTCTTTCTTAGACAGAACTCATCAGGAATTTGTTCTGCTGTCAATGATTATGCGGTCAGGTTTCTTCCTGTCTCTGTTCCTTATCTTTTTATTAGGATAATTATTTCCAACTGTAGGGGGAGCAATGAATTATCCAACCTCCTGTTTTATGATATTTTTGTTATCTGATTTATCCTGCTCTTTCTGGGACCATGGGAGTTAAAAGTTGGATCATTCTCTTACACCCACCATATTTCACCTGATAAGCAAATATTTACCCCAATAAACAATAATAGCAAATGAATCCACAAATGAAATAAGCAACAATATATTCACATTAGTCACGTTTAAAATAACACCTTTGCAGTTACTATTGTTACTAACAAATTACTGAAGATAAAAATAAAAACTTAGCATCATTACCACTAAAACAAGTCACTATCATAGCACGTTCTGAACACACATAAAGTCTTTAAACATTAGTCATAAATGAAAGATGAATTGTTACAGCCCTTAAAGCACAATTCATGGTCACTGTAATAATCCACATGGGATAGGGTCCCAAATAACACAGTCCCTGAGTTCAGGGGCTGTGACCGTATGGTTTTGGGCCATACAGGGCCCTTGCTTGTAGTATTCAGGGGAGACCCACCCTGGGCCCAAAAGTCAGTCATGACACGTACAGACACCTGTCTTTCATTGAGAAGTTGTATGGGGACTAAAATCATTTTGTAAGGGGCCCCCCATTCACTAGTCTCCTCTGACAAGAGTGTTGAGTTTAGTTTAGTGCGAGTGACTGACTTGTTTTGCCCACCTCTCCGAGCAGAAAGCATCACACATACATTAGTATTATCAGTTCAAAGCTTTGAACCACTGGCTTCTACCTGGGTTATCTGACGTAGTGCCCACCAGTAGTTGATACTAATCTACTTTTTATAAATGCACCTGACAGTGGCAGGTTTATAATTATGGAAATGTATTTTAGTGATATCAAAAGAGAATCTCCCTGCCATTTTTTTCATCTGTGCAAGTAATGCAATAAATAGCCTGTTTTTTTTTTTTGTTTTTTTTTAAACCAACATAAAACCTTTTTTATTCTTATTGACATTTTAGAAACATGTAGATAGTAAATCTTAATGGATGGAACTGAAAAAAAAAAGCACAAAAAGACTGTAGAAAAGTGTTTATTTAGAGATTATTGTTGTGTAGAGTTCTGAACAGCAGGTGGCAGCAAATGATCTGCATTTACTTTGTACATATCATTCTACTTGGTCTTACTTTTAATGGTTATTTTTTACCTGTGTATTATTATTATTATTTATTATTATTATTAAGAATAATAATAATCATTTTTAAATGGATATTTGGTCTGTAACAAATCAAAGGGATTTTTTACCTGTGTAGTATTATTATTATTCATAATTATAATAAATTACTTTTTTTTTTTTAACAGATATTTGGTCTGTAACAGTAGTATTTGATAGCAAAACATTCCTAATTTACTGTGCTCAAGTTGATTTTTTCTAAATGGTCTAAACTAAACTTTATAATGGTCAAAATGTTATTAAGAAAGCAAAAATAAATAAAAATAAACTTCATAAAGTGTGTCTTTTTAAATTAATAAGCTTGCTATTAGTCATGTTTTAGCTGACACATTCCCATTGTGCAGACAGAAGCATCCTCTGTATTCAAAGACTCTTCTCACCTAGTAAAGCTGATCAGCAGAAGTCAAAATGGAGATTACACTAAAGCATAATTGTATCAATTAGATATTTTTTTTTTCTCCTTTTGTGGAGATATAAATGTACTGTGTATTCAAAATTTACTGCCACAAAATAACTATCTGCTGAGGTCAAAATGGTACTACTACTAAGAACAGTTGGGGGTTTGGGTGTAAAATTAGAATCATATTCAAGTGAAAAACAAGGGGTATCTAAAAAATGTAGAAGCTTTTTTACAGCCCCAAAACCTTCTGATATAAATGACTTATTACTCTAAATGACATCAGAAATAAATGTAACTAGAACAAGCACGCCACAAACATCTTGGAGTGATTGTGTGTGTGGTTCATGAGAGTCCAAAAGCCTAACCCCATACTTTTCCTTCATTCACCAAATTTCTGGTCATAAAAATGCATGGAGCCAAGACAAACTACATTGTTAATATGAGGAAGGGTTCACTGATGCCCTCAAGCACACTGAGGATGTTCAACAAGACACCCCTAGCATTCGGATGGTGCCACTACTCTAAAGCAATTTACTTTGTTTCTACAGGGCTGCAAGATTTACTACTATTCCCCCATTGCCACGGAGTTGTACTGAACCAATACAAAGAGTAATTAGAAAGGAATGGGAGCCTCAACTAATAATCTCTTGTACATTGAAGTGTGCCATAAAACCCCCCATATTTTTTGATACCACCGCTACTCCAAAACAACAGCTTTTATTTTAAAAAGCCAACAACATTCACAACTATTTGCAATGGCCATAGAAATGGATTGAGCAGATACAAGATGCCATAAAGAAAAAAGTGGGAGTGTCATTAATACTCATAGACACATTGACGATGTGCCATGAAGCACCCCATGGTTGCTGATGCCACCACCAATGCAACATATATTCTTTAGCAGACGAAAATGTCCAAATAAATGCATAGTGCAGATACCAAGTACCATACGGATATAGTGAGGGCCCAACTGATGGTATCAGGTACATTGAGGGTGTGCTATATCACTCCTCACACACATTAATGGGGCTTCTATTTTTTTCTTTATGTCACTTTATATCAGTTCAATGTATTTAAATGGACATTTTCAAAATAGAACATGGACTTTCAGAAATAAAAGTGGAGTGATGATGGCATCTGGATGCATGCAATGATCTGTGGAACAACTGCAGTGTATTGGTGGGGCTCCTACTATGTTTCTAATTGTGCTTTATATTAGTTCAATTAATTCTATGGTTATTCAGAATAGTAGATATTTTTGTATTGTGAAAATAATGGAAATTGCTTTGCAGTCTTGGTGTCTATGGGTGTTCTTTGTTTTTGGTGTGCTTGCGAGCATCAGGGAGCCCCCACTCTAATCAGTGTGGCATGTTGTATCTGTTCAGTAGTACATTGTTATAGCCATTTGGAATGGCAGTGCTTTTTGCACCCATGTGGAAGACATTCGGAGGGATATTGCTATTATGGAAAGGGGAGCCGGTATGGCGAGGTGTCTGGGGAAAGGGCACTGAGTAAAATGTTACCTGGGGTCCAGCGTTAACAATTTTTTGCAAACCCCCCCCCCAATTTAGTTTTTGCACCAGGGCCCCCCATTCTCTAACTCCACCACTGCATAATATACATGCTTGGACTGCATTGGCCCGATTACATAAATAGCAAAGGTATTTCATATTACTGATTCACAGAGGCTACATTTTAATTATGGCTGATATTTACAGTAACACTTACTAAAGATAAATCTCATCTTTCACCGAAAATGCAGCAAAGTGAAATATCATGTAGATAAAAATAATTTTTGGCTTGATGCTTTTTATATTAAGGGAAACATTTACTGAATTAATTTGCATTTTAAAATGTAGGTGTTAGGCAAAATTAAACTGTAATTGTATGATTTACAAGAAGGGCATTGGCATTAAAATCAGAAACAGCACTCAAGAGATTATCTATGGCAGTATGTGCTTATCCCAGAGAACAGAACTTTTATATATAACTGTAATTATTAAAAATTTTAGTCTAAAAAAAACAATAAGAACACTAAAGGCCTATTATGGTTAGATTTTATTAATTTTTTGGGTTTGATTATAAATTGAGAACCTGCCCTTTTGTAATACTAGATAAATCATTTGTAAATTATTCAAAAGACTTTTAGAACATGCAGAAATATTACCCCATGCTGTGTTCTTTCACTTCTCTCTTCAGTTTCAAACTTCTAATAGCATTTAAATCTTTTGAAACCTCCAGGAAATGTAATGGCCTAGTTGTAAGTCTGTCAGATTCCTGACTGCACTTAAAGGACTGCATTAGTAAATAGTTTTAAATGCAGAAAAAAAATGTTAACATGAAAGTCCACAATTGACATCGTTTTGAAAAATTGCTTGTTTCATGGATTCCATCTAGGACTGCTAGTCTCTCTGTAGCTTGAGGGGGGGGGGGGGGGGGGGGTGGATGCTATTCTACAATGGCTTACTCTTCTATTTAGAATCTTAATTTAGCAGACTCTGTTTATGTCATGGGATCCATCTAGGACTGCTAGCATGGGCGTAGGGGCCCAAAAAAATCTGGGGGGATAATTCAATTTTACCCCCAGGACAGGAAGCAGGGAGGATCTAGTGCCGGTACCATGCTCTGGGGGGACCACTGCTGTGGTGCCCCTCAAAAACAATTTTTTTCTTTAATTTCTTTGTTTAATTTCTCAATGCCCGTAGCCCCCCATTATAATAAAAAATTAAATCTAAATCTAAATATATATATATTGTTTGACTCTATGCCAACTTATTTTATTTTGACTGTTGCTTTTAAAGTAGAATTGAATACAATATTTAAAAATCAATTGCTGTATTTATTTATTTTAACCTCTGTAAAGACATTTTGCACTTATATCAAGTCAAGTTATTCATAAGATTGTACTATAAATATGACATTGCAGTTGTCATTGAAACATTTTACAGCGGGCCCTCGGTTCTCAACCTCTTTGGAACACAATGCGTCTCATGGACAAAAAATTGGCTTGGGACGCACTCACACGACCCCACATCCTGTCTCTCCAGGAAGTTAAATAAAGTTCTGTACTGTGGTGTACTCTAGTTTGTGCCAACAACAGCACAAGAGCACTCTGTGCATACAAGAGCCCAAGAGCAGACTGTGCTTATAAGAATCAAAGTGTAGCCGGTGCTTATAAGAACCAAAGTTTAGCTTGTGCTTACAAGAACCAAAGTGTAGCTTATACTTAAATCATGAATTTAAAGAAGGCGAGTGATACCTTTGTTATGGAGTTTAGAGACCATGTAGAGGCTGAGGCTTGTATTTCCCAGCAAGTCTTCAACTGTGAAGAGAATGGTTTATTTTGGAAGAAAATGCCTAACAGACTCTACATCACCCAAGAAGAGAAGAGGGGCACAAGCCGATGAAGGACAGGCTGACTCTGTAGATGTGTGGGAATGCTGATGCGGATTTAAAAATTAGACCTCAACTAGTCTATCCCAGTGATAACCCCAGAATTTTCAAAAGAGAAAATGTGATAAATAGTGTAGTCTGGAGTCAATGGCAAAGCCTTGGTAACCAGACAGTTCTTCATTGAATGGATGAACTAAGTGTTTGGTCCCACTGTCAAAAAATATTTGGAGGAAAAAGAACTGCCTCTGAGGACTCTGTTAATAATGGGCAATGCTTCTGCTCACCCTCCATGCTTGGAGGACAGCTTGCTGGAGGACATTACTTTTATAACTGTGAAGTTATTGCCCCCTAACACAACTTTTCTGATCCTGCCCATGGACCAACAGATCATATCAAACTTTAAGACATTGTATACCAAGGCCCTTTTCTAGAAGTGCTTTGAGGTGGCCTTGGATACTGAGTTGACACTGAGAGAGTTCTTGAAGGACCATTTCAATATCCTCCACTGTGTCATTCTGATCTATAAGGCCAGGAAATTGTGGCCAAAAGCTGTATCTCTGAGGAAGTTGTAAGCTAAAAGTAGCACAATAGTGGAGGACATTGTGTCTCTGGGCAAGTCCATGGGCCTGAAGATGAGAAATAAAGACATCAAAGAATTAGTGGAGGAGCACAGATAAGAGCTCAGCATTGAGGAGCTGCAGGAACTTCAAAGGGAACAGTAACAGATAGTGGCTAAGGAAATGACTTTGGGTGAAGAGTAGGGAAGGGAGGAAGCACCTACTGCACTGATCAAAGAACTGTGTACTAAATGGGTTGAATTACAACATGTTGTTGACAAGTATCACCCTGACAAAGCTCAAGGAAGCAGCAATATGGACTTTTAATGATCAAATAATGTCTCACTTCAGAAATATTTTGAAACATGGGCAGAAGCAATATTATCTTGATAGGTTTCTAGTGAAACTCCATACATCAGAGTCTCCAGCAGGGTTAAGTGGGGTTAAGAGACATAAACGAGGGGGCGGTCCTAGCCAGCAAGCAGGAAGGCAGCACATTGTGAGAGCTCCGCAAACACCCTCAGTTTTATACAGCCAAATTTAATAAAACCTACTTATTTTGGGGGGCTGGAGGCTCCTTGGAGCCCTACTATCCTCACTGACTGGGGGGATCTAATTATTTTTGCTTGAAACGCACGTCAGTCCATCACCCGGCAAGACCCCTACAGAAAGGTTGGATCGCGCAGTGAAGCAGTGAAGGAGCTTGACGGAGCCTGTCGGATCCTTCTCCCCTTCCCCTGGGGAGGGATCCGTTGGGCAGGGCAGCCAGACAGAAACAAGAGGAGAGGCTGCAGGAGAGTCCCCCGGTGGGGGCCCCCGCTGCTATCCGGAGACTGCCACGGCGGAGTCTCACCGGAGGAAGGAGAGGCCAGAGCGGAGTGTCAGCCGTCGGAAGTACCGGCGCAGAAGAGTCTGGCGAGGCTGGTGGCCGGTGGGGGGAGTGGCCCGAGAGAGGGGCGAGACAGGGGAGGTGAAGGCCAACGAGACGGGGGTAACGGCCCGGTGGCCGAAATAAGCATAAAGGGCGACAGAGCCTCGTGTAGGCGGCCATTTTGTCTACCAGGTCGCATAGACCATACAGAATTTAGCACCCCCAAGGCCCCGAAAGACGCAGGCAGAAGGGGTTACCCTCAATTCAGAAGGGGGAAGTTAACAGCGGTCCCCAAGAGGAATCTGAGCAAATCTTATTGTGGAGAGGACCTCTGTTTAAGGTCTGTACTCTTGTCCCACCTCAAGAAAAGCCTGCGAATCTGCGGCAGCCATTTTGTGTGTAGAACTCAAATCCAGCCTGTGAAGCAGGCTCGGCAGGGGTAGGCCTGCAGCAATTTAGAATCACCTGATAGAGGGGCTCCCACCTCATCTTAATTCAGGCTACCCTCTGTAGAAGTAGGATCTTATGAAATTCTGAGTTCTACTTATTCAGAGGACATTGCATGTTGGCTCCTGATTTAACTGCAAGATACAAGGTCCTGAAGGGTCATTTCAGCAATATCAGCAAGCTGATGACATTTGCCTACAGCACATGAGTGTTTGAAAAATTGAGTTGCCCTGCTGCTTGGCTGTGCAAGGCTTCATTACACAGCTATTAGTGTGCAAACACTGACACCCAGTGGACATTTCAAGGACTGTGCTTACCAATCACAATTTATACCAAGCTGAAAGCATTTTCTGACCTAGTTGCCTGTCTCTAATCTTAACTCAGAATAAGGACCTTTGCCCAGGAAACACGCACTCTACAGTATTTGCGCAAGGAATGGTGGCTGCTGAACCATAGAACAAGTGATACACAAACTGTTCCAAAGCTTCCAGCTATGCTCCCGAGGACCCTGGGCCAGGGTTTACCAACACCCCCTTGGAGCGGTCTGTCTGCAGCTCTTATGCAGGCGTAAGGCTGGCAGCTAGTATGCCATCCATGAGTATATAACTATATAATCACTGCTTTGACCCAATACCTTCAAACCCAGCTATTTAAGTGGACCAGGGCCTCAGAACCAGCATTTCAATCCTCATAGAAAGATGGCAAGTCGCAGTACAAGTAAAGTACAAAAGAAACAGTCTGGGAAGGGGATCCGGGAGTTCTACAAACCACCCGACACAAATCGCAACCCAAATCTGAGTCCCAACCCCGAACAGCCAGAGTCGCCGATCCACGAATCAGCGCAGAGCTCCCAACCAGCTCAAATGGAACTAACTGACGGGACCTTAATTAAAATCAAGCAGATCCTTCAAGCTGAAATCAAACATGCAGTGGATGACCTAAAGTCGGACATCCAATCTCTAAACCAGAGGCTGCAAGACCTGGCGGAAAGCACTGATCAAATCGCAGAGACCCAAGCGCTCGACAAGCAGGATATCCTACAAAATGCATCTAAGATTCAGATGTTGGAGGATAAAGTAGAGGACCTGGAGAACAGATCCCGCAGACATAATATTAGGCTGAGGGGCGTCCCCAATAAAATAACGGACGTTCTACAATATTCTAGAGATGCTATAAGCATGATCCTTCCTTCGGTCGAGGAGTCAAACTGGGCAATAGAAAGAGCTCATAGAGCGTTGGGATCTTCTAGGGACCAAAACCTACCCAGAGATATCATTATTAGATTTGCCCAGCAAAAGGCTAGAGATTTGATCCTTGCGGAAACCAGACTAAGGAGGGAAATCCTAGGCCCAGACGGCACCAAGATTCAAATCTATATGGACTTATCCCCTTCTACCCTTCAGAAAAGGAGGGAGATGAGACCCACATTGCGAGTGCTCTCCCACTACAAGATAGCATACAAATGGGGGTTCCCATTCGCACTTTTGTTCACTTATAAAGGAAAATCCTTCAAGGTGATATCGTTTGAGGAAAGCCAAAGCCTTCTGAACAGACTGAAACTCGTGCCTATGGAATCCGAGGAAGAACATTCCTTCCTTCAGGCGGAATTGAGGCAGGCCAAGAAGGGTCAAGGAATCCCGCAGCCGCAAAGATCAAAGCCCATTTCCAACCCTTTGTGGGAGATCAAGCACTGTGAGCAGGATCTAGCGGAGGACCCCGTATCATAACATTTTTCCAAGTCCAAACTCTGTTTCCATAATACTCTCTACGCTACATAGGGAACCTGAACTCCACCTCGGGAGTTGCAGAAGGAAAGGCGGATTTCTAGATCCTTTGCACACGCTTGGACATTGCTTAAAAAAAGGACTATAATTCAATTGAGTATTGTATCTTTGTTTTTGCATTAGTTTAATCGGGTCACACAGGGGGTGGAGGCCAAGTTTAGCCCGGGGGCAGTTAGCTAGTGCTGGGTTTATTTTTTCACAACCAATCTCTTTAGCCAACTGGAGGTATTGGGTGGAACTGTAATACTGTTTTTCTATTATTCTTGTCTCGCTTAACATTATGCATAATTACTAGAGTACTCAGGATGGCTACTTTAAGTGGCTAAGCTCTATCTTAAGTAGGGGTTTAAAACCCATGATACTGTTAGAGCTAGTTTTGGTAGTGATATTTGATAGTTTTCTCCCTGTTGGGTTAATTTGGGGGGGTAAGTCGCCTTCCTTTAACCCCAACGTAAAGTCTATAATTAGTAGTCTGGGGAGGATTTACTGTCATCCATGGTTTACTTATCGAGTACTGTTTTGTACTGATGTTGTTTTTTTGTTATTTGTGTGTTTTCCCGCTGGTGCCTGGCGGACTAAGGAATACCTGGAGTCGTCTACGTCTGGAGCGAATCGTGGTGGGCGTGTCCTGGGCGGGCTGGCAGGGAAAGTAGGAGCTGAGGCAGAGAGATCTGTGTGGGGTAACGTTCCAGCGACTTTAACACACCTAGATAACACACCGCCATGACTGATCACTCACACAACATAATAACACATAATGTAAAAGGCTTCAACTCCCCGTTTAAAAGACGTAAGGCCTTTCTCTTTTATAAAAGGATCAAGCCATCTATAATTTTCCTACAGGAAACTCATTTTGCGAGAGACAAAGTTCCGAAATTTCTCCACAGAGATTACCCCAATTTCTATACTTGTTCACAGCTCTCCAAGAAAACAGGTATGGCCATTCTCCTTCACAAGAACCTCCCCTTCAAATTAGAAAAACAGGAAAAGGATAAGGAGGGTGATTTCCTCATACTTTCAGGTACTATTCTGGATGTTAGGGTCTCCTTGGTGAATTTATATGCCCCCACTGTTAACCCGCACAACACTCTTATCAAATTTCTGAACCTTCTAAAACAAGAAGACAGAGGAAAAATGATTATGGGCGGGGACCTGAACTTGGCGCTTCAGCCTTTCCTAGACAGGTCAGGGACACCTTCATATACTAGAGATGCTAAAAAACGTAATATCATTTATTCCCTACTTAAGGAACTGGAATTAGTAGACGCCTGGAGGGGGTTGCATCCCTCTGAAAGGCAGTATACATTCTTTTCCCCCACCCACAATACCTACTCCAGGATTGACGCTTTGATGATGCACTCATCACTGTTCAATAACGCGTCAGATGCCCAAATTTTACCCTGCCCATGGTCGGACCACTCGTTAATTTCTTGTAAATTGAGTCTAAACCAAAACAATTCCCACATCCATGCTTGGCGTTTAAACGACAAGCTGATTACGAGTCCAGAGGTACAGGCCCAAATAGAAGAGGAAATTAACACCTTTTTTGCTCTCAACGATATTCCAGAGACGGAAATAGGATGGTCATGGGTTGCTCACAAGGCCTACATTAGGGGGATAATTATAAAAGTATCGGCAGCCCATAGGAAAAAATTACTCAGCAAGGAAAACAAACTTTTTAAGAAATTACAGTATCTTGAAAAGTTAAACCAGAATAAATTCACGAGGGAAACGCAGATTGTATTAGATCGAACCAGAGCAGAATTAGATGCCATATTGGCAGAAAGGACTGAAAAGGCTATCAGAAGAACGAGCCATAAATTTTATTGCCAAATTAATAAGCCCTCGCCCATGTTAGCCAGGAAATTAAACCTGAGACATAACTCTGCGCGTATTCACCAAGTTAGGGATGCTAGAGGGGTAATCACTATGAAACAAGATGAGATCAAAGAAACATTCAGAAATTATTATCAAGATATTTACTCGTCTAAATTGACGGCTAACAGTAACAAAATACACAAATTTCTGAACGCCTATGACCTCCCTTCAGCCACTGAGGAGGATTTAAGTTTATTGAATGCTGAGATCTCAGTAGACGAGATCAGTAAAACAATTAAGACCCTGAGGAAGGGTAAAGCCCCTGGTCCTGACGGCTTTACAAATAACTATTATGCCACTTTCGATAAACAACTTGCCCCAAAGTTGGAAAAGCTTTTTAAAGATATAATGGAGGGGGATAATTATAAAAGTATCGGCAGCCCATAGGAAAAAATTACTCAGCAAGGAAAACGAACTTTTTAAGAAATTACAGTATCTTGAAAAGTTAAACCAGAATAAATTCACGAGGGAAACGCAGATTGTATTAGATCGAACCAGAGCAGAATTAGATGCCATATTGGCAGAAAGGACTGAAAAGGCTATCAGAAGAACGAGCCATAAATTTTATTGCCAAATTAATAAGCCCTCGCCCATGTTAGCCAGGAAATTAAACCTGAGACATAACTCTGCGCGTATTCACCAAGTTAGGGATGCTAGAGGGGTAATCACTATGAAACAAGATGAGATCAAAGAAACATTCAGAAATTATTATCAAGATATTTACTCGTCCAAATTGACGGCTAACAGTTACAAAATACACAAATTTCTGAACGCCTATGACCTCCCTTCAGCCACTGAGGAGGATTTAAGTTTATTGAATGCTGAGATCTCAGTAGACGAGATCAGTAAAACAATTAAGACCCTGAGGAAGGGTAAAGCCCCTGGTCCTGACGGCTTTACAAATAACTATTATGCCACTTTCGATAAGCAACTTGCCCCAAAGTTGGAAAAGCTTTTTAAAGATATAATGGAGGGGAAGGCCATGCCTCCCGAGCTTAACCAAGCGAGCTTAATCTTCCTCCCTAAACCGGGCAGAGATCCTCTACTGGTTAAAAACTTCAGACCCATCTCTCTTTTGAAGTGAGATGTAAAATTTCTTGGGAAAATATTGGCCACCAGATTAGCGAACTTCCTACCTAGGTTGATCCATAAGGACCAAGTGGGCTTTATTCCTTACAGACAGGCGGGGGATAATATAAGAAGACTCCTCAACATATTCCATTTAGCTAAGCTAGATGATACCCCTTTATGTACTATAGGCCAGACCTGGAGAAAGCATTTGACTCCATTGAATGGCCATACCTGCATGCCACGCTGACAAAGTTTGGGTTGGTGGGTAACTTTGTGAATGTGATCAAGTCTTTCTACAATAATCCAACTGCCAGCATTAGAATCCCAGGGGATGACCATTCCTTTATTAATATTAGAAGAGGCACCAGACAGGGCTGCCCCTTATCCCCCCTTCTGTTCGCACTGGCCATTGAACCTTTGGCTCAGGCTATTAGGAATAGTGCAATAATAACTGGATTAAATGTGGGCTTGCACCAGTTTAAGTGTTGCCTCTTTGCAGATGACATCCTGTGTACACTTACAAACCCACTTCAGTCAATACCAGCCCTGATGTCCCTGATGGAGTCCTTCGGGGTC
Organism: Discoglossus pictus; assembly: GCA_027410445.1. Taxonomy (NCBI): domain Eukaryota; kingdom Metazoa; phylum Chordata; class Amphibia; order Anura; family Alytidae; genus Discoglossus; species Discoglossus pictus. The sequence goes on from CM050170.1 coordinate 145,612,856, forward strand.
ATTTCGGGACTCAAAATTAACATGGACAAGACGGAAGCGATCTTGGCACAGACTCCTCAGACTTTAAGGGACACTCTTAAAACTCGATACCCCTTTGCTTGGCCAGAAAAACATATAAATTATTTAGGCATCAAGATCACTCCAGAGATCACCGACCTATATCAGTCAAACTATATCCCGTTATACAAGACCCTGAATCAGGACTTGTTGAAATGGAATAAATATAATCTCTCATGGTCGGGGAGGATTAATGCAATAACAATGAATATTCTCCCCAGGATTCTGTACTTTTTCAGGACTCTGCCGATTCGTATAAACAAAAGAGACCTGAATAGTTTTCAAAATGCGATATTCAGATTTATTTGGCACTACAAACGCCCAAGAATAAAGAAATCCATTATGATGAGGAATAGATCCTCCGGAGGATTGGGTTGTCCCGACCTCCTCAAATATTTCAGGGCAGCCCAGATTTCTTTCCTACCCCAGGCACACTCGACAGAACATCAGCCACTTTGGGTTTTCGTAGAAAACTATCAAATTATGCCATTTAAATGGGATACTCTAATATGGGATCCATCTTCCCGGTTACCCCCTGATCTGGCCCGTAACAACCCGATGATAGCATTAACGCTGAATGAATGGGAAAAAGCCAATACTAATAGACAGTTAAGTCCCAATATCTCCTATGCAACCACAACACTCCCTTCCCCAAGTACTCTGGATGAGATGGGTTCACTATCCAAAGACTGGTGGACCTCAAGAAAGCTTGACAGGTTTGAAGGCTGGGTTAGAGATGGCACAGTGCTAACTAATGAGAAATTTATATATACACACAATCTTCCGTCCAGTGAATACTTCAACTATAATAAAATCCGACATAATGTATCCACTAAACTTCGTAAATGGGGCCCGCCCAGATCAACTTGGTTCACACTAATCTGTAATAAAGCCCCACTTACTAGGGGAATATTGGGGGAATTGTACGCAATATTCAACTCAAGTGACATGGCTAGCAAACCTAAACACATTAAGCATTGGGAACTGGATATGGGAGAGGAATGGGACATGAGCAAATGGTCTAAGGTACACTTAGAATTGACAAAGGGGTCCAGGTATTTTAGTCATTTGGAAACATTGACGAAAGTACTATTTAGATCCTACTACACACCAGATAGGTTACACAAAATGGACCCTAAAGTCTCTCCTGAGTGCTTTAGAGGCTGCACCACAGGGGGATCCTTCCGCCATATTTGGTGGGATTGCCCAATGGCCCAAGCAATGTGGACAAAGGTGGCCGATCTGGTCTCTAAGACATTGAACACGAAAATACTACCCAATATGGGACTATGTCTACTGGGGCTACCGGTACAAAATTTACGAGTACACCAGAATAAATGGCTTCAATTTGTTATGCTGGCGGAAAAGAGCAGTCTGGCCGGGAACTGGCGGAAAAAATCACTTGATATCCACTCGGTTATTCACAAAATTAACTTTATTATGACTTATGAACATATGACGGCTACACTAAACGATACAGTGGATATTTATAAAGAAATATGGGGTGACTGGAGCGGGACGGAACACTCATTCCAGATACATTGACAGTAGTGCTCTGATCATGGGGGGGAGGCTGTTAGGTGCTGGAGCGGTCCGGGACAGTGCTCTCCATGGTACCTCCTTAGAGGACGCTGCAGGCGTGGAAGGTCGATAAGGTAATAAGTAAAATCTATATAATGAAGTTGTGAAAGGCACATGTTAATTTATGATAAGTTTTATTTTAGTTATGATATAAATCGAACGACCAGAGCAGGTTATCTAACGGATGTTAGACATATTTAGTGCACTGATTTGCGGATAAACTATCTAACCAGTTCTAGATTGTTTTCATAGACTGTTTCAATAATAGAAAAAGGAAAATGGAAGTGGTTGACACACTGTGACATGTATATTTTGTTAAAGGCAAATAGGAAAGTGTAATAAGATTACCATCGAGCATGGGGGACCTGCGTGTCACTCCTTGTTTACAAAAGTGCTTGTCCTATGTTTGTGTCAATAAAATTTTTTATGGAGAAGAGACATAAACGATAAACATCCCCTGTGCAAGTGCCTGATGTTCTAATTGAAGAGGACTCCCCTCTCAAGCAATAACCTGTCTCCTCCTCTTCCTCCTCTACATCTCCCCCATCCCATTGGGTCCTCAAGTTCTCACAGTACACTTAAAGTAAAGTAAAATTCTATATTATTTGAACAAATTATTGATTTTTCTTTATGTCTGTTTAGTTTTAAGGTTTTGTATAAAAAAACAACACCATCAGTTTAAACTAAAATGTGAAATTTCTGGGGCTCATAACGGATTATTTAAATTTACATTGATTCCTATGGGAAAAGCAAACTTGGAACTCAACCTTTTCTTGAACTCAATCTGCCATCCAAAATGGATTAAAGTTGAGTTCCAAGATACCACTGTATATAGATAGAATGATATTATTATACAGAAAAATAATGAAGAATTTTTAGTGTATGCTAAGCCAAATTCCACTCGTTAATTGGAATAAAATATAACATTTATTGTTTCATTAAAAGAAAATAAAAGTATGCAGATCATATATCATATACCATTCCTGGCTATCACAATATTGGCAACAATTAAAAACATCATATGGTAACAGTATATATGGCATTTAGTACTGTCAAGGATATTCTCCTCCTTGTATAAATTTGCTATCAATTATATTGCACATCAGTTTTATGGTCTGAAAGATGATGGAAAAATTGTATGTGCCTCTAGGTGACCTACTATAATTGCCTGATCTACAGCAGGAAACCCAGCATCAGGCAAGTCAGGGGCCTCTGATGAGGATGACATAAAAATGCACAGTTACATGGAATAGTGGAAAAACTAGAAGGTCCCATTTTTCTTCCATCAATTAAACTGATGTGTTTCCCTTTTCCAAAAAGATCTGCCATTGTTACCAGGACAGGGCTTTCACAACTGTACTCTATCATGGTTAAAGGACCATTAAACTCCGGAAAAACATTTTTACATTGAATCAAAATTAATCTCTTTTTATAGACGTTTTAGTGACATATGTGACATATTTTTGGCTTACTTGTTTTTATTTTGCCACTCATATTGGTCACATTCTCCCTCTCAGCTATCCTACTCTACCTTTTTTAGCTGGTACTTGTGATAGAACGTACAAAGCTGATGTCACTCTGGAGAGTGGCGCCAACCACACACCTAGGCCGGATCCACTTTCGACATGGTAGAGGGAATCACTATAGCTACTGAGTTATTACCCTTTCAGGAAAGGAGAACTTTATTACACATAGAGCTTGATTCAATTTGAAGCCCACATCTCGCGGTATACAGGCCGTATGTCTACGGGCTTGCTGTGGCCCTGAACTCTGATACAATTCCAGTGCTATTCAATCAAAAAAGCCCAAAAGTTAGGGGCTGAAAGCTGAAACCGTAAATCATGCACTCGTATGTAGCATTTCAGGGCGGGAACATGATCAATTTAGCAAGGCCATAACTACCCATTGAGGAACAGCCAATAGAAAATGAGACCGTCATCATTAGGTGAGTAAAACATGGAGGTTACTTGTTATTCAATTACCATTTTGGGGTCCGATATGTGATCGGACTCGCAAAACACGAAATAATAAAAATGAATGCCGATACTGTTCTAGTCCATGTGGATAGCCTGATATGTCAATATGACCCAGAAATTTCTCCTGAACAGTAACAGTGTTTGTGTACTTGTGCATTGATTAGTGGCAGCTAAGAGGGGGTGTGGTTTTGCCTGTGTGAAGCTATATTAGTTTGTGGCTTTTTGCGGTCTGTTTGCCTCTGTTCTATGATTTCTCCTGAACAGTAAAGTGAGTTTGTGTACTTGTGCAGTGATTAGTGGGCAGGTGAGTAGTAAGAACCTAATAAACAGGGTTCGGAGTGAACTTGTGAGCTTGTGAACACTTCTAGTATAAGTGTAGTTCAAGTAAAAGGGTAGGAGTTTAAAGAAAAGGGGAGCACATTGTAGTGCTTTATACAATTTTTCCCCCCCACTGTAATTAGTAATTATGAGTCAGTCCAGGGACATCGTCACTTAGTGTGCATCCTGTCACACATGAATGAACTGTTGGAAGAGCTGATCCAGAGTCCATACCCCTGTGTCAGGTGTGAACATGTTGCCTATCTTGAGGTCAAATTGGAGAACTGGAGAGGAGAATTGCAGCACTTAGTGATATTGCTCCACTGGAAAGGAAGTTGGTGCTCACTGAGCACAGTTAAGCTGGGCCTAGTATGGAGGGTGCAGATGGTGCTAGTGAGGATGTCCAGGGAGGTAGCTGGGTTACAGTTTGAAGGGGAAGCAGGGGAACAGTAGGAGGAGGCATGCCAGAACTAAGTTGGCACACACAAACAGATTTGCTAGATTGAGTGAAACTGCTGAGGATGTCCATTCAGGAATGGCAATGCCAGATAGAGCTGTTCCCACTAACAGCTGGGAGAACAGGGAGGGCAGCATAGGCAGAGCAAGAGAAAGGTTTTGGTGGTAGGGGACTCTATTATTAGGAAGGTAGACAGGGTGCTCAGGTTTGGCATATTTTGGATCGGGTAGATAAATTATTGGGAGGGGCTGGAAATGAACCGGTGGTCTTGGCACATATTGCTACCAATGACAAAGTTAGTGGAAGATGGAGAGTCATAAAGAATGATTTTATAAAACTAGGTAATAAGCTGAAGGCAAGGACCTCCAATGTAGTATTTTCCGAGATACTACCAGTGCCACATGGTTGTGCAGGGAGACAGAAGGAGCTTAGGGAGTTTAATGCGGGGCTAAAAAAATTGGTGCATTAAGGAGGGGTTTGGGGTTTTAGAGCACTGGGCTGACTTCTCACTTAGGTATAATCTCTATAGCAGAAATAAATTGCCCCTTAATGAAGAGGGAGCTGGTGTGCTAGGGGAGAGGATGGTAGAATGGCTAGGGGAGATTTTTAACTAGTAGGTGGGGGTAGGGACTAGATAGAAGTAATGGGGTAGAAAGTGTAGAGGGAATAAAAAATAAATTAACTAGTCAAGGGGGGGGGGGATGGGGGAGGGTTAGTATAGTCATCTCATGACTGGACTGTTAATCTGGATAGTAATAACCTATTTAGGAAAGATAGGGGACATGGTAAAAGAGGAGGAGGTATTTGTCTGTATGTTAAGCCTTAATTTAAGCCTATAGTGAGAGAAGATATTTATGGTGGAACTAGCGGTAATGTTGAATGTTTGTGGGTGGAATTAAATAGCGGAGCAGCACATTCCAAAAGAATATTGGTTGGAGTAAGCTATAAACCCCCAAATATAATTGAAAGTGAGGAACTGCAATTATTGTTACAGAAAATGCAGCTAAGCATGGGAACGTTTTAATAATGGGAGATTTTAACTACCCTGAAATAAACTGGATGAATGAGACCAGCAATTCAGCTAAGGGGAGCAGGTTCTTGATCACATTCGGAGATCATTATCTGGCCCAGGTTATACAAGAACCTACTATAAATTAAGCTATCTTGGATTTAGTCATCACATATAATAGTTGTCAAACTGCGAGATGTCGTCACGCTTTTCGAGCTCACAATAACTGCGTCCCTCGCAAAGCGAGGGCCGCAGGTCAAGCCGCAAATGCGGACCCTTGCAAAGCAAGGGGCCGCATTTGCTGAGGTGGAGGCTCTACAGCGCCTCACCTATGTAACAACAACCCTCACAAAAGCCTTAACTCTCAGCACTTCCTCTTCCTTCCCTGTGTATCTCTTCCCCGCCTCCTCTCCCTCCTCTGTGTTTCTCTTCCCCTCCTCCTCTCCATACCCTGTGTCTCTCTTCCCCCCCTCCTCTCCTTACCCTGTGTCTCTCTTCCCCTCCTCCTCTCCCTCCCCTGTGTCTTCCCCTCCTCTTCTCCCTCATAGCCTGTGAGCCACCATTACGACCCACGGGGGAAAAAAATACCAAAGGTCACAAAACAACGCACTAACCACCCGAACCTCGCAAACCCCAAAACACGAAAAACAAACTGATAAACACAATATTAAAAAAAAAAACTCCCCCACAGCACGGGGGTCAGCCAGAACATCTGGAAGTGAGGTTACACGCAAATTTAAACTGAAATTCCCCAGTTTCGGCACTTGAAAATCGGCTAAGCGAGAAAAAAATGGCGTCCGAAAAAAAATGAAAACGAGGCTCCACGACCCCAGACCGCACAAAACACTGCCAGACATGTACAACTATGCCATGGGATCTGAGATAAGGTCGGAACCCCACATTAACCCCTTGCAGGGATCCAAGATAAGCTCAGAACCGCGCATTAACCCCTTACTACAGGGTACCGATCGGACCCCCGTTGTGTGCTCACATTAAGCCCATGCTGGTGGGCCCCTCGACATTGGCCCGACATTAATCCCTTGCAGTGTGGGTCACGACTGTGTCCCCCACTGCATTTAAAAGTTAAAAGTTAAGGCCGGCAGCAGGGGTACTTTAAGTACTCCCACCGGCAACTAAAATTAACCCCCCAAATGCTGGGGGTCCCCACATTAACCCCACATTAACCCTCTCAGTGGGGGGCAATCAAAATTAAAATTTCCCGCCCTATCACTCATGAAGCTCTATACAGAGCCACATGAGCCCCTAAATAATACTTTCACTCATGTGGACAATACAGGCCCCATAAACCCTTATTTAACCCTGGAACTTATGGGGGTCAATACAGACCCCCATAATCCATTAATTAACCCTGTCATTCTCAGGGGTGAATGCAGACCCCCATAAACCATTAATTAACCCTGTGACCTATGGGTGTCAATACAGACCCCCATAGTCCCTTAATTAACCCTGACACTCATGGGGGTCATTACAGACCCCCATAATCCATTAATTAACCCTGCCATTCTCAGGGGTCAATACAGTCCCCCATAAACCCTTAATTAACACTGTCACCTATGGTAGTCAATGCAGACCCCCATAATCCCTTAATTAATCCTGACACTCATGAGGGTCAATACAGACCCCCATAAACCCTTAATTAGCCCTGTTACTCGTGGGGGGTCAATACAGACACTCATAATCACTTAAGTACCGCTGTCACTCTTGGCGGTCAATACAGACCCCATAATCCCTTAATTAACTCTGTAACTCATGGGGTCAATACAGACCCCCATAATACTTTAATTAAGCTTGACACTGATGGGGGTCAATACAGACCCCCATCAGCCCTTAATTAACCCTGTCACTCATAGGGTCAATACAGACCCCATAATCCATTAATTAACCCTGTAACTCTATAAGTGCCATGAGGGTAATCCAGGACCCTTATGACACAAAGTGTAAGCACTACACTATTAACCCTAACTATACCCCATTAACCCAACCCTGGGCCTATTTAATCCTAACAGTACACATTTAACCTGAACAGTACCTATGTAATCCTAGCTGGGCCTATTATGCCCTAACTGGGCCTATTTAACCCCATCAAAGCCTATTTATCAGAGTCTCTTATGGGGGTATATACAGACCCTCATAAGCCTCTATTTAACCCCATCAGTCCTATGAACACTTTTTTATTGCCCTGTAATTTTTGACGTGCAAGTCGCTAGTCACAAATAATATTGATAATGTTGAAATAGGGCAACTTTGGGGAAAAAGTGATCACAACAGTTTCATTTAAGATTGAATTAAAAAAACAAAACTGTAAACAGCCAGATTTTAACGGTCTAAGGGCAGCAATACAACATATACAGCCTTATTAAATTGCGATTCTGCAAATTGAAAAGGGCTCTTTTTAAGCACACAGCATATTTTTTTTTACAGAAGTTTTTAGTTAGTGTACTTCTAACCAAAATCAAGGTCTTCACTAACTAAAAACTTCTGTAAAAATATGTTATGTGCTTATATAGAGCCCTTTTCAATTTTCCGAATCGCAATTTAATAAGGCTGATAGACTGGGACAAAGAACTAATGGTTACAAATACTGAACATAAATGGACAACGTTCAAATCCTTACTAAATAAACATAATTATCACCATATACCATGTGGAAATAAAAGTAGAAGGAGTAAATCACAATCCATGTGGCTTAACAATGACTTAAAGATGAAGATAAAAAACAGGCATTTAAATTATACAAAAAAGAGGGGACAGAGACTGCTTTACATGAGTACAAGGAAATCACTAAGGCTTGCAAAGGGGCTATTAGACTGGCTAAAATAGAAAATGAAAAATTAGTTGCAAAGGAGATTAAGACTAGCCCTAAAATATTTTTATATATATAATAATGGGAAGAAGGTCAGGAAGGAAGCTATAGGGGCATTACAATTCAAATGAGGTTGGAAAAAATAAATGTTAATAAAGCCCCAGGTCCTGATGGAATACATCCAAGGGTACAGAGGGAACTGGGTTCTTTAATAGCAAAACCATTATAGCTAATTTTTTAAGATTCACTCAACACATGGTCTCTACCAGATGACTGGAGAAAAGCAGAGGTTATACCTATATTTAAGAAGGGAGCAAGAACAAATCCAGGAAATTATAGACCTGTAAGTCTCACTTCTGTAGTGGGAAAGGGTTAATGAGGGATAGTATACAAGCATATGTCTATTTAAACAAGATTATAAGTAGGAATCAACACAGATTTATGAGGGATAGGTCATGTCAAACAAATCTAATTAGTTTCTATGAAGAGGTTAGTAGGAACTTGGATCAAGGCAACTCAGTAGATGTAGTCTTTTGCGATTTTGTTAAGGCTTTTGATACAGTGCCACATGGGAGACTATTGTGCAAATTAAGGGATATAGTAATTGCAGTAAATATCTGCTCTTGGATCGAGAGCTGGCTAAAAGACAGGAAGCAAAGGGTTGTGGAAAATGGAGCATACTCAGATTGGACTAATGTGGTAAGTGGGGTTACTCAGGGTTCAGTATTAGGTCCTCTGCTTTTTAACATATTTATTAATGACTTATAAGTAGGATTGGAAAATATTGCTTCCATTTTTGCTGATGACTCTAAGTTGTGCAAGGTAATTAAATCAGATAATGATGTCCTTTCCCTCCAAAGTGATTTGCATAAATTAGAGGCATGGGCATCTAAATGGCAGATGAGATTTAATATTAATAAATGTGAAGTTATGCATCTGGGAAGGAAAAATAGGCATTCCATTTATATTCTTAATGGAACAAATCTAGGGGTATCAGATATTGAAAGGGATTTTATGAGTACTTTTATGAGGACAACCGCCGAGGTAACAGTTCTCAATACCAAGCAGCATCTGCAAAGGCAAGTAAAATATTAGCATGTATTAAAAAGGGTATAGAACCAAGGGAAGCAAATTGAATTCTACCACTGTACAAATCCCTAGAACGCCCTCATTTGGAATATGGAGTACAATTTTGGGCACCACTTCATAAAAAGGACATTTTAGAGCTGGAAAAAGTACAGAGAAGGGCAACAAAACTAAAAAGGGGAATGGAGGGGCTAAGTTATGAAGAAAGACTAACCAAATTAAACATATTGCAGATCAGAGGAGATCTAAAAAGGTTGAACTTGATGGACTAAAAGTCTTTTTTAACCTCAATTACTATGTAACTAGGTAATTTTTTTTTTGCTGACTTGCGAGCTTGAGACTGTTGTGCAATTAATTATAATATCTTTTATCGCTTTCCCCATCATTCACAGTGGAGTGTTGATTTTTTATTTGCATTTACAGTGCCACGGACAGAGTTTAAACCTATTTGTGAGTCCTATAAGGTACTCCTAGGATTTGCTCCTACATTTGCTGCTTACCGGTGTGAAAACATTTGCAGACTTGGGGACTTGTAGCAATTGAATAGCGATTTGCGATTTTAGCGCTCTGAACTCTTGCAGACGTGAAAGATCAAAGGATTTGATGTGCTGTAAGTTCTGGTTTTAACAACCGCAAGGATTTCAAGACCGTAACCCATAACCTGTTTGTAGCCCGCAAAAAAGACGCCAATTGGATAGCAAAATAACTTGAGGCCTCCATTACGGGCTACTGTAAGTTACAATTGCATAATTTAATTGGGCTCATAATGTTTAATACATATTATTGTACAGCACACAAATAAGCCAAATATTTCATATATTCCATTAAACTGTTTATAAAAAGTATAGAAGACATTCATTGTGTGCAAACAATTCTAAAATTTAGCGACCCTTTAAGTACTCATGAGTGCATATTGTTCACACCCAGTTCAAGTCACATTTTCATACACTCATGTGCAATTCCACAGACCATCTCATCACCCCCCATCATATTCACTGCATTAAAAGATCTTCGTAGTATATATAGCCTGTTGCATGTATCTTGTGCCCATCCATGTAGAACAATACAATGTCTGCCCATTGGTGAATATACACATTTGAAGAGAAATTACTTTCATCTTGATACTTTGAAAGAGAAAGTTAAATAGCTGTACAACAGATATCTGCAGAGAGGTTACAGAAAGCCTACACTATATAACGTATACAACTGAGCAATCCATACAAATAAGAAAACCCTGTTACCCCTAGTTAATGATGGAAAATAAAAAGATGAGGGTCACACTGGATGGTGAGCATAATTATCAATGGGTTCAGGAGTTGTGGTTCTACCAATATAAAACACATCACAGAGAATTTTCATTCTATCTAGTAAGACAAAATATGAATTACAAGAAGGCACAAACCCATCTACCGTATATACTCGAGTATAAGCCAACCCGAGTATAAGCCGAGGCACCTATTTTACCACAAAATCCTGGGTAAAATGAGTGACTTGAGTATAAGCCGAGGGTGGGAAATGTGCTGCCCCCTGTGTACCTCTTGTGCCCTCTGTGTCCCCCCTCTCTATCCCGTGTCTCTTCTCCCCTCTCCCTTCCCTGTGTCTCTTCTCCCCTCTCCCTTCCATGTGTCTCTTCCCCCCTCCCTTATCACCCTCCTCATTCTCAACCCCACTCCTCATCCTCAACCTCCCTCCTCATCCTCCCTCCTCATCCTCAACCTCCCTCCTCAACCCCCTCATCCTCAACCCCCCCATCCTCAACCCCCCCATCCTCACCCCCCTCCTCAACCTCAAACCCCCTCCTCAACCCCCCTCCTCATCCTCAACCTCCCTCCTCATCCTCAACCCCCTCCTCAACCTTCCTCCTCATCCTCAACCTCCCTCCTCATCCTCAATCCCCTCCTCAACCTCCCTCCTCATCCTCAACCTCCCTCCTCATCCTCAACCCCCTCCTCAACCTCCCTCCTCACTCCCCCTCCTCAACCTCCCTCCTCATTCTACCTCCTCCTCCTCATCCTCCCTCCTCATCCTCCCTCCTCAACCCCCCCATCCTCAACCCCCTCCTCATCCTCAAACCCCCTCCTAATCCTCCCTCCTCCTCCTCAGCCTCCCTCCTCATCCTCCCTCCTCAACCCCCATCCTCAACCCCCATCTGCTGGGTAGGTTTGGCCATAACAGCCGTGTATCAAGCCCAACTAAAGAAAGCAGATCTCCACAGTAACTATAGTATTTTTTTGTTTTAATGAAACAAAAAAAAATTATATTTAAATCAATTTCTAGTATGAGAGGAATTTGTCTTAGTGTGTCTAACAAAACTTCACTATTTTTCTTTCTGGTAATGGTGTTTTTCTAGGAGCTTAGCATCAACAGTTGTTATCATAATACAATCATAAATGTATATTTTTGCAGTAAAATAAAGTATTTTACTATTTCTCTGCCAAATGAGTCTGCTGTACAATTTATTTTCCAATGCCAAGGCTACATTTTTGTTTGCAATGGCAAAAATAGGGTAAGAGGGCAATTAGTATCCTGTAAATACTTTGCAGGGTGAGATGACCCTCTAATTTCCTCTGTTCAACTTTGTGATACTCCTGCTGATACTTTGCTTCTTATCATACCAACTTTGAATGTCACTGCCTCACATGGAAAATGTCAGCTCTTGAACCCTCTATATAAGAGTGAGTAACTAATCACACACACGTGGAACTGTAGGAATTGTAGTTATTTTGCCTATAGTTGATATAACTGATAATAAATAAGGATTTTATCCGTGTAAGGGTACATAGAGAAGAGATTAGGTGATGAGCAGTGCCATTCAGCCAATTAAAGATAAGCTTTTTTTTCCACACCTAAGGCAATCAACTCTTCCTGGTTAGAGCTGTATAAGATATAGAAATTTCAAATAACACATTATTCAGTGAATAAACATGGCAGGAGCTGCTTACTCTGCCTAAGGGCAAATGTTGTGTTACCCAAATTCATTAAGATTTCTTCAACATAACATGTTAGTGTACCCTTTATTGATATCTTATAACCAAATTCTATGTTACAATAATGGAAATTATGTGTCAAAACAGACACACATTGTGCATAAACATCTCCATTGTTTTGTAATCTGTTTTGTCGCATTGTTCGCCAGATAAAGTTAATGTACTCTATTTAAGGTCTGGACCACTAGAAATGGAGACAGCATTATGTGTATTTGGAGGTTGGCCTATTGTTCACAGGTGCCAGGCAGGATGTCAGACTATTAGACCCCATGAGGAGTCAATCTCCTGTGTTTGTCTGCCACTCCCTGTAATTATTGTGTTGCATACACCCCTTCTGTATCTAAACACTATAAATATTGTTGACTTTTTACAAATGAATCAGTTCACTGCTGAGACATATAGAAATGGTATGTTCTATCATTTGCTCCTGGTGGCTCCAATGCTGATCCTATCTCCACCCTGCAAGTAACTTGTCCTGGTCACTACCACAGGAAGGTTACTGAGACTCCTGGAAGTGCTGATTCCTGATGGAGAGACTCTGACTGATACAAACGCCAGATATCAGGGTGCAGAGATTTCCAAGAACCCAACGGTCCTTGAGGGTAGTTAACCTGTAGTCTATAGCTGGTAGCCCTGGGTAGTAATAGCCCCTACCCCTGGATCATCACACATACACAATCCGACCCATTATTTTTAATACCATAAAATCTGCTAGGTAACTTTGAATTCTTTATGATTTTAAATACATATGGACACACACCTCTGAAGATAATCATGCTGTTGGCTCAGTTTATATCAGGACAAATTGCACAGTTGCCTTCTTCACCTATATCCATTACTCTGCAGAAGCAATCTATTGAATAAAAAAATGTCATGCTGATTACTGCTTTTGTAATCAGGTTGCATTCACTCTTAGGGATGTCTGTAATATTCTCATATGTATGTACAATGAGTCTCATGGATAAAATTACACAAACAAGCGGAACATGATGTAGCAACACTTATAGTATAGGGGGTTTATGACTGGTGGACATTGGTGACGTTATGCCTATATCAATCACTATTATAGTTGTCAGTGTTGGGAACGCTTACGATGTTGGTCACATTTGTGAGGCGAGCCGTCGACCATGCGGGACTTAGGCTGCAATGAGCATCGAAGATGCTCATTACACTGCGAGCCTTGCAAAGCGAGGCGAGCAGTTGAGGCACGAGGGACTTAGCCTGCAATGAGCAGTTGAGGCACAGGGGACTTAGCGAGGTGAGCAGGTGAGGCACGCTGGACTTAGGACCGAAACCCGTACATGCACTGTACTCCTCACAAAATTACAACTTTAGCTGCCGAACCACGAAACTGAAAAGACATTAAAAAAATAACAAATATTCCTTAAATTAACTTACACACACACACACATCACAGTGGGAGAGTCAGGGAGACTGTGAGTCAGTTTGAAAGTATATTTGATGCATATTTGCCGTTTTTTCACGATCGAAAATCGCCTAAGCGAGAAGGGGCTCAGCGCGGGGCTAGCGATGAGCGCCGAAGGTACAGGATTCCCTGCCTTAACATTTTATTCCCGTCATCTTTGACGGGCAAGTAGCTAGCTTAAATATAAAATTAAGCTTGTTGAAAACAGGAGTAATTTTTCCCAAAATAATTTATGGATAGCACACACAGATCTATTGGACTCATCAAGTACACCACCCTGATTTTATTGCAATACTCCAAAAGTTTATAAGAGAAAGCATTGAAATCCTACATTTATGAACAAAGACCTTTTTATTCTTACTGTACTCATGAGCGCAACATTGCACTTCACATTAAGTGCTCTAGCTTTTCAAAACATACATAAAGATCAAATTATGTCATTTCGGACATGACGTCAAATACTGTTACCATGATCATAAGCATTTATCCGTCCACTTTAATTACACTACAATGGATACAATGGAAATACAATTGAATGTTGCAATTGAAACGAAGACTTCTAAGGTATCCCTACCCAAAATTGCAGATGCTAAAAGCACGACATGTCTTGTTTGATGAGGTCACTATTTTTGTAATTCTTTCTCTTTTTGTAATTTAATTATTTTTTTAATTTTCAGTTTTAAAATGAAAAAATATAAATAAAAAATAGATAGTTTTCTGTTAAAGGCATTATGAATGCACCTGATAGAGGGGAATTAGTAGTGTATGATTACATTTATTTGCATGCACTATGTGTTTTTAGCTTTGCATTAAAAGAACATTTTTGGGGGTGATATTTACACTGCCAGGATCGAGCTTGACGCTTGAGGGTTCGTTTTTGTAAAAACAAACCCTCACTCTGTGCAAAAGTATTCACCCCCCTTGACTTTTTGCCTATTTTATTACATTACAGCCTTAAGTTCAATGTTTTGTTAATCTGAATTTTATGTGATGGATCAGAACACAATAGTCTAAGTTGGTGAAGTGAAATGAGAAAAATATATACATAAAACAATTTTTATCGAAACAGAAATCAGAAAATTGGCCTGTCCGTATGTATTCACCCCCTTTGTTATGAAGCCCATAAAAAGCTCTGGTGCAACCAATTACCTTCAGAAGTCACAAAATTAGTGAAATGTGTCCACCTGTGTGCAATCTAAGTGTCACATGATCTGTCATTACATATACACATCTTTTTTGAAAGGCCCCAGAGGCTGTAACACCTAAGCAAGAGGCACCACTAACCAAACACTGCCATGAAGACCAAGGAACTCTCCAAACAAGTAAGGGACAATGTTGTTGAGAAGTACAAGTCAGGGTTAGGTTATAAAAGAATATCCAAATCTTTGATGATCCCCAGAGCACCATCAAATCTATCATAACCAAATGGAAAGAACATGGCACAACAGCAAACCTGCCAAGAGACGGCCGCCCACCAAAACTCACAGACCGGGCAAGGAGGGCATTAATCAGAGAGGCAACACAGAGACCTAAGGTAACCCTGGAGGAGCTGCAGAGTTCCACAGCAGAGACTGAAGTATCTGTACATAGGAGGACAATAAGACGTACGCTCCATAGCGTTGGGTTTTATGGCAGAGTGGCCAGAAGAAAGCCATTACTTTCAGCTAAAAGCAAAATGGCACATTTTGAGTTTGCGAAAAGGCATGTGGGAGACTCCCAAAATGTATGGAGGAAGGTGCTCTGGTCTGATGAGACTAAAATTGAACTTTTCGGCCATCAAAGAAAACGCTATGTCTGGCGCAAACCCAACACATCACATCACCCAAAGAACACCATTTTTCAGCAGCCGGGACTGGGAAACTGGTCAGAGTTAAGGGAAAGATGGATGGTGCTAAATACAGGGATATTCTTGAGCAAAGCCTGTACCACTCTGTGTGTGATTTGAGGCTAGGACGGAGGTTCACCTTCCAGCAGGTAAAATGACCCCAAACACACTGCAAAAGCAACACTTGAGTGGTTTAAGAGGAAATATGTAAATGTGTTGGAATGGCCTAATCAAAGCCCAGACCTCATTGCAATAGAAAATCTGTGGTCAAACTTAAAGATTGCTGTTCACAAGTGCAAACCATCCAAATTGAAGGAGCTGGAGCAGTTTTGCAAGGAGGAATGGGCAAAAATCCCATTGGTAAGACGTGGCAAGCTCATAGAGACTTATCCAAAGTGACTTGGACTGTGATTGCCGCAAAAGGTGGCTCTACAAAGTATTCACTTTAGGGGGGTGAATAGTTATGCACATTAACTTTTTATGTTATTTTGTCCTATTTGTTTGCTTCACAATAAAAAGTTGTGGGCCTGTTCTGTAAATTAAATGATGCAAATCCTCAAACAATCCATGTTAATTCCAGGTTGGAAGGCAACAAAACACTGAAAATGCCAAGGGGGTTGAATACTTTTGCAAGGCACTGCATGTTAGTAAGCCTGCCATCCCTCACCATGCTTATGCTCCCCCCTCCATCCTCTGCAATCTCTGAATCTGTGTCCAGGCTTATTACAATAGTGACAAATCCCTTTGAAGGTTATTTCCAAGGGGTTGCACTTTCCTTCATTAGAGGTCAGAGCTGCAATTTTGTGTGGCCCTGTGACTCCTTTCCTTAAAATATTTTGGTGTGCTTTGCCAATAATACATAGCACAGCTTCCATGGTGTGCTTCTCCTCTGCCATCATTTGTAGGCTAGTAAATTTCCATGCTACATACTGTAACACCCATGGGTCATCCTGTACAGTTACTCTCATCTCAGCAAGGGAGTGTTCCCTGTGACTAACCTAGATACAGATATCAGTCTGTTCCCTTTTTGTACCCCATTTTTTTTTTTAAACCAATCTTTATTTATATCATTTGGACCACTAACTGGGGCCTCTAATCTAGATGCTAGACTTCCTGAAGCCACAATTTTAACATAACACATGCCTCTTTAGGAGAAAGTGTGTACTGTTTCACAGATGACTCAAAATTAGACATATTGGACAACACATCTACATTTGCATCATAGTGTGGGCATAGAGGTTTACATTTTATCAGTTGTTTTACTATTTTATCTCAGTCTTGTTGCCCGATTATTGTAGAGGCCTGTGATGTTACAGAATTCCTCTCTCTATTTCTCTCACATGGTGTTGAATGTAAAGCATCTGGTACTTGTCTTAAACTTTGTGGGTGAGATCTTACTATGTGAGGGGTTAAGTCTGGTATATTACTAATGTCAGAACTGTCCCTCAAATAATTTATTTCTGTCACTTGTTGCTCTTCATCTACAAGATGTAATCCACCCTCTTACTCTGATGTGCAAGGAGTCTCGCTGTTATCAATTACTGCAATTGGTTGCTGCTGATCAGATAAACATTTTCTAAGGGAAGTTACCAATTCTCCCCTAGCCTCATAATTATCTTCGAAAGTACTCACATAATCTGCATTTGTGAGACATTTTGGACAAATATTAGTGTCTTGGCTGGTCTCTGTAAAAGCTGCAACTGGAATATTCCCCATTGTAGCCATATTCATCATGTTCTTAATGCACATTAACAATTTCATACAGTTCTGCGTCTTATTTCTCTCTTTTGTTAAACACCACTTCTTCTTATCAATTTGCTTATTTTCCTTTTCACATTGTAACCACAAGTTATGTATTCTGCTAAGCATACTACTGGTTCAAAATCGCTACATTCAGCATATTTGGCAATTATCTCCATTACTTAGCCTTTGATGTGTCTTCAGAACAGTCCCAAATCAAAAGGTGTGCACCCCAATTAGATTTTTCTGTCTGGATACGCCTGGATCCCCAGAAATTAAGTCTGTCTTACTCCAATTGCGTTTCACTCTGGTGTCTCTGGATCCCAAGACAAACAAATGTCATGGCCAACGACTTTCTTCATAGAAAACGCTCAACAATCACAATAGGTTACATTTTTTGTCCGCTAATTTCACTTGTAACTTCAAAGAGACTTTGGATTAAATCCCCCCCAAATGCAAGTGAATGTACACAGTAAGAAAAAATAGGGCAAACTCGCCATTACATTTTATAAAACAGGTGTAATTTATTAATTACTATATTATTATTCATAATAATATTAATTATGATTATAATAATAATTCTAATCTCATCAGATTTTCAGTGTAAATTAAGATTCACACTCTTGCTTTCTACGGAACACTTTTATTCAAAGTGCCTTACAAATTAATGTTACAAATGTGTATTTATTAAAATACAATAATTAATACAAATACATTAATGATAATACTATGCAAACAACACGTCTTAACTTAGCAGAAAGTCATTCTACAATTACAATTATAATTTACTGTCGGTGTTGTATTGTCCATGTGTGTGTGTGTGTGTGAGAGTATGATACTTTACCAGTCCAATGATGAGCTAAGAGAGAAAGAGGAAAGAGACTGATTTTTCAGTCAGTTCACTCTTTTATGGACTGGTAGATAACTCCACCCATTAACTCATGTTCTTTCCTTCATTGGTCAGTTAAGGTCACATGTCCTTAGAACAAAGGATTCCTTCTGCCACATAGTGAAACTGGAATGAGCCAGCTTCTGAAGTAACACACCCCTGCGTTACAAGAAGATTCTCTGTGGTTGCTCTATGATTGATCAGACTGTGCTAACCAAAGCTATCGCCATGATGTGGTCATTCGGCTGATTTATCCACTATTCAGAGAATTCTAATCTCCGAATGAGTGAGAAAAACAATGAATAAGTAGCTTTTCAGCTTTATATTAGAGCTGGTAATTCTGTCTCTGTGCGTGAGTGTCTGTGTGTGAGAGTCTGAGTGCCTGTCTCTGTGAGTGTGTGTGTCTGTGAGGTGATGGAGCTATTCACTGGGGCTGAGGGAGGTGATGGGGCAATTCACTGGTGCTGAAGGAGGTGATATGAAAATTCACTGGGGCTGAGGGCGGTCACAGGGACAATTCCCTGGGGCTGGGAGAGGTGACGGGGCAATTATCTGGGGTTGAGAGAGGTGACAGGAGAATTCACTGGGGCTGGGGGAGGTGACGAGGCATTTCACTGGGGCCAGGAGAGGTGACAGGGCAATTCACTGGGGCCGGGAGAGGTGACAGAGACAATCCACTGGGGCAATTCATTGGGGCTGGGGGAGGTGACGGGGCAATTCACTGGGGCTGGGGGAGGTGACGAGGCAATTCACTGGGGCTGGGGGAGGTGACGAGGCAATTCACTGGGGCTGGGAGAGGTGAAGGGCAATTCACTGGGGCTGGGGGATTCACCTGGGATGTTATGTAGATAAAACAATCAGTGAATGACGGGACACAGACCTTGTTCTGGGTATCACAGAAATCTAAAGGAAAGCTGTAGCTCAATTCACAGACCAAAAAGATACAATGTATCTTTCCCCCCTCTCCCTCCCATGCGTCTTTCCCCCTCCCTTGTATCTCTTCCCTCCCCATTTCCCTCTTTGTCTGTCCCCAATCCCCTTAGTGCCCGCGCATGCGCTGACGCCGACGGGATTTGCGCATGCGCAGCTCACAAAGCGATATGCGCACGACCCAATCGCTTCTGCGATCAGATCGTTGACAAACAGCGATTCGTCGCAAAGCGTGACAACGAATTGCAGTTTGACAATTAGAATATGTGATGTGTATCCTACTGGTATAATTGTACTTGTGTCATCTGAAAATTACCAATGCTTTTAACCATTTTGCAGGCTTTTTCAGAGTTTCAATTTCCAAGCTAAATAAGAATAAAATGTGAAATGTTATGGCTTGGAACATTAATGGCAAAATTGCCATAACCTCCTGATGTGAAAGAGATAAGAGACAAATAAAGGGTACATAGAAATTTGTTTATCAAAGATCATTAAAACTGATCTGCTAACAATTTTTATTTATGTGTTTACATTTTAACCACCACCGCCCTCTGGGAAACATAACAGCAACCATCTACAATCATGGATATTGCTTAAATATCCTAAATAACAATATGTTGGACTAAGCATAATCAACACAGAACTCTTCTTTTGTCTTTTCTTTCTAAATTGTAATTTCATGAACCGTTTAAAAGAGGTCAGGCTAAATCTGATAGGATTATTTTGGCACAATCATTTTTCCATATATTAGATTGTTGTTAGAGGGGAATGGAGTTGAAGACCATTCACAGTAAAGGTGATTTATTAGATTATATTTATATTGCATAAATTTAAATCAAAAGAATGGAACATTAACCTGAATAAGCCAAGAGAATAGCCCAGGAAAAAAACAAACACACATGAAATACTTTTGGACCATTCTTTTTCCTATTCCTTTGGGATAGAGGGTGTTTCCCTACAAATGACTCATGAGGCATTGCTCCTTTTAAATAACCTTGAACACCTACAATAGCAAGAAATACCAAGCGGTTGGCATTCCATGAAAAACCGTACGTGCCCCAGGACCAACATGTGGAGGGACCATAGAAACTATGGAACATCTTCTGGTAAATTGCTGTATGACAAAGTAGCTGCCCTGTTA
This sequence comes from Discoglossus pictus, assembly GCA_027410445.1. NCBI lineage: Eukaryota > Metazoa > Chordata > Amphibia > Anura > Alytidae > Discoglossus > Discoglossus pictus. The sequence goes on from CM050170.1 coordinate 145,633,102, forward strand.
CGAATGCCTGAGCTTGAGACACAAATGTGAGTTCAAATATTTATATATATATATTTATATATATATATATATATATATATATATATATATATATATATATATATATATATATATATATATATATATATATATATATATATATATATAAGTTTATTACCAACTCAAACCTCTTGTTATTGAATGTTCTGGTTATGTATGACTTCTGAAGATGACTTTCCATATGAAAAATATAAAATAAAGTGGTAGAGCAGGGTGTCAGATTGTTAAAGGCTGCATACAAAAAAGGAGGAGATAAAAGAAAGTGCAAATATTACAATATTAAATCGAAACTAGCAATATTATAATTTTTCCTTTATGTACATATTTCATGATTTTATAAATTGTGTATATTCTTTTTATAATAAAAATATCCACTTATAAAATACCCTTTCTGTAAAGTAGTATTTATTCACATTACCTTATTCAAATTGTGTGTACATTTCCTGTGTCCCTTTAGAAACTGTGCTATGGTGTAACACGGAGGTGCTTTTTTTATTTGATGGAAATTTAAGATTAACCAGGAAGTCAGCTATGGAAAACTATATATGACATTAGAAATAGTTTCTCTCAAACTGTGTCCAAATTACTGCATTTTATATTATGAGGAATCATGGACTCTGGTTTCAGCACCACTCTGGAAAAACAATTACAGTCTGTTTTTTAAGGCTTCCGTATTAAACTGCTGTGTATACCCTTGCTCAGTCAACCTGGCAATTTAATTACAGGCTCTCTAACATAAGCTATATGCAAAAAATGAAATAATAAACACTTGATGGCCCCTGTGAATTTTCATGTCAATGCTTCTTTAAAAATACCATGTTTTCAGAAAACTTGAAAAAAATCTTTATTTTTAAACAGTTCTTTCTTCATCAGGTCAGTTCATCACACTCTTATTTAATGCAACATAGTAACACATTTGGAAACATTACACATGACATCAGACATTCACAAGCCCTGTCAGGGTTTTCTGCGTAGTCTTCACTAAAGTGTATGACCCTAATGTGTCACATCTAATGCACTGAACAGAGTCCTTTCATCATCAAAACAACACGTCCATTCAGTACCCTGCATAAACAGGGATAACAAGAAAATGCTAGAAAAAAGCAGCAATACAAAATGCATATGAAGTCAACAAACGGACACTACAGACAGGATGGAATTCATCTAAAGATGGTCACTTTTTTGTAAATAATGCTAAAACCTTGCCAGTTTGTACAAGTTTGATTTTTTTAGATGCACATTAAGAATAAAATGAAGGCAGGTTTAGCACCAGAGACATGTTGGAGTAATCACATTTGATGAATGTCACCCTGTCTTTATGGCGGAATGCCCCGATTTATGTCCCTCCGTTACAGAACACGTGGTACAAAAAGCATTGTTATAATCTCAATGATTCAGACTCACAAGTTGGGCTAAAAATGCCTCACCCTTCAAGTGGCCCATATCTGTGGTTGTGGTAGAGGTTACAAGATATGTGAAATGTCATTCTTTTCCAAAATGAATTAGATTTACTCTACATTTGTTAGACAATATACCCTATATATAGAGTGCTAGTTGTTGACTTCTGACAAATAATGTCACAAATCATTGAAATGTGGTTCTTTCATTGGATCTTATTAAGATTGGTGAATAAAATATGCAGATATCTGTACTGTGAATCTAAAATGGGAGTTTGAAAAGAACAATCTTATAAAAGGGGAAGAAAAATAGATGTTTAAAAAGGAACTTCATAATGCATTTTCCCCATAATGGAATAAGCAAAATCTCCAATCTATTGATGATACCACAAGCACATGATTAAAGAACCACTGGTAAATTAATTTAATAAGCTTGTTATGAAGTAGGAAAATATGGCAAAGCTAGAAGTTCTAAAGTCAAACAAAATGGAAACTTTCTATAACCAAATCAGAATATCCTAATCCAGTATCATATCATTGGGATGTTTGATAAAGCCCAAACTGGCAACTGTGAATTATCTTGGTAATTTAATAACAGTAGATGGGATCAATGGTTTGGGCTGGATTTAAACTTTGGGACAAGTTTCTGGTGATTGTACCACATCTTAAAAGCATTTATCAGTAGTACCTTGATGTTAGACACTTTTGCATATCCCATGGAAAGTGGGAAAAAATAAAAAAAACATTATAGAATTCCTTTTACAAGCAGAGAGAAAGTAACCACTAGTGCACCCAATTTTACTCCTCTATATATTTTTTCTTTCAATTTTCTACAAGATTTGTTAAACCCTAGTGGAAATTTCAAGATCTTTAAAATGGTGCGTTTGGGAGAGCGGGTTGGGGGTGTGTGAGGAGAAGAAGTAGGATTATAGACGTTCTAATTTTTCACTTAAGAATTCTTCCACGCTATCAGTGTTCCACTTGAGAATGCTTAGTTCTTCAGAAATGTTCCCATTGTCGTCCAGAAGCTTTAGAACAGGATCAGAGCCACGCACATACTGTGGAGAAAAGAAGAAAATACACTTAAAACAAACTCCCCAAACATTGAGCTAAAAAACAAGTAGTGTTAAACAGCATGCCATCCTGTTTAACACTACTTGCATTGTAAATCTTACAAAATCAATTTGTAAGTCTGCGAGTTTTTAATCTTGAAAGAAGCTTTGGGGAAAGCACTAAGGACACTGGATTCTAAGCTCAAAGACAAAGCCCTCCATTCTTTGCAATGTGTTAATTTTGAATTTGTTGATGCCTGGAACTTAACTTATGTATAGCGCTATGGAATATGTTGGCGTGTTACAAATAAACAATAATTATATTGATAATAAATTATATAATTGGCCAATGGTTTTGTTTTCTTATTCCCTATTGTTAGTCTTTATTTACATTTAAGAGCAAATGACTAAATTATATTTAAAAACTTGACATTTATAAAGTATATAAGAAACTAGCACTATTACCAGTTATAAAAATAAAAAAAAATTAGCAGACTGTGTCAAGGGAACTTCAATCTTAGACCGTTACTCTGTAGCCTAAGGAGATTGTAGCAGAGTATAGCAATGTTATCTGAATGTTCAGTTCCTCCTAGGTATATAATCATGTTTGGAATCAAGGCAACATACCCGGCACCATTAAAAGGAAAATTTAAATATGTAAAACCATGTATCATCAACTGAAATGCTTAACAGCCTATTATAAAACAAAATACAACACTTCAGTGGACCTGCATATGGCATTCTTTAAATTTAGTAAAAAAAAATACAAATAAATAAATAAAATAAAAAGCATTAAATTTACCTTAATCTGCAGACCCTTGAAAAGCTTGGGCTTGTCACTCCTGACAAAAGCTGGAAATGAGACCAAACAAGTATATTAACACACTTAAAAAAAAATAATCACATGAATTTTCATATTTATCTGATCATCCTGTCTTTACTTTTAAACTCCATTTAACAACTTTAAATAAAAAAGATTGATAAGGTGTGCTAAAAAGTTATTTACAATAATTAAAAAACAAACAAAACAAAACACTTAAGGTTTGCTCAGTCTGTCAGCGATCCTACATGAGCACCCAAAATGAAAGTCAAAAAGCTCAAAACCATCATCCAATCAGAAGAAAAGCCTGCTACTCCGATGCATCAGCTGTGCAATTCAGGCTGCTGCACATTTCAATATAAAGACTTAAATAATTCTAGAAGTCACTCACGGTCTGCAACTGATTTACTCAGTAAAGTGTGTTTATTTCCGGTGTGCAGTGATTTGGTACAGGTTAAAATTGCATATAAGTTTGGCCCTTGTGTCTGACTGTTTGCAGGAGGAAGTTCAAAGAAAATGGTTAAATTGTAGTATTTTTTGTCATTTGTAATGTTCAGTGGCAACCTCACTCAGTGTACATCCTGTCACATGTATGAACTGCTGGAACAACTGATCCAGGGTCCGTACCTCTGTGACATGTGTGAGCATGTTTCCTCTCTGGAAGCTCAAAATTGGAAAACTGGAGAGGAGAATTGCAGCACTTAGTGATATTGCTCCACTGGAAAGGGGGCTGGTGCTCACTGAGCACAGTTTAGATGGGCCCAGCACGGAGGGTGGAGCTGGGGCTATTTAGGATGTCCAGGGAGGTAGCTGGGTTACAGTTACAAGGGAAGGCAGGCCAATACAAAGTTGGCAAGCACCAACAGATTTACCAGATTGAGTGAAACTGTTGGGGATGTCTATTCAGGAATGGCAATGCCTGTTCCCTCTAACAGCCTGGAGAACAGGCAAAGAAACAGACAGGTTTTGGTGCTAGGGGACTATTATTAGGAAGGGAGAGTTATCACCCAGATCCCAACAAGCAAACAGTTTGCTGTCTCCCGGGTGCTCGGGTAGATAAATTATTGGGAGGGGCTGGAAATGAACCAACAGTCTTGGTACCAATGACAAAGTTAGTGGAAGATGGAGTGTCTTAAAGAATGATTTTAGGGAATAAGCTTAAGGGAAGGACCTCCAGGGTAGTATTTTTTAAGATACTACCAGTGCCACTTGCTAGCCTCCAGGGGAGACAGATGGAGCTTAGGGATGTTAATGTGTGGCTAAAAAAAGTGGTGCATTAAGGAGGGGTTTGGGTATTTAGAGCATGGGGCTGACTTCTCACTTGGGTACAATCTCTATAGCAGGGATGGATTGCACCTTAATGACGAGGGAGCTGCTTTTAGGGGAAAGAATGGTTGAACAGCTGGGGGAGTTTTGAAAACTAATAGGTGGGGGGAGGGACTAGATAGAAGTAATGGGGTAGTAAGTGTAGAGGGGGTAAGGAATTAAATAACTAGTCATGTGGGAGGAGGGTTAGTAAAGTCAATAGGGAGGTACTGCTAAGTAAGAGTTAGAATTATTAGTGGTAAATGAGAAATGGGATTTAACAGGCATTACTGAAACATGGTGGGATGATTCTCATGACTGGACTGTTAATCTGGATGGTTATAACCTATTTAGGAAAGATAGGGGCAATGGTAAAAGGAGAGGAGGGATTTGTCTGTATGTTAAGCCTGAATTTAAGCCTGTAGTCAGAGAAGATATTTATGCTGCAACTAGCGGTAATGCTGAATGTTTGTGGGAAGAGTTAAATTGCGGAGCAGCAAATTTCAAAAGAATATTTGTAGGAGTATGCTATAAACCACCACACCAAATATAATTGAAAGTGAGGAAATGCAATTATTATTACAGATTGGAAATGCAGCTAAGCATGGGCAAATTCTAATAATTGGAGATCTCAACCACCCTGAAATAAACTGGATGAGTGAAACAAGCAGTACGGGTAAGGGGAGCAGTTTCTTGAGTACACTCAGGGATCATTATCTGGCCCAGGTTATACAAGAGCCTACTAGAAATGAGGCTATCTAGGACTTCGTAATCACAAAATAATATTCATATGGTATCAAATGTTGAAATATGGCAACCTTTGGGAAACCGATCACAACAGTCTCATTTTAAATTGAATTCAAACAAAAACGGTAAGTGGCCAGCAAAAACTGTGAATTAAAAAAAAAAAAAAGGGCAGATTTTAACAGTCTAAGGGCAGCAATACAATGTATAGACTGGGACAAAGAACCGACAGGAAAAAATACTAAACATAAATGGACAGCGTTCAAATCCGTACTAAATATACCATGTGAGAATAAAGGTAAAAGGAGTAAATTACATCCAACATGGCTTAATGATTTAAAGATCAAGATACAGAGTAAAAATCAGGCATTTAAACTATACAAAACAAGAGGGGGACAGAGACTGCTTTACGCGAGTACAAGGAAATCACTAATGCTTGCAAAAAAGCTATTAGACTGACTAAAATAGAAAAATAAAAAGGAGTTGCAAAGGAGTGCAAGACTAACCCTAAAATATTTTTTTAATTATATAAATGGGAAGACGGCGAGGAAGGAAGGAAGCTATAGGAACATTACAATGTGACACAGGCCATCTGACAATTAGTGACCAGGGAAAAGCAGATGAGCTAAATAGGTATTTTCTTCGGTATGTACAAGGTAGGTACCAGTAGTTCGGACACTGCAACATAATGGGGCTACACTACCTTAGCCGAATAATTGGTTAATGCAGGAAGAAATCCAATAGAGGTTGGAAAAAATAAAGGTTAATAAAGCTCCAGGTCCTGATGGAATACATACACGGGGACTGAGCGATCTAGGTCCTGTAATAACAAAACCATTATATGTACTTTTTCAAGATTCACTCAACATAGGGTCTCTACCAGATGACCCGCGAAAAGCAGAGGTGATACCTATATATTTAAGAAGGGAGCAAGAGCAAATCCGGGGAATTATACACATGTAAGCTTCACTTTTGTAGTGGGAAAGCTTTTAGAAGGGATAATGTATAGGGATAAGAATAGGTCTAGTCGAACAGGATTATAAGTAGTAGCCAACATGGATTTATGAACGATAGGTCATGTCAAACAAATCAAATTTGTTTCTATGAGGAGGTTAGTAGGAACCTGGATCAAGCCAACTCAGTGGATGTAGTCTTTTTGGATTTTGCAAAGGCTTTTTATACAGTGTCACTTGGGAGACTATTGTGCAAACTAAGAGATACAGGAGTTGCAGTAAATATCTGCTCATGGATTGAGAGCTGGCTAAAAGACAGGAAGCAAAGGGTTGTTGTAAATGGAACATACTCAAATTGGACTAATGTGGTAAGTGGGGTTCATCAGGGCTCAGTATTCGGGTCCTTTCCTTTTTAACATAATTAATAACGACTTAGAGGTGGGACTGGAAAGTAGTGTCTCCATTTTTGCTGATGACACGAAGTTGTGCAAGTTAATTAAAATCAGAAAATTATGTACTTTCCCTCCAAAAGGGATATGCATAAATTAGAGAAATGGGCAACTAAATGGCAGATGAGATTTAATACGAATCAACATAAGGTTATGCATCTGGGAAGGAAAAATAACCATACCATTTATAAACTTAACTAAACAAATCTAGGGGTATCAGATATTGAAAGGGATTTGGGAGTGCTTGTGGACAACCACCTATGTAACCGCGCTCAAAGCCAAGCAGCAGCAGCTGCAAAGGCAAATAAACTATTAGCATGTATTAATAAGGGTATAGAAGCAAGGGAAGCAAATATAATTCTGCCACTATAAAAAATCCCTAGTACGCCCTCATTTGGAATATGGAGTACAGTTTTGGGCACCACTTCATAAAAAGGACATTTTAGAACTGGAAAAAGTACAGAGAAGGACAACAGAACAAATAACGGGAATGGATGGACTTAGTTATGAAGAAAGACTAACCAAATTAAACTTATTTTCTCTAGAAAAAAGGGCATCTAAGAGGGGATATGATTACCCTATATAAATACCTACAGAGTCAGTATAAAGATTTGTATAGTATAGAGCTTTTTGTGCCAAGAGGTTTTCAGTTGACACAAGGACATCCTTTGGTGGTTAGAAGTAAAAAGACTCTACCTTAAAGAAAGAAAAGGGTTCTTCACAGTAAGGGTATTTCATCTGTGGAATTCTCTACCAAGGGAGGTGGTCAGGAAGGAATTCATTTTTTTTCCCTTTTGAGACAAGTGGCAAAGTTTCACTTGGGTATTTTTCTGTTTGCTTTCCTCTGGATAAATGAACAACTAATCCGCCTATTGCAGATCAGAGGAGATCTTTGAGATTGAAAAAAGACTTTTATCCCATCAAGTTAAACCTTCTATTACTATATAACTATGTAAGAATTTGACAAAATGTGCAGTTTGCTTTATAAAAAAATAAAAAATAAAAAAAAAGCATCAAATCCGTTTTCAAACATCCATAAGTATGCATTTTTTGGAGGGCTGCACATCTCTTCAGTTCAGGGATGTTGAAGTGTCTGGGATATTAACTGGAGGTCCCTTGAGAGCGTCATTACTGTGGCAATCTCAGACACTAGACTTCAAAAACAATTTTAGATTAAAAGGTTTTTAAAAGGTTAGGAAATGCACAGGGGAAAATATATTAGCATTACAACAATTAAACCCTTTCAACACCAAAGCCTTAGGAAATGGCAAACCTTGCACTTTAGTGAACATGAAATGTACTAGAAAACATTGTATCTGTCCATAACCTATAAATAAAAGGAAAAAGGATCTAGATGCTTGACAGGCATGTATTAAAGTTACACAGCAGTTGTAAGAAGAGGGCTTACAGTGAAACAAAGCAGAGGCCCAACTAGACCTAAATACACTACCTAATGCTCAATATCTCCTTTTGGATTGCTACCTTGTCATGGTAAATGGGCTTATTATTAAAAATAAATAAATATAGTCATAAGATTATTGATCACCAGTAAGTAAATTGCAACGTTTGACAAACAAAAACCTAGAATCTGGTGATCTCTTTGTCCAGCACAGTTGGCTCCTTCAACAGTTCTAATCCAGTTAGTTGATAAACATATAAAAACGTAAGAGCCTGACAAACTTCTAAAGTTTTACCAATGGCTCATAACTGAGCCCACTCCTAGGATTTGCCACAACTTGGACTAACCAGATCAAGGTAGAGAAATCTTTAAAGTCTCTCAAATAAGGATCTCGCTGCGTGAGCAAAGTGGAGTTAAAGGAGTTGGTTAGCTCTACAATAAGCCTAACCAACTCCAGTCATGAAAATAAAGCTAATCTACTGTGGTTACAAAGTAGAATAATATTTTAAATAAGTACAAAAAAAAAATATATAACCTTCCAGCATCTTCTAGTATACAATCCAGAAATGACAACCGAGACACTAGATAAAAAAGATGAAACACCAAACCTTGAGGTGTCAAGGTAATTATTTACAAGGTACCAAATAGGTTTTTGTTTTTAGATTTCTTTTGATGGCCAAATATTTGTTAGATTGTGGAATCACTTTATATGAATGTACACCTTCCATGGCTCCTAATGAGATTCTGGCCAGCGTATTTGTACTTTTGAGTAGACAAAAATCCATAATGCCTGTTCTATGAAATTAGGTGAGAATTATATATGCCATGCTATTTTTTGCAATAAAGAAGTTGGTCAATTTGTTAAGGGATGAGGAGCTAAAGAACATACAAAATGTTTCGAAGTGTAAAACATGAATTGCGAGACAATCCAACAAACTTAAAAAAAAAAAAAAAAAAAAAGCCATAAAAAAAATCAAGAACAATGTAATGTTATGCACCAATGGGAATTGGTTTGTCAGACAGCTCTCAAGCAAACATACTGAAAAGGCTTTGATAACTATAAGGAATATTTTTTAATAATAAAAAAAACAAAACAAAAAAAAAAAACATACCACTTTAATCTCTGAATTCTTGCAAAGCCAGTTGTGATTCTGTGTATGTTAAACCAGCATAAACACATTTAGCTTTAAATATGAACACAGGGGGTTCATGTAGGGGGTCATGTTGGGTTCCATTTGTTTATTATTTGTAGATTAATACTCAAATCAGTATTTGAGGAAAATTATTTCTATATAGCTTTTAAAACATTACAAGCATTAGAGCTTCCATAGATATGCTTCTTTTGATGTATTTTCTGACTGGTGTTGATTTAGCTATAATAGCCACTGCAGGGAAGTAGATGAGTGGACAAAATAATACGAAAAACGAGCAACTTTGAAGTAACTAAATCGCAAATGCAGCTAAAAATGTGTCATATTCGGTTGATTGACAATTAGAAGTTTGTGTGTCAGAGGTCTGACAACTGCTACTTTCATAAGTTTGCAAAGCACGTAAGTAAAAAAACAAACAAACAAAAAAAAGACAAAATAGTCTGTCCAAGAACTGGCATCAGACACAAAAAATAAAAAGCAAAATATACAGGAACAGTCTCAAAAAGTAATAACATATATCCAACTGGAACGGCAAATGGTAATGTGGTCACGAGTTGAACCTCACTGATAAGGGTAGATGGACACTTTACAGGATAGTCCACTGAATTTTATCAGCAACTCTCAGTCTCATAATCATCACAAATGGCTGCCATTAGGAGACCAGTTTCATCAAGGGCCAATGCACAAAGATAACTAGGTGTAGGGGGCACAAAACATGGAACCCTGAGCAATGGAAAAAAGTACTCTGGTGTAAGAGGGCTTATCAGACCATACTTCTTACTGGATTTACATTGTGGGTAGAAAGCTTCCCCTATAAAAAAAAAGTGTGAAGCTGTTCTGAAGGCAAAGGTAAGCCATACTCTATTAAAGCCTTGATATTTATATAGGAAGGGGTTTCCTACCAGAACAACCTCCTGGGCAGACCCTGTCCCAACCTGATTTTTCATCAAAAACACATTTTATGGCTAATGACTTATCAAACAAACAAATCCAATCCTACTAATCAAGGACTAGAGTGGTCATTTAAGGGTTGAACCAGATAATCTACAAGTCAAAAAAGCAAAAATAAATATCTCAACAGATGCCAGCACATAAGAAAATTTGTCAAAAACCATGCTATACTTTCTTATAACATTACACACACACATACATAAAATACCCATTTGAAAATCCGCATCTACAATGATGGCACTGAACTAATTACATAATAATAATTTAAAAAAATAATTAAACTGATGTATATGGAAACCATTACAGATTGTAGCTTAAAATGTGCCTGTCTTTAATGTAAAATATGCTAAACTCAAATGAAGGTTTAGAAAAGATCGTTCCCTGATAAATTCAACATCTATATAACCTGTTTTTGCTGCCAGGCAACAAACTGACAGATATATCGGAGTTTGAGACATTCTCAATTGGTATTTTTCCGAAATATAAAAAAAGTTTGGCTCTCTGCGGCAGAAGCCACTAAATCCTAATGTTCCCTTTCAGAGAAATATTTACAGGCTAATAATCTTACAATGCAACGAGAATACATTGCTTTTGTGGATACTAAAAACATTTATTTAATTTTGTTACTTACCCTGGACTTGAGGGAACCTCCCCAATTTTCATCCACAAACCTCAAGAACAGCACCTGCATATCTCTATAGAAGGAAACAGAAGAGAAAAAAAAAATGAAAGTATTAAAAATGGCCAAACTATAGTAAAAAAAATATTATTCTGTATTTAAAATGTTTATTAAAAAAACATAAACAAACAAAAAAAAACACACACCTTTTTTTACCTTTTTTGTTGTCATTAATATATGAGTTTTATAGAATCAATATTATATTATCCCAATTTGTTGGGGAATAGAATTGTTTAAATAATTCTTTTTCAAATTCACAGAAACAAGAAAAGAATCACAAAAAGGTAAAAAAGCTAGAAATGTTACATAAAAGACCTGTACGGATTTGTGACCAGAAAGAAAAGAGGAAGAGGGAAAGAAAATTAGATAGGAGGACCAAGATGCAGGAACTCAAGGGAGGTGACAAATGCATCATATTTGTGTATTTTCAGGGAAGTCAATGACCAAGATTATATGCACAAATGCTTCAGTGCTTAGTTCAATGTAGGCTCAATAACCCATTAGCCTGGAAACCAATAGACCCTAACATCTTGGAATTAGTTTACACTGGAGGCCTTATTATTCCCCTCTTCCGCTACACCTATATTGTATGGCTGCATTTTGGTTATATTCTTTTCTACACATGTTGCAGTTTTGTGAAATGCCATCAAGTGCAGTAGAGTGAATAAGAAAAAACAAAAAAACATGCTAATTCAAGAATATAAAAAAGTGAAACTATGACTAATTGTCTTAAATGCATGTCTAAGTTTCCTGGATTATTAATGCATCTGACAGAGGAGGATGAGTAGTGTGTGAAAACATTTTTTTTGTATAAATAAATACCAAAATCAACATTAACAAACTCATTCTGATGTTTGCTAAATCTCTTCAGTTTTGCAAGCAGCAGTTTTTGTTACTTATCACCCTTGAAAATCCCTGGTAAAAATTAGCATAAAATTCATAATCCGTTTTGGCCAATCACATAGAGCTAATACATTTTAATACAATGTAACAATCAATTATGGCAGTTTGTGCAGGAAGGAATTATGGGATGTTTAGTCTCCCTATAGAAGAAAGTAGGAGGAGTCAGAAACTGATTGGTAGATCTGAGTTGAGCTGCTGTTGGCTTTAATGCAGCATTTATTTTGGGAGCTTCATTGTGGTTTTGTAAGCAGCCCTGGGTTGTGGAAAACAAGTTTTATTCTTAAATAAAATAAATCTGTTTTTTTTTTTTGTATGGGGAGATCTCTGGCATAATACACCTCACTGCAAAACTTAAGTTAACTTTTCCCCTGGGACATACACATCACAAATACCAAACATGTCTGCGAGTTTCTTTCCTAAGTAATTTGGGAATTCACCATAGACATTGGTTTCCTAGCTCAAAGATAGGGCCTTACTTGCTTTGGTAAATGTTAATCGGTAATTATCATTGTCTGAACCTAATTTCAGTACAGCGCTACGGAATATGACAGCGCGTTATAAATAAAACTATAATAAATCATTCTTATTAAATTCATTAGAGATGCATTTTTGTTGGACTTCACCAGCACAAAAAGTGAAAAATGGCTTGTGCATAAGACTGAAAAAGCAAACTTCCTAAGGTCCCAAAAAGTGAAATCCAAATGAATAAATGTAACTGTGACTGCTGAATACTATATGAAATTAATGATTATTCTGAAAACCTTTTGTATAAAAAGTATAGACTTCAATCAAGATTTTTGTCTTTATGAACTGGACATTGCACTTGTTCTTGGTATAGGAGCCATCTGCAAAATACAAAAGCCAGCTTTGTTTAAATGTATTTTGGCAGAGGAAAGCCTTTATCAAATACAAAAGAATTAAAATTTTCTGGATTTTCTGTAGAAATAATCAAGTGTATTTGTCTCAACAAGAAAGGATGAGATTCATGAAGCCAACAGCTGCATTTTGCAGCAAAACACTATAAAAAGGACTTAATTAACTTCCTTTAGAATTGTGAATGGTGAACTGTGAGACAACTAGTGTAATTTTGCCTCACATGGGAATGCACAATACTGGACTTGTGGCTTTCAATTTATACAGCCATCACATCATTGCATAAAGATGACAAAAATTAGATCCTAAAAATATGGAAAACAAAGCTCACTAATTTTAAAATGCGTGCCAGGAAAAAAAATTGGCAAAGAAATGTTACCAACGCTTTCTCTTAAGGGACGTTTAAAAACGGCTGAGAGTTTTGTCAACTAATTGAAAATTGCTGAGGATCTTCCAAGACCACTTAAGGATTTTAAGTTAAAATCAATTGAAATACACTGTGTGGCCAATTCAGATTTGCATAAAATTTTACTTAAAAAAATGAGGGACATGGAATTTTCTATTAAGCATTTAAAAGACCACAATTTAAAAGTTTAACAAGGTTTACTTAATATTTCTCCATGCAAAAAATGTATTTTTGTAAACGAAACAGGAAATGCAAAGAGTATACTTTAGGCTGTATATTACATTGGTTGGCAAAGGGCAAGATAACAAAAATGGTTAAACCTCGGATTACATTTTTGTGCTTGGAGTCCTTTTTTGAAATAATAAATAAATAAAACCCATTATCAAATACCCTCTGACGGAACAAAAAAAAAAAAACAAAAAAAAAAAAAATTATATATATATATATATATATATATATATATATATATATATATATATATATATATATATATATATATATATATATATATATATATATATATATATATATATATATATATATATATATATATATATATTTCCATGTCCCTTTATAAAGGACAAGTGGTCTTTCGAACTAAACTGGATAGGAAAATATATATATTTTTTTTTAAATCCCCTTTGAACTTTGATATTAGAATCCAAAATGGTATATATATAGCACATGTGAAAAATAGTTTGTCGATTACCATGTGTAGTTCTTTAAAACACCACATTTTAAATAAGGAGTTAGTGGTCATTCTAATGTCATACATAAAAAAAAAACAATAAAACAAAACACAACAACAACAACACAGACGAAAATAGGCCTCAGATTAGGAGAATCAATTCATGCAGTCGCAACATTTTATTGCCCTTTTATGTTAACACTTTGAAGTGTATTGGTAAAAAAAAAAAAAAAAAAAAAAAATAAGAACAATTGGATTGCTCCTTCCACTGGTCATTTAATGAGATTAGTAATTGTCTTTTCCTGCAGAGTTTTAGTTCTTTACTCAAAGAAACTTTGTTTTATAAGAAATATAAAATGACTTCTCAGGAATTAACACTTTTTAAAACAAGTCCTTTAAAGCTACTAATATTAAAGTTTCCTACTTTTTAGCAGTTCTTTAAGGGAAAAAAAAAAGACCCATATACAGAAGTATTTGGATGGCTGTATTTGCAGTTAATTTGGTATATGAATAAAATACCACGTTTTGGCCAGTGCAGTATAAAAAAATGAGTCTACAATCTATATTTAGCACACTGCAAGTGTGTCCAATCTCTTGTGCGGTTACAATTTCACACACAGTTAGATTCAGTTCTAGCTCATCCATCTTTGTTTTAGACCCCAGTAGTAGTCTGTATTTTCAGTGGAAAACTTGCATTCCTCACTAGTAAAGCTTTCAACCATATTCAGAATTTACAAAAAAAGAAAATGCCAATAATAAATATACTATTGAATACATGGATTTCCCAAAAAGTTAAACTATAGCATTGGATATAACATTCAGTGTCATCTTAGATTAAAGAGCAACTTGTTTTTTAATAAAGTGTGCTTATTTGCTCAATTAAATAAAACCAACTGCCTCAGCTAATGAGTGGCTTAGAGTTTTGCTTCTTGTGTTCATAGGACACAGCTTTGGCATACAGTCTAAGAGATAATTGGTTATATACATTGCTTGCAGCATGAAATTAAAGTTCTTTGTTCAAAACAGTCCTATAAACAGATAATAGCAGCTGACCACTTCATCTATTCCTTTGCCACTATTACCATGTCTCATGGATACACATCCAAATCATATTACAATGAAAAAACTCTTCATAACCCAAGACTTGTATTAATGGGCTAGCTAGGAAAAATGACTAACTGTCATGATTAATGAGGAACATTTCTCTTGCAGAAAACTCTGCTCTGATGGAGTTGAAAGACTGATTGCAAGCAATTCTTGATCGGTTGTTTAAGCTCATAAGATGAAACGAATAAGTCTGTTGTAGCTAAGCAGCTGTTGGAGGCTAATCAGTTTGGAACTTCTCTGCATTATACAAAATAGGAATAAGCCTACCAACGCAAATTAAAGATCTACTGAAACCACCTTGTTCACGTTGGCTGTGAATCACAACATTATAACTTCGATCTATCATATTTAGTTCTCTTTCACTTCTAATCCAACTGAAGATAAGTTTGATTATTTCCAGTAAAGCTCTGTAAACTATCCAGAACAATATCATATAATCCTTAACATATGTAGCGTATCTTTTACATTTTTGATGTATGCGACACATGACATTGGTATAATCACACATAATCGTTGTCAAACTGCGATTCGACGTCACGCTTGCGACAAGTCGCAGTTTGACAACTGCGCATTGCACAACAGCCCGAGCAGGCGCACAACGCGGCCTAACCCACACAGGCGCACATCGCTCTGAAGACACAGGAGGAGGGGGACACACAGAGGTGGACAGGGGGGAAAGAGACACACAGAGGTGGACAGGGGGAGAGGGGGTAAAAACACAGCGGGAGAGGGGAGAAGACAAGGGAGGGAGAGGAGGGGGGAATTGAGACACAAGGGAGGAAGTAGACAGAGGGAGAGACTCGCAATGAGGCCAGTAAAGTAGAGGGGGAGAGGCATTGCCAGGATTCACATTTTATTGCCATCATTTTTGACGGGCAAGTTGCTAGTCACATATTATAATTGTCAAACTGCGATTCGTCATCACGTTTGCGAGCCTCGCATATCGAGGCGATTCATTGAAGCACAGAAGTCTTCCAAGCACTTAGCAGATTAGCGCCAAAGGCGCTCCTCGCCCGCTTGGCTCGCCAAAGGCGCTCCTCGCCCGCTTGGCTCGTCTAGCGAGGCGAGCAGTTGAGCCTCCAAGCAGTTAGGAAACGTGGGATTGCCTTAGGCTGCAAGGAATACCAGGAGTTGTATGCTGTGGCCCAATGAAGAAGGAACCGGCAACCCACTCTAGTATCTCTGCCATAAATACCATCTGGATCCGCATGACCATGGACATAAAGATGTCCTGGTGTGTTAAGGTCCAAGAGGTCAAAAAGAGTAGGAAAAGACTGAAAGATGCACAAAAAAAAAAAGCCAGGAAGCAGAGGGTTGTTGCAAATAGAACATTTGGTCCCTCAGGGTTCAGTATTAGGTACTCATTTTTAAAGATTTGTTAATGAATTTTTTCTATATAGACATATCTAAAACTGCCAAATGTAAAGATAGTACCAGAAGTAACATTTTAGGCACATTACATTTGTCAAACCTTGGTATAAAAAAAACTTACGTTTGCAGTTGTCCTCACTAAATAATAGTAGAGAAAGCCTCCACTATACAGGAGTTTAGCAATCATTACATTACAAGATAACAATCCTGTTCCACAAATAGGAAATTAAGAATGAACATATGCACTCAGCATCAATGTCGATCTAGAGCATTAATTAGCACTCACTGGGAGAGTAAGTATAAAAAAGAAGAGCATGCCTAGTTACTATACATTAGAGTAAGACTTTAATAATTTAAAGTCTGTTATTATACAACAAACCATTCATAACCCACTGAGCAAGGTAATTAATGGACCTAGATAGAAATTTAGGGAGAGTGTAAAGTCCTTTATAGTCAATATGTGCTTAAAATACCAAATCTTCAAGCTCTGTTTTCTCACAATTATCCCAAGCATTTTACACTTTTGTACTTTAATTATACTGACAGAACATGTCTTTTCTCCATAGATTAAAAAAAAAAAAAAGCTAAATGTTATTGGGAATGTTGTATGATCCACTTGCTCTTTTACAGCAAAAGTATCCTATTTAGTTGTTTTCTCTCTCAATTGATAGACGTAGACTCAAATAAATCATGAACAGTAATGAAATGAACAGGAGCTTATCAAATAAAGTGTTCCACAGCAAGAAACAAATTAAAGTTGTTTAAGGAATCATGCATACAATCTCTGTTCACCTTACATGTTCACCCTCTTGTCTCACTGGCTCAAAATTATCTCCATTAAAATGGCATGCTTTCCTTAAAATGTCACTCGCATTTTCATTCAACAACCCCGTAATATATTGTAAATCTTGTATATAGTTGTTACAATCTGCTTCTTCAAGGGGGCTTGATATGAACCTAGTTCAAACCTACCCCAGCAGAATCGTGTAGTTCCTGTTCTCTGTGGCACAAAAGATGGCTTCTGAAGAGGTACAGGCACAGAATACTGCATACAGGTTATTAGTGGCCCATGGCAAGACCACTCCCCAAGTCAGGATACAACACACAGAAATAGTCCCATACCTTGTTTATGTGAAAACTATCTCTCAACCTTTATTGAATGATCAAAACATATGTATACTCTCCAATACCACACCCTTGTGTGTATGTGTGATGTCAGCCCATCTGGCTTGCAACCTTGCGCTATCAAAGCTCTTGAGATCAAATTCACCAGATATCTATAGATGGCTAGTGAAAAAAACTTAATGTTAAACTCAAGTGTTTGCTTAGGACTACTTGAACTACATACATCTGTCTTGACCCAAGGTCTGTATGTGCGAGTGTGCAATGATCTGCAGCTAACTTATATGCAGAGCATTTTTACCAATTCCACATATGTTGTATATAACATTTTCCCTCTTATAATATAATATAATATAACTAGGATACATAATTAACCATGTACAGGCAACATATAACCACACAATAACACACAATCCCAATGCAACAATGCCATGTTCCCTTGGCCATATTCATAAATGACTGGCAATATGAGTCCTTAAACAATTAAAATCATGACAATAGTGCTATAAACTAAATCTGTGTTTTTTCTAAAAAGGAAAAATAGTATGGAATTTTATGACAAATTATGAAGCAATACAAAATACATATACAAGTCTATAAACATACCATTCTTGATTCAATCTGTGCTTCTTCCTGGCAGCACTGTTTGCAGACTGATTTGATCTCGCCTAGATTGAACTGCCCAAGCAGGTCACAGGAATTGCACAGTAAATTACTGGAGAAGCCAAGATCCCTGCAAGCTTCAGATGAGAGCTCAGCCCCATAGGTGGACATCTGAAAGAAAATTAATTTGAGTGGATGAGTAAAGGATGCAATTAACTGGAGTGAAGGTGAAATGGACAGCGGAAAGGGGATGGCAAAACTGCAAATCAAGCTGTGAAAGTGACCATAGCATTAATAGCCAAATCTATCTTAGTATAAAAGAGTTTTTCTACATTACAAAATTACACAATTAAAAAAAATATTTAGATGCTCTTCCCCCATTAATACTTTCATAACATTGTGACAGCAACATTATGTTGTGTGTCATCATAATTTGAATATAATTGCTTATTTGGAGTACACAATTTGGACAGTCACCATAATCAAAGCAGCTTAGCAGCGGTCAACAAATGTATGTCTAGGAGTCACACATACTTCGCTTAGGAGCTGTGGAAAGGTGTGGCAATGTGCGAGGGTAGATTTATGTAGAATTACCTAGCAAGTATCAGACTGTCAAAGGGATTGTTGAAAAGGTATTCACATCAGGAGTTAAACAAAACAGTTAGGGCTCTACAAATCCTGGCACCCAAGGGGCCCATGATTCCTAAAATTGTTATTATTCTAATTACAATTATATACTACGCACCATCCCCGGCTCCTAAAAATGTTAAGGAGGTATGGAGAGGGAATGTTTGTAAAGCGCACAATCTTGAGTGTGTCTAACACAACATATATGGCCGGTGTCCTAAGTCTCTTGGTTCTAAGACATATGCTGTATATGGTGTGCTAATCCGCTGTATAATGTACGTATAGTGTGATGGCGCCTTGTGTTGTGTGTAACCGCTGAATCTGATGTGTACTTTCCACGTGTGCGCGAAGGGGTGTCCCAAAGTACAAGTACTTCAGATCGTTTTTCATAAATAAAAAGTAACTTTATTGGTAAAATTCTGATTTAATTCAGGCAAGTAAAATCCATTGGTAAGGACAATAAAACCAAGTAAAACTTAGACGTGTTTCGCTGCTGTAATCTGCATCCTCCTCAGTGAAAATATTTCCTCTCTCCATTCAGGCTTAGATGGGCCTAGTTGTGGGAGAATGAAAGGTTCAGGGTATCCCTCTGGTTTAGACTCAAGATTGTGTGCATTGCAAACATTCCCTCTCCACACCTCCTTCACATATCAACAAGGTACCAGCGTGAACAGTGCTTTTGGGAATAGCAGCACATTCGACCGCCGTACACACCAAGCAGTATACAACTAGGATTTGTTCTATTATATATAGACCTATTAATAGGCAATCGCCAATAAGACAAGATCTACCAAGTGCTAAGGCTAAACTTTGGTTGTGGTCAGATTGTACCCAACCACCAAACTCAAAATCGCTATCTCCTAAAAAATGTTAGCCTGACTCTCTCCAATTCCCAAATGTTAATCCCTCAAAACAGTGATATTATATTTCCACATTATTAAAAACTGTTATGTCACACAACCATAGGAGTTAAAAACCCACAATTAAAAGTATTAGCACTGTAATCTGGAGCGGTTTAGGACTCTTAAAACATAGGAGGAGAAGGCCCCTTCTGGATCGCTACCTTGTTGTGGTGAAGAGGCTTGTGTACCTAAATGAAGTTGTGAGCTATAGCATGTAGGGTCAACCAAGATGGGCAGGTCAGACAAATCGGGGTCCACTGGACATGGAACTGGCAGACCACTGCAGTGTAATTGCCAAGAAAACCATACAGATAAGAAGGTTAGAAGTTAGGTTCCAGCAGTAATAATGCTAGCATCATTTGCTGCCTGGATTTGTCAAGCTCTGCTTTAACCGCATCAGTCACTGAGAATTTATGTAAATTTCCATGTATTGACAATATAAAAATGAAGACTTAAGTAAACACAAGAGTAACAATTGGTAGGATCTTCTTATTGATTTTAAGTGCTCTACTTCCAATCCAAAGACCCATCTGCAAGTTATGTACACCTGGAAGAATCTTCTTGCTAAGAACCTCAAACTCACCCTTCAGCCAACAATGGAACAACCAATATCAGCCTACGCTGCTGTCTGGACACCATATGTACCCCCTTCATCACCCACTTCCAAGTCAGCCTCAGATTGGACACTTTAGAAATATTCTACTAAAAAGGGATTCAGCCATTGGCTTAGAACCACCTCTTTCCTAGTAAAGGCAGTCACAAATTCCCAAACCTTAGGGCCCACATTTAGTCCTGGTACAGATTCACTAGCATTGATATTTCATAAGTAATCTTATAATACCCATCTTTTAAAAGAACCCATATTATGTATTGTTCTTTAAAAAGCCAACAAAAAATATATATTAATTGGCATATAGGTTGCCCTTCCTATGTCTATGACTTGTTACAGAGGCATAGTGGCTTATGAATGTCTGGTGAAACAAAGTTTGTGCTTTTATCTCATTTATTTTGAGAGTAGAACAGACCAAGATGAAGGCTCTCGATGAGACCATTTTTTCACAATTACATTTGTAAGCAACAATGATGACAAGGACATTGAGGAACCAGGATCCCTGGATTTTATCCCAAATAGAAGCAGTATAGAATTAACAAGCTTGTGTTTCATTACCATCCTAGATGTGTGAAATATGTTGGCACATTATAAATAAAAGGACTATAATAATAATAATAATAATAATCATCCTTTTAAAATGGAAACCCATATGTCTAGTTACACTTCATGTCAAATTTGTTTAAATTCGCTTGGCAGATCAAACACACGTTGTCAATTACGGTCTTGCTTCTGTACTTTTATTTATTTACCAAGACCATGGGAATACTGTATTGTTTTATTGTGTTGCATCCGAAAGAAGGCATTTGAGAATTTTTCCACAGTGTTTTTCTTTTTTAAATGAAGATCCTGGAGCAGAATATAGAGCTTTGAATGAGGCTTTGCATGTTGGAAGGTTGCTTCTGTCAACAAATGAGTCATACTTGTCTGCCAATAAGATCCAAACACACAGTCTCTGCGCAGGGACACTTCCTGTTATTTTAACCCTTTTGCTGCTGTGCATATTTCCATTCCTGTGCTGAGCCCTTTAATATTTTTCCATACTTAAAAATCAGTTTCAGTGATTTTATTTAAAGAGATAAACTGGCAGGTGATATATTGTTTAACTGGGACATTTCCTCTTATTGGAAATATTCATTGCTTAAAATTTAACAAAAAAAATAAATGATTTTCAATATAAACCATCACAAATATCAATGTAAGGCATGGGTTTGAGTAAAACAGCAGCAGTGCACTCCATAATATATTGCAAAAAATGCATTCATATATTCAACTATTGACGGTGGGCGCCAACCATTGGTAGTTCATCCAGTACGGGATTCCAACATCTGATTCTGAGTCTTGTTGCCACTTCTTTGGTAAGACGCCCTGCTAAAAATTCCCTAAAATGTATATTCTTTTTCCAAGAAAATAAATGTAATCATACATTATGGAATGAACAGCAGCAGTTGCTTCATGCAGATGCATTTAAGTGGATGTTGACAAGTTCTTCAGTTGCACTGTTTGTCCCTTTAAGACAACAGATATTATAATATGGGAATTACTTAAGTGATTTAAAGAGAACAATGAAAAGTATTATGGTTACATAATTAATCTCTACTGTTCAGTACACTTTTGAAAAGCGGCGTCTCACA
Organism: Discoglossus pictus; assembly: GCA_027410445.1. Lineage (NCBI taxonomy): Eukaryota > Metazoa > Chordata > Amphibia > Anura > Alytidae > Discoglossus > Discoglossus pictus. Next base: position 145,654,887 of record CM050170.1, read on the forward strand.
GTTATGTGGACTTGAGTTTGGAAAAGAGCAATGGTTTCTTAAAGAGTCGCTCTCCCATAAATAAAAATCGATAACCCTTCTTTTGTAGCAAACTCCTGACTTCTCTATATTTCTAAGACCATGTCTTCCAAAAGCAAGATCAGTGACAGGGGTTCATGTGTCATGGCATTCAGAGTATCATGAAACCCCTCATTTGAAACCGGGGTCTCGTATGCCACTTCATTTTGTGTGTGTCTGAGGGAGGCGGGAGACAATTGTTAATGTTAAATGCATGCAGTTTTTAAATGTGTTGCCTAAAATTTATAAAATGGCAATTAATATGCATTCACATAATACAGCAAAACGTCTGTGCAATATGCAACGTTTGGACCTCATGGGCATAATCTATATGAATGCTTCCCAACAGATGGTCTTAGGTCCCATCCCGATCCTCAGGAACAGAGGTGAGCATAACACTCTACATATAGCATTACCATTTGTTACATTTATAAAATCAATATTAATGAAAATATCTGCAGTTAAAATGCACCCTTTTCCCATTTTAATACATGCATAACTTGTAAGACCTCCTCCTTCTCATAGGAGTTATTTATTGTCAATCACTACTCTGCTTTCTCTTGTTCCATTCTCATTCAGCTCTAGCCCTCTCATGCCATTGGTCATGAAGAGAAGTTACCTCACTAGAAGTGCTCTCCATGGTGTGAAAGAGCACAAAATCGTACGTTTAAATTATTTATTTATTTTTAAATTAGACTAATAACAGCTAAAAAAAAAAAAAAAAAAAGTTTCAAGTCTGTCCTTCCTACTGATAGTTTCATGATTAATAACAGACAGCAGGGACGCACAGTGAGGACACTGATAGATAGCAGGCCCTCCCTGAGCGCAGGTACCTGTGAAAAGTTAACCCATAACAGGCCTGTTTAGGTGATTCCAGCATGCTATTATCTGCATAGATTGATTTGATGCTGGTTAACTTTTTTCTTTGCGGGTCTAGCAGAGGGCAGTCAGTGACACATGTAAACACAGACTTTACTGAATTCTTAGTGAAAAATCCACTGATTTCCAAAAATTCTAAACATTATTTCCAGATGATTTTAGAAGATCTTTACTGTGAAGCGGTCCAAATTGTATCCATTTAAGAAGCCTTTCCTATCACTGACCAGGCCTACCTGCTCTAAGATAATTCTGAAAAGAAATATGTACCCTGTTAAAATTGTTGTGATCTCAAAGATGGTCCCTATGAGCACTTAAATGTACCAGCCGGGCCTTGGTTTTAAGAAGGGACAAAGACATTGATCTGTGTAAATAGCAATACAAGAAGTAGAACTTCCCCTGAGGTCAAATCTAGACAAGTATTGCTGGGACCTCTTTAGCCTAGGACGGTTTCTGTAGTGAAGACATAATATGTGTGGGATCCGATATAAGAAGTATATATATATATAGCCGATCTTCGAAGCCGCTGCTGAGTAACCAGGAAACGCTTAGAGCCACGTCACCTAACCCGAGCTGCAGTAACTAGAGCCCCCCGAGCCCCGGCACAGCCTCCCCAGCTCCTCTGTGGGAGTATAACCTCACACCATGCACTAAGAACCCCCAAGAAACAAGTCCATCCGCCCTTACCGCCTGTAACACGGCGACCAGCCACAGCAGCATCCTCTCCGCCACCATCTTACCACCGGCAGGACTGAGACCGAGGCCCCCGGATAACTGTCTTTATAACTGCCTGTCGAAATCAATACCTTAGTTCCTTAACCCGCAAACACTAGTATATCAGATGTATTAATAAGTTATATTCATATATAAAGATTATGCTGCTAATATAAACATATTAACTTAATAATTTTATTTTGATAACACTTGGAATTTGTCAGCATGGAAATTAAGTTGTTTATGTGAATATATATTTATCTCTTCACTTATTTCGTAACGAATTAATTTATTGAGCTGTTTAATATTTATGTGAAATATGCAGGCATCCGTTAGACAGCTATTTACCACAGAGAGGTCCTCGCCATCAGCTTACAGCCTCCGGACTGTATACAGCGTTAGAATGCGACACAAGCGGCAGCCAATCAGAGAGCAGGGAAGCTGCTGAGTTTGGTTGCCAAGCAACCAGCCCTTTGGAGGGAGATGTTGCGCTCTTGCTGCATGTAATAGACGTAGCGCGTAGGGGGCGGAGCTTGGTGATGTGACACGCTGTGGGCCGGCGCTGTTACTGCAGGTAGATCTGGAGGAGCGGCGGGTGCTGTTGTGTCTCACGCTGGAGCTCCAGCTGTCCGCCTCCTGCCTCACGTCTGTGCCCCGGCTCCGCGGGTGTGTGTCCCTGCGCAGGAAGCAGCCCCCGTGCCCCGCCACACACCCGCTGCCCACGGTATGTCGCGATAGATCAGTTTGATGGGGCTTTTAAGGATTATGATGCCGCCCAAGTTGCAGCTGTTGGCAGTGCTGACCTTCGGGGTCACCATGATCTTCCTGGAGAACCAGATCCAGAAACTGGAGGAGTCCCGGGGAAAGCTCGGTAAGGAGCCTGAGGGGGAGGGGATGTGACTGGGATCAGGGCACGAGTCGTCCCAGACACAGCTTGAGCTGCAGCATGGACTGGATCAGGGCAAGGGATCCTTATCACATACATATGCCAGGGTGCAATGTGATAGATCACTTGCTATAAAACATGCTGGGGGTCTAGGTTCAGAAACAGGTGCCCATTTTGAGTATTTTTGCTTTATTTATTTAATTATTTATATATATATATATATTGGGTTTGTTCAGTAAAAAAATGAATCCCTATATACTGAAATAGACTGATCATTCATCTATATCTATGGGTGTACGTGTATATATATATATATATATATATATATATATATATTGGGGTAGTATTAAGTGCTTCAACATATTAATTACTAATATGATATGTTATTTACCAACTCTGAGGATCAATAGATGTTTTATAAAATATTAGAACAGGCTCTTTCTGACACTAGTGAATAAGATCCAGATGTTTGATACAGTATTGTTAATTAACAAATAATCAAAATATTATAAGGATCTGCGCATGGGTGTAGGAGCTAAAGAAAATCTGGGCGGGGGGCTACTGCATATAGTATAAAAATACCACACAACTGGGGGGGCGGGGGGATTTGTCCCCCTCTCCCCACCCCCCTAGTTCCTACACCCATGGATCAGAGGTCATCTGAAAAGGTTCGTCTTGATGGACTGAATGGGATCTATCCTTTTATGGGCACACACGGGAAGTCTCCTGGTGCCGGGCTCGCGTCCCAATGTACTCCCTAAGCCCCTAACCCTTTAACTCTAACCCTAACCCCCTACACCACTGGGTGGCCCTATGCCTAACCCCCTACACCACTTACCGGCCCTAACCCAAAAACCCCTAATCACTTACCGGCCACTTACAGACAGCTACATCTGGACGTCCACTGCATGCTTCCCAGCGCTGAAGCGTGCGTGCATATAACAGGATATGTCCACTGAAAGTCTTTATTTAACCTCAATTACTATGTAACTATGCTCAAATATACTGGACAATAGTGTCTCTAACAAGCCCATGACTTATTAATCAGGTTATTGTAGACATAGCATGTCTGACCACAAAACCATATGCAACTAATATAATCTAAAAATATAAGATGTTTTTATTTTGACATTTTGAAATCTTCTTTTTTCTTTTTTTTTTTTTTAAAGAACAATAAAAGCAATTTTTTTCCGGGTTAGACATTGTATACCTACGCTAACCTGATCATAAGTCATGGACTTGGTAGAGACACTATAGACGAGTATATCGGAGTATGTCAGAGACTGTATCAAACCTCTGGCTCTTACTCACTAGTGTAAAGGTGCATCTATTCTAATAGTTGATGTTATTTACAATGGCAGGCTTTCCAGAGATGCAACACTTTCTTAATTAAAAGGCAATACTGCTTAAATGTATCAATTATTTTTTAGAGAACTTAAAACAAATACATCAAGACAGATGTAGCAGGGTAGGGCATCCTAAATCCCCAAGGGAAGGTATGAAAACATGTGTTTACCTTCTATGTAATATGGAATTATGAATGTATTGTAATATCTATATTCATACTCTGAATACCAATAGTTTCAAAAAAGGACAACATAATAAAACACAGGAGCTAGCTAGTATATTTTGAAAGCTGGCATAGGTGCATTTATATTAATACAGTTTTCTCATTTGAAGCTCAAAGTAAGACATTTGACAGAGAATTACAAAAAAAAAAAAACATTAAAAGAAAACATTTTTGGGAACCAGAAGTACAATTTTTAGGTGCATCCAGAGTGCAGTATTTCATGTGATAAATCTGAGAATATCACTACTTCTCTAGCATACAGATAAGGTAAACTGTCCCCTTTTGGGTCGAATAAAGAGTGGTGCAAAGATAAAGTTGGATGGTTATATACAGTACTACAATTTCCGTAGCACCATAACGTCACATTGTTTTATATTTAGCATGGTTTCCTTTTCCAGATATATTGTATTCCTTTAATAATGTTTTGGCTGGTCTGAAACCAAACCTTAGATTCTGTAAAGATGCAAACCTCTATCTCAAGACACTTATAAGATGTTGCAAAGTCTGTTTTAATTCAAGTGGTGATGATGGTTGTCGTTTCTAGAATGTGTATATATAAAATGTACCATAATAAATGTCCATGTTCGCATGTTTGATATTATTCCATTTACTAAACATTTGACTGCACAGGACCAGAGTCTCTGATAGGTTGATTGAGAGTCCAGCTGTTTGTTCTGTAGCTCGCTCCTCAAGAATGGCAAGAGTCACCCCACCACAGTATTGAATAATGCCATACAAGAGATTGTAGGTCCTATCCTGTTGTGTTGGCGCATGCTGTCCTTGTAGGTCCTATCCTGTTGTGTTGGCGCATGCTGTCCTTGTAGGTCCTATCCTGTTGTGTTGGCGCATGCTGTCCTTGTAGGTCCTATCCTGTTGTGTTGGCGCATGCTGTCCTTGTAGGTCCTATCCTGTTGTGTTGGCACATGCTGTCCTTGTAGGTCCTATCCTGTTGTGTTGGCGCATGCTGTCATTGTAGGTCCTATCCTGTTGTGTTGGCGCATGCTGTCCTTGTAGGTCCTATCCTGTTGTGTTGGCGCATGCTGTCCTTGTAGGTCCTATCCTGTTGTGTTGGCGCATGCTGTCCTTGTAGGTCCTATCCTGTTGTGTTGGCGCATGCTGTCCTTGTAGGTCCTATCCTGTTGTGTTGGCGCATGCTGTCCTTGTAGGTCCTATCCTGTTGTGTTGGCGCATTCTGTCCTTGTAGGTCCTATCCTGTTGTGTTGGCGCATGCTGTCTTTGTAGGTCCTATCCTGTTGTGTTGGCGCATGCTGTCCTTATAGGTCCTATCCTGTTGTGTTGGCGCATGCTGTCCTTGTAGGTCCTATCCTGTTGTGTTGGCGCATGCTGTCCTTGTAGGTCCTATCCTGTTGTGTTGGCGCATGCTGTCCTTGTAGGTCCTATCCTGTTGTGTGGGCGCATGCTGTCCTTGTAGGTCCTATCCTGTTGTGTTGGCGCATGCTGTCCTTGTAGGTCCTATCCTGTTGTGTGGGCGCATGCTGTCTTTGTAGGTCCTATCCTGTTGTGTTGGCGCATGCTGTCCTTATAGGTCCTATCCTGTTGTGTTGGCGCATGCTGTCCTTGTAGGTCCTATCCTGTTGTGTTGGCGCATGCTGTCCTTGTAGGTCCTATCCTGTTGTGTTGGCGCATGCTGTCCTTGTAGGTCCTATCCTGTTGTGTTGGCGCATGCTGTCCTTGTAGGTCCTATCCTGTTGTGTTGGCGCATGCTGTCCTTGTAGGTCCTATCCTGTTGTGTTGGCGCATGCTGTCTTTGTAGGTCCTATCCTGTTGTGTTGGCGCATGCTGTCCTTGTAGGTCCTATCCTGTTGTGTTGGCGCATGCTGTCCTTGTAGGTCCTATCCTGTTGTGTTGGCGCATGCTGTCCTTGTAGGTCCTATCCTGTTGTGTTGGCGCATGCTGTCCTTGTAGGTCCTATCCTGTTGTGTTGGCGCATGCTGTCCTTGTAGGTCCTATCCTGTTGTGTTGGCGCATGCTGTCCTTGTAGGTCCTATCCTGTTGTGTTGGCGCATGCTGTCCTTGTAGGTCCTATCCTGTTGTGTTGGCGCATGCTGTCCTTGTAGGTCCTATCCTGTTGTGTTGGCGCATGCTGTCCTTGTAGGTCCTATCCTGTTGTGTTGGCGCATGCTGTCCTTGTAGGTCCTATCCTGTTGTGTGGGCGCATGCTGTCCTTGTAGGTCCTATCCTGTTGTGTGGGCGCATGCTGTCCTTGTAGGTCCTATCCTGTTGTGTTGGCGCATGCTGGTGTGAGGGTTGAGGTTCAAGGGTTAGGCAAACATTATAAGCTTAGAACTTCTCACAAATCGCCAGCGCCATCTAGCGGTTGGAGGCCGCACTGCAGCGGCGGACCTGTCCCGACACCATAACAGGATAGATCCGAGATTGTATTTCATTTTTTTTTGTTTTCTTTCCATATATTCAACTCTGCGTTGGTTTTAGTTTCTTGGAAATATATGAATGTTGGCTTTTACATCAGGGAGCCACAACTCCTACAAATTGGCTACTGGCTCCTACCTTAATAGGTATTATACATATATTTCTATATACAATCCATCCTGGCTCATCCCTAACATAGATGGCTCCTAAGTCTCAAATCCCTGTTTTGCATTAGTTAAGAATCACATATACTTGTAATATGGGGTGTTCAGTTGATTGAATCTGCTGATAAGACTGAGACTGGCGTTCTAGTGATTGAGCTAACAGTTCACCAATTTAGTCCCAATCCAGTATTATGTGCTGCTCCGCCATTAATATTAACTGCATGCTTATGTCTGGAATAACCCTCTGTTGGTATACCATACTATCTGTGTACTATTTTAATAGGAGTTCAGATCCTCTTTTGCACAAAAGTGATAAAAATACTGTACTTTTATGAGGAATGTATGAGGCTGGGAGTTTAACTGATGCTTTTGCCAACAATCTCCACAGTTTTATAATCTCATTATGGATGCTAAAATTGCTCTTTTCCCATCATTACTTCTAAAGACCTCTTGCATTTATATCAAAATAAATTATGTATCTTTCAAGAGTTTTATAATATTGTTCAGAGTGGAGTATTGGAGGCGTTTGCTGTATGTCTGCTTTGTGTATTTATCTAAATAACTTTTCAGTTTGTATAGATTAGATTAAGAGAAGATAATTATGAGGGAAAGAAAACGTTCATGCCTATTATGGAAGCAAATAAATATATATTTTGGCATGTCCATCACATATATCTACTTTGGAGTTGGTGTTGCTCCCACAGTTACAGTACAACCAGCATATATTTTAGTGCATTTTATTTATTATCTTTTTTTTTTTTTTCTTTAAGAGAGTTCAGGATTTGAAGCAAACATTACATAGAAAATTCCTCCCCCACCCCTATCCTATTGATTTTAACATACCATTGAGGTCAATAAAGCTTAGGATCATACCCAATTGGATAAACCATAATACTCACAATACTCGTCTTATTATTTTTTTTTATTCCAGCTAGATTTATCATCCCCACTGTGAGATATAAATAATCATTAGGAGAGATGTTTTCATGTTTAAAATGCCTACATTTTAAGTTCACTTATCTAATACTCCAATCAATTTGGGATAAAACATTTATATTTATTAAACATCTAATTTCATACCTGCACTAATTGGGTCCTTTACTGTGCCATTTTAATTGCACATTACAAACAGTGTTTCTTTATTTTTTAATCATGTATTTAAAGGGATATGTAAGTGAGTTGGATTTTGAATGCATCTGATAGAGGAGAATTAGTAGTTTATGAAAACCATTTTTGCATGAAAATATCCCAAATTAAACATTAATTAGCTTACCTTGAAGTTAGCAAAATTTCCTATGTTTTTGGCTTTTGCATTTGATTGTTGTACGCCCCTAGAAAACCCGACCTAAATTAGCATCACATTCAGAATCCGGCTAATACATTATATCATTCTTCACCTCGGTGGCTTCTGGCAAGAACTGCAACAGTTACTTCCTGTGTGCTGTACCCGAAAGGTCAAAATATGTATCTTGCTGTATTTCCTGTGGGTACACTGCTGTATTTCCGGTGTACCCGGCTTATGTAAGTGTCATGTGGGTATGAACAGCTGGATTTGACTTTTGTGCAAATAATTTTGTAAGTAAACTGAACTTTTCTATATAACACATGCTTTCATACACTACTAATTCTCCTCTATCCGATGCATTCATAATCCAGCTCACTTTAAATATACCTTTTAAAGAAATATGTTTAAAACATTACACACATTCTTTGTTTTTGATTGAAACATGGGGATATGATTTACTCATCTTCTAGCCCACTTCCCCGAGCATTTTTGTTTTATGCTAAAATTTGGATTCTCCGGAGTTATTGTGATCTATATAGCATCCATTTGCATGTTTTAAGGCCCCCAGTAAATGCAATGAATCAGCCTCTTACATTTTGCAAATAATGCTTTATTGCCATACGATGCATCTAAAGCTTTACCGGAGATCTCCGTCCAAAATTCATGTTAAATTGGCCCAACCTTCCAGTTATTGCAGATGTGAAGTACATGATGTTAAAAATGGTCAGTGGAAATGTTAGATAATTGAGCTACAAGTTTTTCTATTCTAAGCATAACTTATCTATACAGACCCTTCCTCTCTAAGTTGTATTATTATCTATGGTCATTAATTGTGTGTGTGGTGGGGTGATGAACGCATGCTCAGTTGGTATAGATTAGATTAATAATAAGATGGCCATGCTCTACTTTATCACTGCCACTGTAAGAGGTAAAGGGTTGCTTTATTGGTCTTATAAAAAGGGCTTTTAAAAAAAAATCTTTTCATAGGGCTTGATAAGAAATAAACTTTTTTTTTATTAAAGTTTAACTGTAAATGTAAACAATTACTTATTATTTTCAGTCATCCCCCAGACTATACAGACTCCAGATTTCTCCATCCCTTGGTGAAGTATTGTGTCAGGGGTCGAGCCACCCATGGGGGTGACTGTCTAAATTGGTATACCATAATTGCAGTATGATATTCGGTGGTGACTCTTGACACTTCTCCCTTGGGCTATTTCACTCCAGCCACAATACTTCATTCAGGCAATGGAGAGATCCAAAGTTTAAAAAGCCTGGTAGATTATCGACAATTAATAACTGTTTAAATGCACAGTCAAAGTTTAAAAAAAGGGTTTATTAGTTCTACCTAACTATTCTTCAGAGACCATTTATCAGACCATTAAAATGATCTTTATTGGTGAGATTAGTGAGCTTCTTTTATAATTTGTTTAGGGACAATTTCAGCCTCAATTATCTAACCATTCTACTCAAAACTTCTAATAACCATTTGCAGTTCTATTTCTATATATGTACATTTCATTTCTGCAGTTACCTGTGCCGTGTCATTTTACTCTCATTACATATTTTGCTCTGTGGGGTGTTGCACTTGCAATATATATATATATATATATATATATATATATACATACATACACATACATACATACATACATACATACATACACGCCTGCATAGCTAGAACTATCCTCTGTACGGTTTGAATTCACAAATCGCATTAATACAACTCAATTGTTCACCTCACTTGTGAAATATTGATTAGGAGCAGACACTGGAAGTTTCTTCTCTTGCAGAAGTCTATATGAACAAGGGGAATCCTTTTAAATGAGTATCCAGTTCAAGCTAGACTCCTATTGATTAATGTGGTTAATCTGCTGCATCCTTAATTTTTGGAACATCTTTTCCGTTTTGTTTCATTGTAGAGAAAACCACTGCAACAACGGCCTCCCTAAGAAGCAGTTAATAATTCTGTCCTGAGAGATACAGTTTCTACTCCGTTAATTCAGTTTATCCTGACAACTCCAACCATTTATATGGCTTTAAGGCATTCACGTGGCTACATATAGAACTTCAGGCAGTTTATTTAAACCAGTGTTTTAGTGGATGTGATTTAATTATTATATTTAATTTGTGTGTTATTGGAATTCCCATAGGCTAAGAAACATAATTGCAAGGTCAGCCTCTGGGGGGGAAAAAATAATAATAAAAAATATATAGATTAATAATGTATTGGACAAACGTCTTATTTATAATGATGAGCTTCCTAGAGGTTCAACCTCTCTTTATCAAGTGTCAAGCAATAGGTATCAAATTATATTGCAATACTCATTATTCTTATTATTATTATTATTATTATATAGATATAGAGAGAGATATATAGACTTATAATTACTGGACATTCACGGCTGCTTCGCTCCAAATTATTTATATATATATATATATATATATATCTCTATCAAGAGAGAAAAGCGGTTGGTTGGGGAAAAGATTCGTTAGTTGCTATAATAATTCAAAATTAAAAAAAGAGAGAAAGAAAAAAGGCAACTATAGCTCGGATCTAATTGAATATATCTATATTTATAACATTTGGTGGTGGAGAAAATGAATAAGAGAAAAGAAACCTCACTATAATACATTCAAGAGACAGAGTTCAGATGAGGTTTGGAATCCACTCATGGAATGGCCCATGGAGTATGCGGATGACAAAACATATATATATATATATATATATATATATATATATATATATATATATATTACACTGGCAGATGCTGGATAAATGTAGTTTCTGGTTTCTCGAGAGTCACCATTTAAGATGCCTAGATTAGCTGCACATGGGATACTCTGCTAAGTATATTTACCTGTGAGGGCTGTTCTAGCAGCAGCTTTCACTCCTCACTTACATACAGGTATGTTTGGCTGGTGGGTGCAGTGCTGAACCTGGAAAATGTAATATTTGTGTATATTTTACTTTATGGATTGTGTGCCTATACATACTTGTAATGTATAAGAAAGTGGTATATACCTACTCCAGAGTAAAAATTAAAATGTATGGAGCAAGAACACAATACAATGCAATAAATCTTCCAGCAGAAAGAACGTGATATCTGCTTCCAAGACAGCATTTCTGTCCCCACTTGCATCCTAGGGGTTAAATCAAAATAACATTACACAGAAACTCCAGCTTCATGGTGAATGTGAAAATAAATCCTCCAAAGAAAACGGGTCGCCATGTGCAATCCCAGATACTACAGAGGATTTTCATGGAGTGTTTATGGCTTGCTCTATATTTACAACGCTTACTGTGGTGTGAACTGTTGGTAGGAAGCCAATGGTGTGAAGAAGAGTAAATCTCCCATCTGTCACAGTGTGACATGTCTGATACCAACCTCTTTCTCACTCAAGCCTATATTTTTGGTGATGATAGCATGTTGCGGGTAATTTTGATGTTGTGCCTATGGACTATGAAACATTGATGTGCGGCAAATATTTGCTTCATTTTTTTTTGTATATTACATGTGAGGCAATGGCGCATCTTTTAGTATTTAAATTCCGTAATATTAACCAGTATGATTGTGTAATTACAATAAAAAAAATTGTATAGGATTTTTTTTAAACTGTCTTATATTAAACAAATCTGATTTCTCGTTTGATCTTAAATGTGTCGCCAAATAAACTGCAACATATTTCACAACCACTTCATTACCCTAGACCAGGGGGTGGGCAAGTTCGGTCCTGGAGGGCCACACACAGGCCTGGATTTGGTGATATCCCTGCTGTCCACTGGTGAGTCAGTCACTTTCTCAGTCATCCTGATTGACGCACTTGTGCACAAAAAGGATATCTTCACAACAAGGCCTGCGTGTGGCCCTCCAGGACTGAACTTGCCCACCCCTGCCCTAGACCAACTATTGCCCAGCTAGATTCTTTATAGACACACTTACTGTATCTTCTTAGTACCCATATGGAAAAGAGTGATACCACCTGGATGTAGCGTGAGTGCCCCTAGTGGTACACTTGTGCAACTTTCTAACTAAATGATGCAGATTTAAAGGACCACTGATGGTCAAGAATAAAGACACTTGTCTGGGTTTCAAATTAATATTTACATCTGTCTAAGCAATAGACATAGATGTTTTTGGGGGAAATGTGATTTATTTTTATTTTTTTAAGACTATGTTTATAAGTACAGGAATCCATTTTGAGTTTGTAACATCAATTCCTCAGAACTGTAAATGATATTTACAATGGCAATGAGCCATTGTAAATATAATTGAATACTGTTTAAATACACAATACCCATTCACTCTCACTGACCCAGCAGCAGACACCTTGCATCATTCACTGCAACAATATCTATCCAGAAATGTAAATGCCCCTCTCACTCAGTTTCAAAGGTATCATGGATTTCTCCATGCAAGATTATCGTAGCTGAAAAACATTGCTTTAACCCTTTGTTACTAAAACATAACATAATATTTCTATATGTTCCCTTTGTTGGATGGTATTTTTGGTAATGGTTTTTCATAACAAACTGTGTTTTGAAGGATAGATAGTAGAGTGACTGCATTTAAAGAAACACATGTGGCTCTCAACAGCCAGTCTTGGGAGCGATGCCTGCCTGAGACCTTATCTGTCCCCTGTCACTTATGGGCTCCCTGCCTCCCCCCCCCCCCCTGCGCCCATTGTGGCTTTCTATAGTCCCCTTTGCTACCTTTTGGGCCCGCAAAAGTCCCAAAGGGACAAGCGTGGGGCACAAGGGGAGAGGCTTCGAGTTCATAAGTGTGGTTCCATGCTAATTGCTGAGTCAGCATCTTTTTTGCGGCCTCCAAATGGATTCCGAGTTACGTGCTTGAAAAAAAAATGGCGACTGTTAAAATCGAGTTGCGGGCCTCACCATGTGGCTCTCAACAGCCAGTCCCCTTTTGGGGACAAAGAGGGATGACGACATAACACGTTATACCTACCATCACCATTAATCACAGTTCTAGTAAGTTATTTTGAGGGACTTTTACAGTTAAGATGTACTCTATTCAAATCTGTGGTAAACAACTGAATATTTTGTGTGCCACGTGTAGTATCACACCTTGTTCAAAATGTTATGTATCTCAAAGATGCTCCCTATTCACTTTGTAAAGTAACCAGTCATTCCCCAGATCAATAAAGGTTCAGAGACACTGGTGTAGGCTACAGTGTGTAGAGCCCCATCATATATTTTATTTTCTCCATTTTATTTAGTTTTTTTGCATACTGCAGTGGTTGCATGGGATATTATAAACCTGCTATTGCAATAACTTATTGTAGCTGTTCTCTCTATGGGAAATATTATATATGAGTTAAATAATCCTCGACAAACTGCATTGCATCTACCAAACTCATCTATATAGTGCCATACATACGACAGCTTCACACTTCTAGATTTTGTAATAAAAGAGTTGTAGTCGACCAAATATATAGTGATTTCTGTCAGGGGTCCTTTCTGTAAAGCACTTGTCATGCCAAGGGAAATTCAATTCTTATTTCATCCGAACAGCTTATTAAAAGGGGGATGGGAATCTTAACACTGTTTATTTGTGTTCTTCCATATTTATGTTTGCAGCTGCCGATTCCTCGGATTGCATTAGCAGCTCCCAGGCCCCTGAGTTAATGCTTACTGAATAGGAATCTGTAATGCACATTCAGGGTAATTTAGACTTTGGTAGGTTTGCAGATGAGGGCTGGTTTACACCGCAGGTGCTCAGTTCTGCCTCTTATATTCACCTCATTCTACGTATGCAAATAAACATAATATCCATATAAAATGATGGCTTGCAGATTACATTTAAAATACACTTTCGAAATGTGATAATATCAGGTGCGTATCTCTGGTCTTTAATCACTGCTGTTCCATCATGCAATTACTTCTATTACAGTTATGATTTTGTATCAACTGAAAGTGGCCCAAATGTCTCCCTAAGGGTCTCTCTGTAGTCATCACAAATAACTGTCATGTCCATGTAGCTGCGTTAGAAGAAATGCTGATTTAATTGACAATGTGTGGGGAAGGATGGCTATATGAGCAAAGGCAGGTTTTTTTTTCTTTCTTTTTTTTTTTCTTTTCTTTTCTTTATTTGTTTTTACTTCAGTTAGGAGTAAGGAAATCACTTGTGCATCCTCCATGTTTAGCCAAATTGGTAAGAATGTGTGGTTGGTACGTATATCTCACTATTTCACTGGTAAGGAATTGCCAACTCCTAGGTATCATGCAGCACAATAATTCCGTAAATAGTTCATTTTAATGTCAATCATGAAGATTATAATGTACGAACAGGAGCACTGTAGTGGTCAAGTCATGAGATATTATTATTGTTTTTTTGTTCAAAAAGTGTTTAGCAATAAAATCAGTATTTGATGAAAAATTAAATGTAGCTATAAAAACAGATGAGATTGTCTCCACCCCTTTTAAGTGTTTAGGGGGTGAAATCGGAACTGCCCCTGAGGCTTCTGTTTCTCTGAATTGTACAGGCTTGTCTGCAATAGCGATGCATAGACAGAAGTTATCAGGACAGAGATCAAGCCCCCTAGGCAGATATTCTCATACCCCAAGACGTCTTAAAGTGGGTGGAAAGAAGCAGATTAGTTAGTCTGAAATATTTCAAATTTAATGTGTATTATTTATATATATTTTTTTAATCAAATAATCTAATAAGTCCCTAATGTATAAACACAACGGTCATTTAATACAAAGAAATGGCCAAATGATTGAACCACTTATTAATATGGCAGCACTAAAACAAGAAATACTGGAAACCTATTCAGAACATTCTGTATTGTTGAATAACAAAGTAATTATTATGGTCTAATATATACTTCCCCCCCTAAAATGTGTTGGAATTTTACTGTTTAATATAGAGTAAATCACATAAAGTCTTTGAGTGGTTTAGAGGTAAGATGGGGCTTGCTAAAGCTAGTAGAGAGAAGGCCAGACAACAATAGTGTATTTGGGGTGTGTGGTGAGAGACCCCCCCCCCCCCCCCCATATTAATTTTGTACACTTCCTTATGTGGAGTATTTATCTTACTACCACATGTAATATGCATTAGGAGTCTCCTAGTTAGAGAGCCACTATACTGATTTAACAGAATAATCTAGATGTTTTAATTAGGAATTGATCATTAATAAGATTCTTATTCCATGATTTAAAAAAAAAAAAAAAAAAAAAAAAAAATATATATATATATATATATATATATATATATATATATATATATATATATATATATATGTGTGTGTGTGTTAAACTTATATTCATACTCAACTGCTGTCCACTCACTATGAGGTCAATGGGGGAAGTGGCTTTTGTGTGCTTGAGTTGGGCTTGATATGGCTGTTATAGCCAAAGCTACCCAGCAGATCTTTCAGGTTCTTTTTGGTCCCTTCACCAAGGCAGCGCTTATCTTCTCTGTGGATTTTGTGTCTGTGTTTCTGGTTGTGCTTATTCATATGGTTTTCTTGCAAATATACTGGATTGCTAGTTCCTTCTCCAGTGCACCACAATTTGTCTGACCTCTCTGCTATGACGTGGCAATCTTGGGTGACCCCTACATGAAATAGCTCACAGCTTCATTGACTTATACAAGCCCCTTCACCATGACAAGGTAGCGATCCAGAAGGGATCTTGTACCGCCTAGCAAAAATAAAGCATTACTGTTATTAAAGTATTTCTAGAATGCTAGCGTTTTTGCAAATTGTCTCATTTCATATATTCTTTATATTTGTATACATTATTGTACAAATTGTAGCTTCTTGCGTTGGAGACATTTTACACTAACAAGCTTCTCTAGAAGATGCCACATCTATTTGAAGGACCTTCAAATGTTTATTTCTTTTATTCCCCCAGGGAAGTCATTATGAGCCCATTATTATTCAAACAACTATGGTTAATTGGCGACTAATGTTTGAATTACTGTCATCATTGACAGGGAACACATTAATGTTCCAGAGGACACCTACAAATAAAGTTCCTATAAATTTCATTAAAGTGTCAATCTGGATTGAAAAATTATGGATGTTGGCAGCCATGTTATGTGAAAGGAAACAAATGAGACCCTGTAGCAAGAGCTCATTAACCACCAGTAGAAAAAGAGGGATGCTAAGAATCTTTTTAATGAGTACATATGTAAAAAGTACATGTACATTGTATTTGTTGTTAAAATAAAAACTGATTTAAAAAATAAAAATAAAAAAAATAATTTAGAGATTATACTTTCCATTTTTAAAGGGAAACGCCAAATTACCCAGTTATTGCGGAAAGGAAAAGTACATAGATTGATTTACCAATAGATGAAGTATTGGTTAACTGAGCTTGAATGTTTGGTGTTTTAACCCCCTGGTTGCCTGTTAAGTGTGAGGTATGCGTGGTCCATGGAGGCCAACATCATATCTCACACCTGCAGGCAGTCATGACTGCTCACCCTTGGTGTACTGTAACACAGCCATATCGGAGGACAAGATCAGGGAATTAAGGGCCCAATGGATCAACTACTACGACTATACACCAATGAATTAGATCATCACAGTCCATCAGTGATTACTCGCATCCCCCTGAGAGAGCGTGTATCCAGAGAGAAGGATAATTATATTTTTAATAAAATGATCAATTGCCCTTTAGGGAAATATAAAAATGAAAATGAATGAGGATTGTAGGAAAAAGAGAATCTATGAAAGCTTTGCGTTTGGTAACCAGGTGGGATCCAAGAATATATTACATGGCCAAATGTATGTGGATCGCCTTCTAGTTAGTGGGTTTGGTAATAGCAGCCACCATACCCATTGCTAGAAGCATACAGCCCCAATTCCCATGGTCAAACATTGGCAGTAGAATGGGTCATAGTGAAGGGCTTGGTGACACTGTGATAGGTTACCACATATCCCACAAGTCAGTTTGTCAAACTACTGCCCTGCTAGATCTTCTCCAATCGGCTGTAAGACCTGTCCTCGGTGGCAAAACCAGTTGGAAATGTCCGCACAAGAACTGTTCATCAGGAGCTTTATAAAATGGATTTCCATGACTGAGTAGCTTCACACAAACTTAACGTCAACATGCACAATGGCGCGTGCCTGCTGGAGTGGTGTAAAGCGCACCACCATTGTACTCTGAAGCAGTGGAAATGACTTCTCTGTTGTGATCATGCTTCACTATCTAGCAGTCTGACAAATTAATCTGGGTTTGTCTCCTACAAGAGAATGCACAGTGTCAACTTTAAAGTTTAGTCAAGGAGGAATAATAACCTGGGGGTGAGGCGGTGCATGGTTTGGGCTAGGACTTTTATTTTCAGTGAAGGACCAATGTACACACTTTTTATGTATTTTTAGTCAAACATTGAAAAAACATGTGCAAACAGCAGCAAAAGAAATCTGTAGCCAGAAAAACAGTATACCACATTCATTTTCATTACTGTAACCCTCTCCACCTCTTTGTCCCGAGCCCTTCTGAAAGGAAGTGAATAAATAAAATAAAAAATTCTAATAAATTCTCTCTTTATGCTAATTTCAATTTAACACCATAAAAAACTCCCCTTATTGGCTAATGCTGAAATTGTTAGGCTAGAGACCCCAGCGGGATCAAAACATCTTAATAATGTGCATTATAAGTATATGAGTAAAATACAAAAATAATGACAAAAGTGGTATAATAACGATACCTTTTTAATGATTAACTGATGAGAAATAGAAAATGTTGGTTAGGTTTTCCAAAATACTCCCCCATTATTATTATGATCAGTCACTGCAGAAGAAAGTAGGGTAATGTCTACGGCGCAATGTTGGCGATTTTGATGGTTACGATAATTACCTGAATTCATCACTATATTTCTTGTGTTTATTTTTAGCTAGTTTCTTGGGTCAGTGCGTATGTGTCTTCGTGCTGCATTATTTTCCCCTTTTTTAATCAAGGGGCTGATTAGCTTGGAAAGGTCATTGGGAAAAAAGGTATTGAAATATCAATAGGGAATGGTAATTTTGTAATATTCAATCAACAGCCTCTGTTTGATAAACTGGAAAGGGCTGTAAATCTCAGGTAATTAGCCAGGAGATTCTTGGAACCATTATGTTTCCTGCAGCTGATCCGTTAATGGTGCAGTCCCACATGGATGCACGTTAAAGGGCCACTGTACAATGGAAAAGGTATATATTGGAACATTTTGAGTCTGCAAAAAAAAAAAAGCATGGAAGGAAATCACAAAGCTAGTCATTAATTTAATTTAAAAAAAAAAAAAGTTACTTTTTAAATAGTATAGTACCACGAAACCTATGAAGATTTGCAGCTGGAAGTCTATCTTGTTACCGAATTTGTTTATTACTGTATTAATGGATTTCCTTTGCGAATGGATTTTGAGGTATTATATATATAATTTCAGCTCACCTCATATTATGTTCTGGCTTCACATCATTTTTTTTTTTTCTATATTAAAACATCATGTTGTGTTTAAGCCCTGCAGAAACTGTGGTGATTGTATCTGATGCACGAATGACTGACATTGCACCTGTGTGCCGTAGGATCATCTGGGTTTTCAAGTATTAATAATTCAAACTTCCATCAGCCATGATGGTTTGGGCTAGGGCTATGTCATAGACATATAGCACTTTACAAAATTGCAGCAAACCGTAAAAAAAATAAAATAATTTGATGTTTGTTCAGCAAAAGCATCAAAAGACGTGTACATAACAGTGGATGAATAAAATGTAAAATTGTCTAGGTGTCTGCTGCTTAAAATAATGTTGTATTTGAACACACTTACCCAGTTATTTGTCTCATTCACAACATATGCTCCTTGTATATTTCTTCGTTAATAATCCTAGCAAGCTTATGAAAGGGACACAACAGAAGTTCCAAGTGTGGTCTAATGTAAAACTATATTACAATCGCTTAAATTGAAATTTGATGTGTGTAGACAGGCTGTTGTGTTCCACCCACCAAGGCTGCGCTATTAGTTTTCTCAACAGTAGTTCTTATTTATAGGACTTTTTTATTTTCAAATTATACAATGTTGGGAACATTGATCGTCTCCCTTTAAAACATCTCATACAGTGTATACTTTTTGTTAGTAGCGTTGGTGCTAATGGCATTCCTTCTCAAAATCAACTGCCCAAAAACGGACGAACTTTGCAAACTCTATGGTTAGTTTTTATTAATGTTATTTTTTTCTTTTTCATGCAGAACAATGTTTGCATACTCTACTGATTCTCTGTATGAGAATAGTTCCTAATCCCATGAAACTGCTAGATACCTTTTTAGGAGATCTGACAACTGTATCACACTGTCTATATTTAATGTATTATTGTACACTTTAAATCCAGTTATTTTCCTGCAAAACAACATTTTTATGTTCTGCTTAAAACGTGATCTGTTAAATGCAAGCAGCAGCCCTTATAAGAGGGCATTTAAAGGAGCAGTATATAAACATCATTAAAAATGAAGTTATTTTTCCATGGCGTCTGTACCTTATCCAATATGGATATTTGTAAAGGAGGGCTAATGTAAAACCGACACATCTTTTATGTCTGATCTTTCACCAAGGACCTAAACTGGCCCAGACAAATTCAGTAGTTTTGTTATAAATTATATTTTAGTGTGGCTCTGTGCGTCCCTTTATAGAATGGGACTTTTCCAAATTTAGAAGAGCCCGCACAGGCATTTTATGCAATAAACTTGCATTATGGCTTTCACAAGTGGGCTATAACATGGCTGCTAAAGAGTAAAACTTCCATTCCTTTTTTTAGTACACTGCTAGACTGAATACAATAAGTAGACTGCATTATTGCTTTTTTACAATGTTTCTCTGCATCTTTTAATTCCCACACTTGTTTTAACCTCAAAATTTGGATTAGGTTTCAATGTTTATTGATAATCCATTTTACCTTATAACAAATTCTTAAGAACCAAGAAAAGTCATAATTGTAAGAGGCTATGGGATTTATCAAGATTAACACCGCTAGAGGAAGCAGTGAATAAAAATGTTAATATAAATAATAGAAAAATGTTGGCTGTTCTGATTTGTATGCAGTCAAGGTTGCCTATATATTATTTATTTTTTTAGGACTCCATTGTCTAGACAAAATGCTACAAATTTGTAAATTGAGGTACGTTAGAGCTGTGGACTGGAGTAGCTCATTAAAGGGCCCCTAAATTCAGCACAAGTTTGATCACTGTAAAGATCTCCTAACAGCATGTTGAAATACTTTTTGAAATGCATGCATTTTCCACTTAGAAATCCTCTAAAATAAAATCTGTTTTACATCTATAAGACTGCTTACAGTAGTGTAGTAGGTTTTTGTTAGACTGCTTATACTTCCTGTTTGAAGGGAACAGACTTTGTAATGGGTTTATTTTTTTTGTAAGGCAGAAAATTCAGGTTTCTGCTCTCTTGTCTCTCTTGAATTTATGAAATGCAGACCAGTGCTCCCTGCTCCTGCAGCTCAACAAAAATAACCCTTTGCAAATCTATATGTGCAGGCATGGTATGCTGGACTAGCCAAAAACAAGACCGCTATGGGTTAACTGATCTGTGCAGTATCCAGGGGATGCTGTATTATCAATCCTTGTCTTCACCATCGGGACTAACACACACTACATGTATGTGCAAAAAGGGCATTATAAGTATGGAGATGGGGTCTAGCTGCATGTTGTCAAACACAGGACCCTTCATTTTTTTTTGCTGTGTGTTTACATTGATGAAGTATAAAGAGAACTACAATATTTAAAAGAAAAAAAATAATCCCAAAATAAACATTCTGAAATGTACCCTTTAGTTTGCAAATCTCTTCAGTTTTCTGGCAGTTGATTTTGTGAAAGAATGCCTCTGATTGGCCACAGCAAATTATGAATTTTAGCTTGGATTTTCAGAGGCAGCTACAACATATAGCAATTTCTGGGGATTCAAACTACAGCTAAGCATCATGGGATATGTAGTCTTTTGTTCGCCTAAAGGGATGTCTGCACTGTGCTGCTGT
The DNA here is from genome assembly GCA_027410445.1 of Discoglossus pictus. Classification (NCBI taxonomy): domain Eukaryota; kingdom Metazoa; phylum Chordata; class Amphibia; order Anura; family Alytidae; genus Discoglossus; species Discoglossus pictus. The sequence continues at coordinate 145,675,820 of CM050170.1, forward strand.
TTGCATGAAGGTTGGTATAAAGTTATCAAAATGTATCATAATTCTTTTTTTTTTTTTTTTTTTCTTTCTATGTAGACAACTCTGGGGGTGTGGAACTATTTTTTGTAAAAAAAAATCCATAAATCTGTGTTTGTGTATGTATAGACTGACTCCATGTAATGTGTGCCTGATATAAGCAGCGTGTGTAAGATGAGGAAAAAGGGAAACTTCCATATACCTTTAATTTTGATTAACATTATAGGCCATACTTTAGTCTGTAGATGTCTCTTTAACGGTAAATGTGTTCTTGATAGTTTATTCACTAATAAATGTCCATCTTTGGGAAAAATATTTAATATAGGGAAATGGAAATGTTGATTAAATCCAGTCATCCACATGGAGCCTTTTCTGCTAGCGTATTGAAAGTTGGCTGATTTTAAATCAATCATCAAAGAGAAAATAGCTTTGCCTTGTTAGAAGGCGGCCCTGTGCGTCTTGTCAGTTATGGCGTATTGAGTATTGGCTCTTACAGGAAATGCCAATAATAGAACTTGAAGTGTGTGTTTGTTACTTGGGGATTGAAGTACTTTGCATATTAAGAGATGGAAAATCAAGATGTCACCACAGTGTTGAAACTGACAAATGTGAAAACCAGTATTTATTGGGTTATGGGTCTGAAAGCTTGCCAAGGTTACATATAATAAAATGTATGAATGTGTAGTGCTAAGTGTCTCATTGTACACTCGCATCCGGCTATTACTTTCTCATATGGAAAGTCTAGTCTTTATTTTTCCGAACTGCTCTCATTTACTCTAATAGACTAGTGCTATTCATTAAAGACCCGATTCTGCTAATTATAGGAATACATGTACTAATTATTCTTAATAATACCAAGTTGGAGTAGCTGTTTTAAGTGCAGTGAAATTAGTCTTATTTCTTAATAAGAGTGCTGTCTGACAGAACAAGGATTTCTTTTTTTAAGTTTCCAGACTTAGAATTGCAGAGTATTAATCTGAAGCATCACCTTCAGAGAATTCTTATTTACAGATAACCGTTATGCAAAGAACGGATTGCCGTAATTATATGCAAGTGCAATAAAATATTAAAGGTGCTTGGCTTGTTTCTTGTAGTATTAAAGATTTTTGCTTTGACTTGTACAATCGCTTCTTTTTTTTTTTTTAAGTTGCCTTTATTTTGTTAAAGGAACAGTCTGGGCAATTTTGTCTTGGTTGGCCTTTGGAAAACCTTTATTTGTTGTTCTTCAGTCATGTCCGACTCTCTGTGTCCTTATGAACCACAGCATGCCAGGCACATATTCTGTGTGGATGTGCAAATCCATAAGGTTTTCATGGCAAAGATACTGGACTGGGTTGCAAATTCCTTCTCCAGTGGACCGAAATTTATCGGACCTCTGCTCATCTTTGGTGACCCTCACAGCTTCAGTGAGGTATGCAAGCCTCTTCACCACAGCAAGGTAGCAACCCAGAAGGGGAAATGTTATTAGAAACTTGAAAAAAACAAATAATCACAGCTTTTACATTTTCCACCTTTTTTCTTCACTGTAGGGTTCTATTTTCTCCACTAAGCCTGTTTCTTTCGCCTTCTGCTCAACAGGGTGTGTGTCCTACACTAATCAACTTCTTATTAGACCTACTGAGATCGCTGGTACTTTTTTCTATGCCACTTTGCCATTGTACAGGTAGACTTCTTGCATATATCTCCTCCTACCTCAGGAAGTTTGATCACTGGAATCTTAAATGGTAGATTCTACCACCACACAGTGGCGTATAAAATTAATAAATTAGAGATAAATTAATTATATTAGGGATCATAGTCCACTTGGGCTGGGAAGGGCTTTTGCCATTGACGTCACAACCAGGAGTGGAAGAAAAAAGTTTATTCAAAACTGTGCATTTTTAAGGCACAGAGGAATCGCATCCAATTTCTGAGCAATTCTTCTTTTCAAAGCAGTGGAGTTTTATACCGAAACTGTTAGTTGCTGATACATTTGTTAAATGTTCATTTGTTGGTCCCCCCCCCCCTGCATTAAGTAATCTATTTCACCACCTGGATCATAATATTTAAATCTGCCTTTATTCTAAAATAAATCATTTTTTCGACATTATCTCTGCATTTCGGAGCCTTATTGCGTTATACAAATACAAACATCTCATAATGTTCTTTCCTCCTTTAGACTGAAATAACAACATAATTTATACTTCTAAAGCTCTGAAGTTTATCTCTGTGTAGACATAATTTTATTTCATATTCTATCAATTCTTCAAAAGGGGTTATTTTCAATGATCAGACTTTTTTTCTAGTGTGCAGTTTAAAACCACTCATTTTAAACATAATCATTTTCCAGGGATAAAAAAAATGAATGTACACAAATACATTTTTAAATAACATCCAACTGAAAAAAAAAATTCTCAAATAATAATTGTAAATTGTTTGGAACCTTTTAAAAGTTTTAGCAAAGTTAAGGTTTATACAATTTGTGTAAATTTCAAATAAGGTAATTATGGGTGATAACAAGTAAGTTATCGATATGAATGTTACTTGCAGTAAAGATTTTCCCTGTATTCTCAGCATGCTCAGTCTTTTTTCCGTTTTCAAATGGCTTTACAGAAAAAAGTATAGCCAGATAGATGTGATAATCTGCAGTTGTTGTCTTGGTGGATGGATCAGAAAGGGCGACTGGCAGATAAAATCGCAAATTTCCGTGTAAGCATACTGTAAGAATACAATATACGTTCATGTTTCATGTTTTTAAATAAACTTTTTTTTTTGAAAACTACACTTGAAAATAATGTTTTAGGATGTAAAAATAAAATGGCCTAGAAGTTATTTATTTTACTTTTTTTTGCAATTATGATGCCCTGGAATCTACCATTTTTGTCCTTAGCAGATCAGTTTCCTGCTGTTTTGAGGAGACTTTGAATGAACATGAAGTTTCTGTTTGCACAATGGGGATGTGGCAGCTACATCTGCCAGTGCTCGACGCAGGACCAAAGGGAAGTTGATTCATTTCCTAGAACAAACTGGCTTGAGAAATTTTAATAGCAACGGCAAGAAAACAAAATGGATTTCAGGTGTAAAGAACAATAATTGGATTTAAAAGTTCAGTATCTTTATTAGTAACATTAAGGCATATGACAGATAGGGAGAAATCTCAGCCTTTCATGCATATTACAGAGCTTGGCAAATGTGTTGTAAATGTAGGAGACTGCTTACAAAAAATAAAAGGGGCCAGGAAAAGTAAAAAAAACTTTAAATTTTTTTATTTATTTATTCTCCTGGGGAATGCCATAAATCTGACACCGAGCTACCAGTTGCCCTTTTTTTGATTGAAATAAAGTTTTTTTAAAGTTTTTTTCTGTGTTTTCAGATCATAGCTATTCAGAGATCACACAGATGCGTCCGCTTCTGATCAGCTGTGATTAGGACCACAGGGCAGCTTTTAAAAGTCACCATTTTTCTATTACCTGGTGACAGATTACTTTTTTTCGAGCCCTGGCCTATTCTCAGTTATTCCAGAGGCCATATAGAAAAAATATAGTCCTTTTTTAAATTATACAAAATTTGTAATCTCAGCTGTGTCCTTTTTTTAAACTCTCCCAACAGACCAGGTTTACGAGTATTTTGTTGCTGGAACGCAGGTGGATGAATTAAAATGTGTGAGCTACTGACTGCCCGACCCATCTGTGCTCATGCAGGGATATCCTAAATAATCTGGCTTCCTGAGGTCTGCAATTGGAATCACTGAATTGGAGGATTGAACTATGCCATCTGTGACGAATATCAGATCCCACTTACATTTCAGGTTCCCATGTTTATGAAGCTAATTTTTTGCATCGGTTGCTTTGTCTGTACCTTTGTCACTGGCACTCCTCCAGTCATCTTCCCCAAGAGGGTCTCCTTCTTTAAAACAACAATCTTTATTAACTTTAGACTTTTTTGGATCGGGTTTTCAAATTTGCTTGTATAATACATAGAATTTAACAACAAATAACTGCTTTTATAACACTTCACTCAAGCCTGATCCTTAGATAGTAGAACCATTTCCTTTTTCTATTAGGTATATCTGGTCTAGAGACTGATCTTCACTTCCAAATAATATTCTATTTTTTTGTATCCTCTTTTATTTGCATCAAAATAACCCAAAACATTTCTCCCTAGCAGCGATTGGGTAAATATCAAGGAATCGGTTATAAATCCAAGAATATGGCAACAGAGGAACAAAAATAATTTATTTTATATCATGATGTTCCGTATTTTTTAAGAGACTCTTCAGCCCATGGGAGTTTTTAAGTATTATGATACCCTACGCCAGACCTGGGCATTGTACGGCCCGCAGGCTACATCCGGCCCATTGGCTGTCCCTGTCCGGCCCGCTACAGTGGGAAACGCTGCCAATTGTAAAACACACACACACACGCCAAATTGAATCAGATGTTTTGTAAGTACAGTGGTACCTCGGCACTTGAATACCAAATTCGATGAGCTTTGAAGTAGACAACACATTTTGACAAGGAAAAATGGCTCTGCACTTGTCGTTTGCTTGGTGCCCATTGTGTTTGCTAAGACCTGTATAAGTCAATTTACATTACTCCTTATGGGAACTTTGGCACTCGTTGTGCCTTCTGGAACCAATTAACGACAAGTACCAGGTACCGCTGTAGTTTAAAATGTATCATTAAAAAAAATATTCTAGCTATAGCATTGATTTATGTAAGCAAATGTACAGTTTATTATTAACAAATAAAAGAACATCTGATGCCAGATATCTTAATTGGAAAGCTGCGCTTTCTTAGCTGTAATAACACACACACACAGAGCATCCTTCTCTGTTGGTTACTTTATCCGTCACATAGTATATGATACGAGCTCTGTGGGAGTCGGGCATACGGCTATTGATGCTGAATGGCTCTGGTGTGAGCTGGGATGTTTAATCAGCATCCGAGCCATTCAGAAGCTGTTTCTCTGTGTGGAACAATTTCAGGCATTATATATAAATTTGACTAATAATTCTAAATTTTCAAACTTGCTTATGTGGACTTATAGTAGGGCTGCTTTGTTTCATGGATCGGCGAAATTATGTTAGAGGAACTTTTGTAATCTAAATCATTTTAATCAATGTCAAAATAAGGCAGCTAGCAAACATATTATCTACTGTACATATTTAGCGACACATCGAATGCAACCTAGCATATAGCTTAAAGGGCCAGTTAATTCAGCACAACTTGTAATTATACCACTGTAATGTACATCCTGAAAATATGTTGAAATACTTAAAAAATAATAAATACTTCATAGATAATAAAAGGTGCCTTCTTCACAGAAAAAAAAAATCATAAATTAAGTTCTGTTTGCATGAGAATTAGGCAAGTTCCCCAGGCAGTCCTCAAGAGATCAAGAGTTGCTGTGCACAGAGCATATCAGAAAGAGGGTTAACCCTTCCCAAATGCATATGTGCAGGGAAATGACTGCTAGAAACTCGCAAATATGCTACTTGTGTGTTAACTGATGGCTGATTACATTCCTGAACGAGATTAAAACCATCAATCTTTCTGTTCACAAAGTTTGGAAAGGCCATTCCAGGCAGATGCTGTAAATCAGTCTGCAGTGTGTCTCACACAATGAAGAGCACTTATAGTGAGTTAAATGTCCTTTTAACAATTCAGGTAATATTCAGTTGAATGTTACTAAAATGCATTTTGAAAAGGAAGCTTGCATTGAAAGTTTCTGATTTTTACCTATTGATCAGGCAGTGTGGGATGTTTTCTCATTGAAAAGAATAAGCATGCAGACCCAGTGAGTAACTTGGCTATTTACACCTAGTGGTCTTCACTTATTTTTCCTGGTATTGTATGGCTTTAAACCAAAACCAAAACAAAAAAAAAGAATGCAGGCAGACCCCTGGGGCATCTTAGCATTTATTGGCAATTGTCACGCTTTACAATGAAGCCTTGGTCCATGTTTGTTGGGCGTATCTGGCTGATTGATAGATGCGTATTACAAGCTTCAAGGTTACTATAAGAAAATGCATAATGTTTTTTTAGTTCATAAAGTATGTATTGCCGTTATTTGTAAATTATACTATATTTGGAACGTCCTCTACATCCTTTTTGTTTGCTATTTACAGTACATAAATGTTTACTTGGTTGCTGTAAATAGGTATGACACAGGATGCCCTCCAGTTTGTCGATGCTGTGCCAATACCAATCTGTTTGTACTCCTGTACAATAATTCTCAAATATAAGTTCCCTTTATGTTAGGTGCTTGTAGCTCCTTACGTTTGCAAAATTAAATTTATGTATACTTCTCTATTGATGTTTTTATCTAACCGTTATTTTTATCTTGTAAATGAGGCGTGCAACTCTACGCCTTCAACCCTGACAAGAAGAAGATTACATAGCATTACCAATTAGGTGCTCGTGTTTGTCAAAACAATAAGAGCAACTATACGTATCCGATCCTAATCTACAAACCGAGAGCCGCGAATCCACTGTTATTATTCTTTTATCAGATTTAGGCAAGTCAGCTTGAATAACACGCTCTGAGAATGGCTATTTCTAAAGGTAAAGGGGCGGTGGTGAAAACTATTTTTGAAACCGTTTGTTTTCAATTTATTTTTGGAATAATTCATCTTTATAAATACATCCATTCCTGATTCCCAAAAGGATTGCTAATCTTTGATATAAAGGTATATAGGAGGTTCCCTGTTTTCACTTTTTTTTTTTTTTTTTTTCTAAACAGGCTGCTTATATCAGTCACATTCTATACACACACAGATTAGTTTTTTATTTAAAACTAAAACTTGTTTTCCACACCCACAGAGCTGCTTACAAAGGTACCTACCAATAGAAACACTGCATTTGGGTATGTTTTGAACTCCATACTAACCTTCAAGCCAACAGCAGTACAATGCAGAAATCCACAGCACCATGTCTGCGCTCCTCCTTGCTACCTTTTGCAGAGAGAACAATACTACATATTCCATGATGCTATGCTGCACAAACTGGCTTCCCAGTCACTAAAACAATGTTATTGCTGCCGGTTATTGGCCAAAACGTATTATTCATTTTTATGCTAATTTAGCCAAGGGGCATTCCTTCTCAAAATCAAGTGGCAGAGTAAGTTTGTTAATGTTTATTTTGGGA